>OZ030009.1:97915113-98032613 GCA_964023405.1 Apodemus agrarius | reverse complement strand
ACGACTGGCCTTGGGTTCCTGATAGTCCTGCTTCTACCCCTCAAGACCTGGGTTACAAGCAAGTCTGAGCTTTATCCTTCACTGTCCTTCTCTGCCTGAATCGTCAGCCTTCTCTCCCATCCCAGAAGCTCTCATTTATAACCACAGTTTGGATCTGCCAACATCTACTTCTAATCTCTTAACCTTCCAACATCATAAATCTGACCATAATAATCTTTCATTCTCCCATTCCTCTCAGGCTTGATCAAAACCACCGCTTGTTTCTTCAAATCCCATATTTCATTTCTTCTGTCACTATTCTCAAGAAATATCCACACATATAAGTCTTCTCCATGCCTGGTGAAACCCTTAATAAGTCTTCTCACGTCCTCCCAGGCTTTCATGTGGACATTGACTTTCTGAAAAGTGCACAATTCACCAACCCCCCTTTTGATCTCTTACCCCATCTCTGAAGCTAACTCTTGTTTGTCAGATCCAACGGTCTTTAAAGATTTACTGTTTGCTGATTTACCTGAAGCATTTGGCAAGTTTGGAAGCTTTGCCTTTCTTAGAACTTTGCCTTTTGAACTTTGTCTTCATCTTGAGTTCCACTCTCCTCTACATTCATCTTCACCAGTGACTTTCTCTGTTCCTTTGCTTGGGCTCATTTTGTCGGTGTCCTAAGAGGATCTGACTCTCCATTCTCTGCTCTTCTCACACAGTGGCTTGGGCATGGCACTTATTCCCATGGGTTCGTTTCTGTCTTGGTCCCTGTCATAACTCTCACATGCCTCCAGACTTCCACCTTAAGCTTTAAAGGCATGCATTCATTCACACATGGAAACGACCACCAGGGTGGAGTATTTCCACTGCTAAAGACACTGTGTCATCTGTTTCAGTCATCTCCACTGCACTGACTGGTTCTATGTCAACTTGACACAACCTAGAGTCATTTGGAGGAGAGAACCTCCTCTAAGAAATAAAATTGGGCTGCATGTTTAAAGTATTTTCTTAATTACTTATTGATGTGGGGGAGGCCCCACCCTATTGGGAGCAGTGCTAACCCTGGGCTGGTGGTCCTGAGTGCTATATAAAAAAAAAAAAAAGCAAATTGAGCAAGTCCTGAGGAACAAGCCAGTCAACAGTACTCTTCCATGGTCTCTGCATCGACTCCTGCCTTTGGGTACCTGACCTGCTTGAGTTCCTCCCTTTATTTCTTTCAATGATGAGCAGTACTGTGGAAATGAGAAAATAAACCCTTTCCTCCCCAAGCTGCCTTTGTCATGAGGTTCCATCACAGCAATAGAAACTCAGCTGAGACCTTCATTTCTGTGCACATCTCATTTAGAGCCCACCAGCCATTTCAGGGAGGTTCAGACATGTGAGCCATGATCTAACCTGGTGTTTTTTTCTTTAGATAGGTAGCAATGAGATCAGCAACAGTAGAATGTCAAGTAACTAATCCTGCCGTGTGAAGGAGTTCTGTTCCCAACCTCGTGCGCTGCCCCCCCCCAAAAAAAGATGAGTTTACTCAGAAAAGGAGGAGGCTCGCTGTCCTCAGAAACTCTCCTGGATGTAGGCACATCTTGGGCTCTGGAACTGAGAGGCAATCTCCCAATGAAGCCCATTCTTTTAGGGAATTCTTTTGGAAAATGTATCTTGAGTACCTGTCTATTAAGCTCTGGGATATGGTAAGTGAAATGCCCAACATGGACAATCTCTTAACAGCTCCTGTTCCTACCCTAGTCCTGCCATCTATATGATTGATACCCCAGCCCTGCCCACCTACATGACTGGTAGAAAACAACAACAACAACAACAACAACAACAACAACAACAACTCATGTTTGCACATGGAAATTCAAGTAAGTAGAAGAGCCAGATGTGGTGCCACTGACACCTTAGCATTGAGAGGCCAGACTGGGCTATAGAGAAGTTTTCAGGCCAGTCAGGGCTACATAAGATCCTACCTCAAAAACAAAACAAAACAAAAAACAAACAAGGTGCCTGGAGCTGATCCTGTGACACAGCACTCCATACCCTTGGGAAAAAGCTGGTTCCCTAGGAGTGCCAATACACCTGTGAGCACAAGTAAGACTACCACTTCTGCTCAAATTCCTGGCCCAAGAAAGACCTGCCCAGAGCCATCAGAACAAAGGAGACAAGGACAGCCAGGGACACTTTCAGCCCTGGAGCTGACCCTATGCGACAGCTTGCCATACCCAGATTTCTCCCAGAGAGAACTGGTCTCCCAGCAGTACTGATACAAAGGCTTGCAGGAGGGACAAGCCACAGACACTGACAGCAAGACCACCTAACACCAGAGATAACCAGATGGCAAGAGGCCAGGGCAAGAACATAAGCAATAAAAACCAAGGCTACTTGGTATCATCAGAACTCAGTTATCCCAACACAGCAAGCCCTGGATACTCCAACACACCAGAAAAGCAGACTCTGATTTAAAAATCACATCTCATGATGATGATAGAGGACTTTGAGAAAGATATAAATACTCCCTTAAAGAAACACAGGAGAACACAGGTAAACAGCTAAAAGTCCTTAAAGAGGAAACACAAAAATCCCTTAAAGAATTACAGGAAAACTCATCCAAACAAGTGAAGGAATTGAATAAAACCATCCAGGATCTAAACCTGGAACTAGAAACAATAAAGAAATCACAAAAGAAGAGAACCCAGGAGCTAGAAAACCTAAGCAAGAGATTAGAAGCCATAGAAGCAAGCATCAACAACAGAATACAAGAGATAGAAGAATCTCAGATGCAGAAAATACCATAGAAAACATTGACACAACAGTCAAAGAAAATGCAAACTGCAAACACTCCTAACCCAGGAGTTCCATCCAGGAAATCCAGGACACAATGAGAAGACCAAACCTAAGAATTTTAGGTATAGAAGAGAGTAAAGATTCCCAACTTAAAAGGCCAGTAAATATCTTCAACAAAATTATAGAAGAAAACTTCCCTAACCTAAAGAAGGTTATGAACATACAAGAAGCCTACAGAATTCCAAATAGATTGGACCAGAACAGAAATTCCTCCTGCCACATAATAGTCAAAACACCAAATGCACCAAACAAAGAATATTAAAAGCAGTAAGGGGAAAAGGTCAAGTAACACATAAAGGCAGACCTATCAGAATTACACCAGACTGCTCACCAGAGACTATGAAAGCTAGAAGATCCTGGACAGATGTTCTACAGACCCTCAGAGAACACAAATGCCAGCCCAGAATACTATTACCCAGCAAAACTCTCAATTACCATAGATGGAGAAACCAATATATTCCGTGACAAAAAAACAAATTTACACAATATCTCTTCACAAATCCAGCCCTACAAAGGATAATAGACAGACAACATCAACACAAGGAGGGCAACCATACCCTAGAAAGAGCAAAAAAAGTAATCTTTCAACAAACGCAAAAGAAGATAGCCATACAAACATAAAAATAACATCAAAAATAACAGGAAGTAAAAAAAATCACTATTCCTTAATATTTCTTAACATCAATAGACTAAATTCCCCAATAAAAAGACATAGACCAACAAACTAGATACATAAATAGGACCCAGCATTTTTCTGCATACAGAAAATGCACCTCAGTGTCAAAGACAGACATTACCTCAGAGTAATGGGCTGGAAAGCAATTTTCCAAGCAAATGGTCCCAAGAAACAAGCTGGAGTAGCCATTCTGCTATTGGATAAAATCAACTCTCAACCAAAGGTTATCAAAAAGGATAAGGAAGGACACTTCATACTCATCAAAGGAAAAATCTACCAAGCAGAACTCTCAATTCTGAACATTCATACTCCAAATGCAAGGACACCCACATTCATAAAAGAAACTTTACTAAAGCTCAAAGCACACATTGTACCTCACACAATAATTGTGGGAGACTTCAATACCCCACTCTTATCAATGGACAGGTCATGGAAACACAAACTAAACAGAGGCTCACTGAACTTACAGAAGTTATGGACCAAATGAATTTAACATAACTATAGAACATTTCATCCTAAAACAAAAGAATATACCTTCTTCTCAGCACTTCATGGTAGCTTCTTCAAAACTGACTCTATAATCAGTCACAAAACAGGCCTCAACAGATATAAGAAGATTGAAATAATCCCATGCATCCTATCAGATCACCACGGACTAAGGCTGGTCTTCAATAACAAAAAAACAAAAAACAAAAACAACAACAACAAAAAAAAACCCCAGAAAACCACATACACATGGAAGCTGAACAACACCCTACTTAATGATAACTTTGTCAAGGAAGAAATAAAGAAGTTAAAGACTTTAGAATTTAATGAAAATGAAGGTACAACATACCCAATCTTATGGGACACAATGAAAGCAGTGCTAAGAGGAAAACTCATAGCTCTGAGTGCCTCCAAAAAGAAACTGGAGAAAGCATACACTAGCATCTTGACAGCACATCTGAAAGCTCTAGAACAAAATGAAGCAAATACACCCAAGAGGGGTAGACGACACAAAATAATCAAACTCAGTGCTGAAGTCAACCAAGTAGAAACAAAAAGAACTATACAAAGAATCAACAAAACCAAAACCTGGTTCTTTGAGAAAATAAACAAGATAGATAAACCCTTAGCCAGACTAACCAGAGGGCACAGAGACAGTATCCAAATTGACAAAATCGGAAAAGAAAAGGGAGACATAACAGCAGGAATTAAAAGGGAAAATGATTAAATAATTTAAAAATAATTTAATTTGAGGAAATTAAAAAAAATCATCAGACCCTACTACAAAAGCCTAGACAACACAACTAGAAAATCTGGAAGAAATTTTCTAGACAGATACCAAATATCAAAGTAAAATCTGGATTAGATAAACCATCTAAACAGCCCCATAACTCCTAAAGAAATAGAAGCAGTCATTAAAAGTCTCCCAACCAAAAAAAGCTCAGGACCAGATGGGTTTAGTGCAGAATTCTGTTAGACCCTCAAAGAAGACCTAATACCAATACTCTTGAAACTATTCCACAAAATAGAAACAGAAGAACACTACCCAATCCATTCTATGAAGCCACAGTTACGTTGCTTGGAGATGGAATGATTTCTGTCTAACCAGGAACTTGTCACAATTTCCTTTCATAGAGGACTTCATAAGAGATTTTTTTCTACTTCTATCATGTTCAATGTTCCAAATAGATTTTAAAAACCGGTTGAGTGCATATTACTTTGAGCTTCAGAAGATATCAGGTATATTTAAGAGGCATTTAACTATTATAAATTATTTTAATGACTTAAAAAATGCCAATATTGAGTTGTATATTTTAAAATAAATTTTATTAGTTTAATAAAACAAACAAACAAACAAACAAAAAACCATAAAAGGTCGATAAAGCTAATGGTCTCTACAGAAGCCACACACTAGCAAGATCAGCTTTTTAGTTTCCAAATCTATATGTATGTGTGGGGCGCGTATGTGTAGGTATGTGTGTGTGTGTCTATGTGGTGGGTGCGTACACATGTACATATATTTTCTTGTGTGGGTACATGTGAATGCTTATGTAGATGTCTGAGGTGGGCACAAATAAATGTAACATGTCTTTAAAAATTGCTTTTTACCTCATTTTTGGGACAGGATCTGTTTGTCTGAACCAAGAGTTCACTGAGAAATAAAATCGGGCTGCCAGCAAGCCTGTAGAGTAGTTTCCTAATTACTTATTGGTGTGAGATGGGACCTACTCCACTGAGAGCAGTGCTACATTGGCAGTGAATTCTTGTGATCTGCCTGTGTCCACATCCCCAGCACTGGGACTACAGGTGCATGCTGCAGGGCCTGGATTTTATGTGTAAACTGGGGGTCCAATCTCAGTGCCTCATGCTTGTGCATTGTATTGACCCAACTATCTCTCTAGCTCCTTGATATTTTGGAGGACAGAGTCCTACTGTGTGGTCCAGGCTGATAGCACCCTCTTTGTTCCTTAGCCTCCTGAATACTTGAATTATAAAAATGTGCCGCTATCGCTGGCTGAAGGATTTGTTTGTGTTAGTGGAGACATTTCCACAATGAACATGGCAGTATTCACTTTGTATTCTGGATTAGCCACGGGTAATTCACTTTTTCAAGCAGTTGGTGTTGTGTATATTAAGTGCCACATCAACTCCAACGCCTTCGTTTGTGCATGATCAGTTCCTCTGAGTCGTGAGTGGTTGAATTTTTTGTGGTTGTTGAATCTGGTTGACTCTAGGATCACATACGATGCCAGTTTGCAAGACAGCAGGTTTCAGCGGTGATTCCTGATGTGATGTCTGTCAGAAGAATGGTCGATAGAACAACGCACTTTTGAGTGAACATCCAGAACAAGAGGTGCTGCACATGGTCCCCTACAACTATGATCATTAACTAATGATGAGCCAGCATCGGGTTGCACTCATTAGTTTCTACTAGTTAGCCGAACTCAACCAATGCCCGATTGCTCTTGATCCCTTCAGGCCCATTGCTTCTTTGTTTCAGAAGCAAAGTACTGTTTACCAAGTCTGGCCATCTGATGGCCCTCTCTGAGGGGGTCTCTCTGACACCCACCAGCGTCACAGTGGGATTGTGATGGATCTGTCACGGATATCATGCCATCTGTCATAGAAGTCATCATGAATGTGTCTTGTGTATTATATGTGTTGGTGTGTGCATGTGTGTGTGTGAGAGAGAGACAGAGAGAGATAGAGAGAGAGAGACAGAGAGATACAGAGAGAGAGACAGACAGACAGAGAGAGAGGCTTTATTATCCCCATGTCTTCTGAGAGCAAGACTCCATGAAGCCATCCAACTAATGTAAGGTAGATAAGGGATGTACATCTATGTCAGAATGACTTCTTGGCTCTGGTTCCTCATAGCTCCTTGTACACTGAATCCTCCTAACATCCAATAAGGTTCCCAGCAGGACTGAAAGCCTGGACAGCAGGCAGTCATTCTTTCATACTGCGGCCTGGAGGATACATCTTTTCCAACCCTCAGTAGTCTATTAGCAGGACTACAGTCTTAGAGCACTTCCTTTCTACCCCCGTTCAGTTCAAAGCCTTCCCTCATGAGTGCTGTTGGAAATGGCCATGGGCTACGGCTCTCTGCTCTCCACTGTACACACTTTTCTGTAGTGACCATTCTTGCATGTCCCCTTCTCCTTGAGGTTTATACAGATCTCATCTCCTTACCAAGCACTGAGGGTTGAGCTTGGCCTCATCATCTCTAACTCACTGCCACACCACTGCTAAGCATGGCCCAACACCAAGGACACACACACACACACACACACACACACACACACACACACACAAGAACTATCTGCGGCTGTCAGGCTGAACAGAGGTGGGTCAATAATGAATGTGTGAGAACGGAAGAGTCAGTGATCGAAGCAATGGTTTGAAATGAAGGGTGGTTAAAACTTCAAAGCCGTTCTTCTACAGAGCGGTGAGGTAGGCTTCCGTGCGAAGCAGGAGGGAAGAAATGAGCAACATCAGAGGTTTTTTTTTTTTTTTTTTTTTTTTTTTTTTTTTTTTTAGTGCAAATGTGACTCTAGTTCCGAGGATCGTTTCCTCGTGGCCCCGTGTTTTCACTCATTTCACTTTATGAAAACGTACTTCACCGGTTTCTGGAGTCTGTCACGTTTGGAAGGCCCGAGCCTTGACTCCTCTCTCCACAACTCCACGCCTGTCTGCTGAATGAGAAAGGAAAGTCCGCATGCATTTCTGAGATGCGGACTACCGTGACTCATTAGCACACAATCACAACATAGTCGTACTGTGAAAGATGACATTCATGTACACCAGCAATGTGCCAGGCATCTCCCAGCACTTGCTGGATCCTCCCAATGACACTGTGATGCAAGGATTCTACAGAAGAGGACACTGAAGGTTGGAGAACTTCGTTATTTCCATAGAGTCGTGTGTCTCATACATGGCAGAGACAAGCTTTAAACTCCTATCACGCCGCCCTCCTGCCTTCTCACCAAGCTTACAGCATTGCTTCCTTTCTCATGAATGGAGCGCTCAGCACGGAGCTCTCTGGAGACATTGACCTCACAGGAATCTGGCTGGCTGATGGACCGTTTCCAGTCTTATTTTATAAACAAGCACATTAAGGGTTGGGAAGACAGTAGAAACTGACAGAGTTATTAGCGACGTTGACATAGTCCAACACCCGTGTTCTTTGCAGTGCGCCATATACCTCAGAAAAGGCATGGATCGTTTTCTTTCTCACACAGTGGAAGGCTCTGCGGCCGTAGGAAGCTCTGAGTTTGAAAGCATACTATCTGTGGTCTGGCGATGGCTCCCCCCCACCCCCCACCTTCCCAAGCCTCCGGTTCCTAATGTGGAAGACAGAGTCTAACCATGATACTTCATAGGATTGCTGTGAACATTAGACAAAAAGCTGATGCCCAGGAAATCTCCGGGCAAACGTTTACCTGCATGGGGAAGGGATTTGATAGTTATAATTGTACTTGTCCTCCGAGTGCATAAAATGAACCTCACGGAGATGAAATGACTGCCATAGACACAGAGAGCCGTTCATTAGACCAGGAATGAAGCCCAGATGTCCCTAGGCAGAAGTCCATGTGCTTTTTGCTCAGTGGCCAAGAATCATTATTTTGCCAGGGTAAGCGTCTGCCAGCACCACGTGACTCCCCTCTGCCTGCACACCTCATCGTCCCCTCCTCCTGCCCGCCCAGCTCTTTCAAGGCCCCTTGACATTCAGGGTAAAACCCCCTTTCCATCTTCGCTTGACTTAACCGTTGAATTAAGTGTTCTTACTCTGTTAAGAAGTTCTACCCAAAATGAGCAATTTTGAGAGAAGGCAGCGTGAATCCGCTCGGTCCGGCTTGTCAAGAGCCCGAGCGCCTCCGCTAATGAACGTCGTTTGGGAGCTGGCTGGGATTAAGCCATTATCTGTGTGACCTTCACATGACCCGTTATAGACCCAAATTCATACATTCCAATTCCGTGTCTGACGACGACGACGGAGGCCTTGCAGCTCCTTTCCCCTCCGCTATCGTTCCTCTCCAATCTCCAGGACCCATTATGCAGCAATTTTGCTTTCTCCAATTTCATTTTTTAACTTTCAAAGTAAATGCCACTTGTCAGGCAACCCATATAGTCTTTGGATCCCTCTCGGCTAAGTTATTCCTGAACTTGATTTTTTTTTTTTTGGAGGGGGGTGGGACCCCACTCTAGGTGACCTAAATTCTTCTCTGTCTTCTACACTTTCTCCTTTTCCCCTGGAGGCAGCCACTTGTGGCTTCATTGCCCAGAGACATTTTGGAATCATTTAGCCCAGTCGGAGTTATCCTTCCTAGCTGAAGGAGCCGATGTGGTTGATCCCTTCGGAGTCCTCTGAATGAGAACCAGTAGTCGGATCCCTCTCAGATGATCTTTCTGGAGCTAAGATCCAAGTCCTAGGCCCATCTCAACACAAGGAACTCTATGTATAGCTTCGAAAAGATCTTGGCTCTCTTGGAAGGGCGAATCTCAACTAGGTTCTCTTCTGCCCGTAGCCCATCTCATATTAGATGGCCGGTCCAGACTCTCAGCCTTTCTGCCCAGTGCTGCCAGCTGTAGACAGAATGTGTGAGGGGAGAAAATGGTTCCTGACTAGCAAAGAATAAATGTATACAATTGCCTTCTAGAGGTAGCAGCGAGGAGCTTCTACATTGAAACCATGGCTGCTAATGCATGGTGAGACTGACCCCCACACAGAGGCCAATAGCCTTGCTACATTCCACTCTGAACAGATGATGGACAGAACACTGGGCTGGGTGTGAAGAGCCCCAAATCCAGAGGACATGGCCTCATAGATAAATGCTCAAGAAATAGACAAGCTTGTGAATCTGAAGAATGAGACCACATATATAGATTCTAAAGGGAATAACCACACTTGTGACCAAAGTATGCGAAGGATGGGTAAGGGAATTGAAATATGTAGCCTGGAACAGAGCGCGCCTATGAGTTAAGCCAAGTGGAAAAGTTTGTCTCAGTCTCCTGTTTTACAAATTAGAAACTTGAGACTTAGCACAGAAGCAGGGAATAACCAGGGTGAGCTTTTCAAAGAATAAACGAGATCGTTTTGTTTTGCCACTGAAACCCCTCCAATGACTTTGCCACCACTCTCGGAATAGTCAACCCCCAAGCCTGGGCTCCCACAGAGATCTCATATGCTGGGTGGTGCTAGCTTTCCTGGGTTAGAGAAGAGGACCAGCACTAAGTCCAATCAAGAAGTACTCCCACTCTCCCAATACCAAGGCAGAAATTCACTCTGCTCTCTTAATATCAATGTCACTGTAAGCTGTGGCCCAAACCAGGTTGTGAGAAGCCCCGGGTAGCAGTCATGGTAAGCCGATATTCAGAGACACATTCCTGCCTGAAAAGGAGCTTACCCACTTCGTCTACAGGTTGATGAGAACCAAGAGCAGCCTGGACCAGAAAGTACCGAGTAACAAGCCGTTCCGAGGAAGACAATGTGCATCTCACAGGAATGAATTATAACACCATTGCACAGATGGTATCTGCCACATGTAAGCCCATGAAGCCTGTTACATTTCATTCTGAATAAAAGAGTTGGAATGATAACAGAAAAATTAGAGATGAGTGTTTGAGGGTAGACAAGAAGTCTCTGCTGTCCCAGAGGTGAAAGCTCTCTGGCTGCTGGCGGCTCTTCTGAGCACGGTCACTTTGCGGTCTAGTTAAATGTCGGTCCCACAGGAGCATTCTCCGCCCATGCTGTCTGAAGGCACGCACCTCCTGGAGAGCTTTGCCTCAGCTCAGGACTTCGTGTGTCCACTCACGTCACTTGTCTCTGGTTATCCTCATTTACTTATTTAATGTAGTCATTTTGCCTGTCCTTCTCTCCCCTTGCCCACAAAACTATGTTCTCCATAAGGGTAGGAATCTTAGCCGAAATGTTTACGTTTATTAGCTTTCTTGGTACTGCTTAACAGAGTATCCCCAAATAGACTCTCATCAAAATGATAAACCCTGATTGCGCCATTGTTCTGTGACTCTGGGATTCGGATGCAGCACTGCTGAATCCCCTCACGTGACAACAGGTGCAGTTAGCTGAAGTCTCGTCGGGGTCTCAGCTCTGCTGTGTTCCAAAATGGCTGCACTGGGGCTGCTGCAGGCCGGAAGCCTCTGCTTCGTCCCGCATTGTCCGTTTCCCCAGCTGCTCAAGAGAAAGCAAGACAGAAGCCATATTGTCTTTTACAAACTAGCCATGGTAGGTGCACATTGTTAGAGTTTTTTCAAAAACTATTTTATAACTATAATTGCTGGTTTTACTTATAATTCTGACAATGTTCGTAGTAGTAAATTTCATCTGAAAGAACAAGCTGTAAAGTAGTCAAGAAAGCTCCTAAAGGATAATACAAGTGCAATTTGAACACATATCCAATGTATTTGCAAACAAGATGAAGTGACGTGCTCTCTCTCTCTCTCTCTCTCTCTCTCTCTCTCTCTCTCTCTCTCTTTGTGTATGTGTGTGTGTGTGTGTGTGTGTGTGTGTGTGTGTGTGTGTAAAATATTTACCTATCTACCTATCTATTTATAGATACCGCCACCGAGCAGAAAAGCTGGCTCATTGGGTAAAGAGTTTACTGGACAAGCATTAGGACTTGAGTTCAGATCCCCAGTACTCACATGAAAAAGGTGCGCAGGTAGAGCAGGCCTGCAATCTGATCGCTAGGAGCTGGAGAAAGGCAGAACCCAGGCTCACTAGTCAGCCTGGCTCCCTGAAACAATAAACTCCAGTTTCGGCAAAAAGTCTTTTCGCAAAATCGGTGAGGTATAAAGTGATAGAGGAGGAGACTCTCCAGCCCCAGAACTTTAAAAACCTTAGGGTTATGTTTTATTTATTTTGTTTTGTTTATTTTGTTTTGTTCTTTTGAGACAGGGTCTCTATGTAGCTCTGGATGTCCTGTAACTTGCTTTGTGTAGCAGGTTGCCTCCAACTCACCAGGACCCGGCTGCCCCGGCCTCCCAAGTGCTGGGACTAAAGGCATGTGCCACCACCACCCAGCTAAAGTTAATAATGAGGTTCACTGCTTTGGCTGCTGTCAAAAGGACTGTGGTTTTTATCTTGTTTTCATAAGAGTTTTGATTGACATAGAAGTATATGCTTTGGGTTTCCTAAAGCTGGAGTTGATGGAGTGTTTTTGAAATTCTACACTGACACCATGAAGATGTTTCTGAGGCAGTTGTACTCACTGTTAAAAAAAATGCCACTACCTTGGTCCTGGCTGAAGAGGTCCCGGAGATACTTGAGTAACATTATTTTTTTCTGAGACAGGGTTTCTCTGTGTAGCCCTGGCTGTCCTGGAACTCACTTTGTAGACCAGGCTGGCCTCAAACTCAGAAATCCACCTGCCTCTGCCTCCCAAGTGCTGGGATTATAGGCGTGCGCCACCACCGCCCGGCTTGAGTAACAATTTGCCTTTCGGCAGGCAAGCCTTCTAGCTGCATCAGTGCCTTAAACACTTGATGACATTGAGTCTCCCAGCCCCATTTTCTCCTTGAAGGTTAAAAATGGAATCCAACATTAGGAATAGCGATATATTTACTTCCTTTCCGGTGCTCCCTATAATGACATGATATACTGTGACTCCTGCAATATCTTATTACACCAGAGACAGAATCAACAACGTGAGGGGTTCACTCAAGGGTGTGATTCTGAGCAGGAGTCAGGTGATCTGCCTTGTAAATCCAGCTGCCATACAAAGCCTATTCTGCAGCTGCCAATAGAGTGTTAGCATATGGTAGGTTCTGAGTATATGTGATGAGTTTATTTAACAAAGGAAGGCCGGGTGTGGTGGCGCATGCCTGTAATTCCAGCACTTGGGAGGCAGAGGCAGGCGGATTTCTGAGTTCGAGGCCAGCCTGGTCTACAGAGTGAGTTCCAGGACAGCCAGGACTACACAGAGAAACCCTGTCTCGAAAAACCAAAAAAAAGAAAAAAAACAAAAAACAAAAAACAAAAACAAAACAAAACAAAACAAAAAAAAAACCAAACCAAAACAAAACAAAACAAAACAAACAAACAAAAAAAAAAAAACAAAGGAAGGAAGGCTGGAACTCGATGTTACTAAGATCCATCTGAAGTCGGGTGTTTAATCTCTTATTGGTACCCTTCCCATACAACAAGTCATCTTTAAGACTTCCCTAGTGGTTAAGAGGGCTAGTGGTTGTTCTTCCAGAGGACACAGGTTCAATTCCCAGCACCCACATGGCAGCTCACAACTGTCTGTAACTCCAGTACCAGGGGATCTGACACCCTCACATAAGACACGCATGAAGTCAAAACACCGATGCACATAAAATAAAAACAAATCATTAAAAGAGATTTGTCTACCCTATGCTACCCATTTTCCAATATCATCTCATATATCCCCATCTTTCCCAGATGTGCCAGAGCAGCAAACCCTGAAAGTGATTTTGAGCATAGATGTCATTGTGAAGAACGCAGACGTGCGGGACAGAGGCTCTGGCTGGCTGAGAGGAGGTGGGGTGTCAGATGCAGTTAGCATCACTTGATATCCGAAGCCATCACTATGACATTCCATTCTACGGAGGAATCATCAGGGTGTCAGTTTGGCCAGATGTCCAGGGTGGAGCTTAAGCTTCCACTGAGATGACTGATGAGAATTTGAGTTGCTGGTGGTAAGAGAGAAGCAATCCTGCTTCTCCAGAAGGTATCACTATCACTAAGGACAGCCTTGTGGAGGATGTTCATGAGAGGAATCCCAGCCGTAAGCCTACAGTGTGGCCAGAAAACAATGACGGGAAGATTAGGGGAAAGGTGGATGTAAAGACGAAGACAGTAAAATGATTTCCTCAGTAGTACCTTTATATGGGATGGAAGGGTTATGTTTTTTAAGGATTTTCGGGGGGGGGGGACAGATATATTTGCAGGAATTGATGCATGTGTGCATGCACCTGTGTGAGCACACGCCCATGTGTGCACGCATGTGTAAGTTAGCTTCTGGTACCCGCCTGGGAATCTGAGTCCTTTAACTTGTTTAGAGTCGGTTGCAATAAACCAGGTGGCTGTATGTCACTCATGCAAATCACTTCTCCTCACACATGGCTGCGGCCCCAGCTGCCAAAATGTTGTCATGTTCTTGTCTCCAGAGCCTTAATAAGAAGGAAAAAATACAGTCTGGAGTATAGCTGTACCAACAGTCCCTGGATATCACTAAGCCCGCGTGGCTACCACTGAGCCTGTTGACAGCTCATGACCAAGCCTCCCCCGAGACACAGAAGCAAAGGGAATGCAGATGGTGCCGCAGGCCAATAGGTCCAGTCTCTGAGGTCACAGCGTCTGCTGACCTACTTGGGGTATTCTTTATTTGAACCACAGAATCTTGAGTAGGGAACTAAAATCTCACCTTCCTGTCCTACATGAGTATTACTGACTAAGTCTGGGCTCAAACATTAATTAGTGCCAATAATGCCCTAATTTTTTGTGAGGATTAAAAAAAAAAAAAACAGAGTCAAGATACCCAACTGTTTTGATTTTGTGGTTCAGAAGACAATATTCAAAGGGTACACTTCTAGAAGGAACATTTAGTGAAACCTAATCAAATTTTAAGTGTACAGCACTCATGGTTAACTGCAGGCACTGAACTGTATAAACGATGCCCAGAAGCTACTCATCTTATATAACTGAAACTGTATATCCACTCAACAGTAGCACCCTGTTCCCCTTCTCCACAGCTACTGGCAACCAGCATTCTCCTCTGTGTACTTGGCTATGTTGGGTCCCTCCTACAAGCAGATCCGACTGTCTGCTATTTTGTGACTAGCCTGTTTCACCTACCACAATATGCCTCTACTTTCATGCATGTTGTAGCATGTACCAAGATTCTCTCCTTTTGTTGGTGTTAAGTACCATACTATCTTTTTTGTTTGTTTGTTTGTTTGTTTGGTTTGGTTTGTTTTTTGTTTGGTTTTTTTTGTTTGTTTGTTTTTATTTTTTTTGAGACAGGGTTTCTCTGTGTAGCCCTGGCTGGCCTGGAACTCACTCTATAGACCAGGCTGTCCTCGAACTCAGAAATCCGCCTGCCTCTGCCTCCCAAGTGCTGGGATTACAGGCGTGCGCCACCACCGCCCGGCGCATACTATCTTTGGATAGTAATAACAGGGAGAAATTGGAACTTTTTTTCTCTAGTACGCTTAATTTTTAACTTAAATATTGTATATATGACTTACATTAGCTATAGAAAAATCAGAAGATATATACAAATAAATAGGAAGACCCCATCTGTAACTTTTCTAAGGATTTATTGTCATTGCTATTTTTAATTTATGTGTATATGTGTACACCTCTATGTAGGTATTTGCACATGGGTGTTGACGTTGTTGAAGTCTAGAAAAGGGCCTTGGAGTCCGAAGATCTGGAGTTACAAGCAGTTGTGAGCCATCCAAATGGGTTCTGGGAACCAAACTCCACGCTATGCAAGTGCAGTACACAATTTTAATCACTGAGCCACCTCTCCAGCTCCCATCTGTAATTTTTACAGCAGGGATATGTGGGTACCTATTGCAACATTTTCCCCAATATGAATTGCAATTTTTGCTGTCATAATGCACGTGGCTTTATTACCTGCAATGCTTTGGTTATATCATTCTCTATTCATAAGTAACTATAACCGCTTATAACACCCCTGTATCCTATTCCTTGTGTGAACGCAGCCTACACGATGAGCAGCTTCCTTTTTATATTTTTTCTATTGTAGTCAGTCCTATGCTCCTTGGCGTTAACCACCAGGCAAAGCTTTATTAGCTGTGCTGTCTAACTCCGGTCTCCATTCATAACTCCCCTGTCTGTCCCTAGTATAAATAATTAAAGTGTTTTACAGTTTATGCTTATCAAATTACATATTAATGGCTCCTAAGGCAAAAAGATCATTACTATGATTAATTACAGCAGAGACGTTCAGTTCACACGAACTGGGTCCTCACTTTGTGTCAGGAGCCATGCCTTTCCTCGGCAGGCTGAACTCTGTAGGCCAGAAGGATCTTTCTCCAGAACAGATGCCATTCTTTAGTAAGGACAGAATGACGTCATTATTTAATAATACCGACAGGGAAAAAAATTAAGTTGCAAGATAAGAGGATTGGGTTAGAGAAACAGTTTGCTAGACTGTAACCAGTCCTGCAGGGTGGGAAGAGCGAGAGCCGGAGAGCGAGAGCCAGGTTAGAAGCGGTGGGGTGGACGCTTGGCACTGCCCCTGATGCTGGGGTGTTGAACACCTGACTTCTCTGAGCATCCGCTTCTCTATCTGTAAGATGCTTCTTACTGCCGAGTGCAGGGTGCTCTAGTTTGGCTTTTTTTTTTTTTCTTTCTTGCTGTGATAAAACATTCTGATCAAAGCAACTTGGGAGCAAAGGATTTGTTGTTTGGTTTACACTTTCAGGCCATAGTTCATTACTGAGGAAGGGAGCACAGGAACTCAAGCAAAATCAAATAGAGACGCCATCAAGGAACCTTCCTATTAGCTTGTATTTTCAAAAGCCCATGACTAGTTAGCTTTTTACACAGCGCTGGACCACCTACCTGGGGTTAGTATTACCCACAGTGACCTGGGCCCTCCTATATTGATTAGCAATTGACCCACGTCCCGATGGCAACTAACAATTTTCCTCAGTTAAGATCCCTCTTCCCATATGACTCTGGGATGTATTAAGGTGACAATACAAACGAACATAGAGTTATTTTAAAGATTAAGTGATATTAATTATATCAATGTGGTTTTTGTTTTGTTTTGTTTCTTTGTGTTTTTGTTTTTGTTTTTGCCGTAGATTAATAAGGGGAGGGAAATCTCTTCCTGTGCAGGAAGAAACAGAATAAAATAGAGTAAAATGTCCCCTGCTTGAGTATCAGGACTTGGAAATCAAGATTTTTCTGTTTTGTTTTGTTTTGTTTTTTGGTTGTTTTTTTTTTCCAAGACAGGGTTTCTCTGTATAGCCCTGGCTGTCCTGGAACTCACTCTGTAGACTAGGCTGGCCTCAAACTCAGAAACTGCCTCTGTCTCCCAAGCGCTGGGATTACAGGCGTGCGCTACCACCGCCCAGTAATTTTTCTGCAACTTAGAAGACAGGGTCTCAGTTCGTTGTTCTTGAAAATTTGGAGGATTCCTGACAAAGTCACCACATATGGCTTGGTCTCATGAATAAAAGAATTTAAGAATGGATTGAAAAAGAAGCTCAGGGGCGATTTTATTAGAGTTTAAAAGAAAAACTCTGGGGCAGGCAAGCTGTGGTCTTGGCAGCTGCCTGGAGGAGGAAGATGGGGAAAAGAAGAGAGAAAGCCTTGGATTTGGATTGAACCAACATGGAGGAGAGTCCAAGGACAGACATTCTAGCATGTGGCCAGGAGGGAAGACTTAGAGAAAGAGTGAAGCCCAAAGAGTCAGGGACAGGATGCTTAGAAAAGGAGAAGACACTCTTCTTACAAAATAGTGTGGCTATAGCTTTCTAAGTGAGTGTACTACACTAAGGGGCAGGAATTCTGGGAAGAAAAAGCACATTATTTCATTAAAGGGATAATTATTTCTCCTAGTTCTTTAACATGCTTAAACTCACCTTCCTAGAGGTGGTTCCTTGCCCGAAAGATTGACCTGCCCAATTGCAGTGTCAGGTCTCCACCCAAGCCCGGTATTCTATTCTTGTGATCTAAAGAAAGCAGTTTTCCTATAATGGGACTTTAGAGCTACTGTAACACAGTTCTACCTTAAGTACCTCAGACAAGCAGAGTCTTCCATAAAAGGGCAGGCAAAGTATTTACAGCCACACTGAGACACTTTTCCCAACTTAACTGGGACATTATAAACAGTTATTTCAGGCAACAGATACAGGTGTGATTTCTTCTGGGTAGACTAGCCATCTTGGTTTGTCGGGGGAGAAGTGGGTGGGGTGCTGAGGATGGGACCTTATCTAGGATAAGCACATGCTCTACTGCTGAGTACAGCCCCCCAGTGTTAGCCATTTTGATATTAACCTCTTTACACCAATCTATATGAGGCAAGTGTGAAAACGAGGTCATTTCTTTTCAAAGTACCCAGTTGTTGACGGTGAGCAAGAGGACTAGTCAGGCTTGGAAGGGGGCAGCTTCATTGAGTTTGGCCAGAATGATCTTCATCCTTTTGGAATTATCAAGTCTCAGTGTCCTTGCGATGTTTCTTTTCCACTTACTTGACATTTTTGACACATATGCTATGTTCTAGGCTAAATCTCCTGGAACTACAAAGATGGCAGAGCCATCGTCCTTGTTTAAAAACAAAACAAAGCCAGGCAGTGGTGGCACACTCCTGTAATCCCAGCACTTGGGAGGCAGAGGCAGGAGGATTTCTGAGTTCAAGGCCAGCCTGGTCTACAGAGTGAGTTCCAGGACAGCCAGGGCTACACAGAGAAACCCTGTCTCAAAAACAAACAAACAAACAAACAAAGAAAAACAAAAACCCTTACTTTACTGTTAAAATGAGGGAGGGAGGAAGGGAAGGAATGCAAACTAACAAAGATATATAACAGTGGATGGGGAGATGGATAGATCAGTGGGTAGAGTACTTGACCCACAAGCATGAGGACCTGGATTTTAATACCTGGTACCCAAATAAAAAAATCCATGTGTGGTCATGTGTGCCAGTAACCCCAGCATCCAAGGCAAAGACAGGCAGCTCCCCACGAGCCTGCTGGCCAGCCAGCCTCCTTGGAACATCCAGCTTTGTAACTGGCCCCCTGCTAGGAATGAACATATTCTAAGGAGACATTGGCACCCCTCTGTCTGTCTACAAGACCATTGGAAGATTGGACACCAAGAGCTTAGAAGTTTCCCAGGAGTGTCTGGCTGAAAGGAAAAAACACTGAAGCCCAAATGCAACCAGAATTTTACATTTTACTGATGACTTTGCTTGAGAGAAAGACTGAATGCTGGAGAGCCTTGAAGCAATGGTGGGCAGGGGGCCACACCTTAGTCGGACTGCTTGGGTTTTCTAATCCTTGATTTCTATTCAAGCCCTACCTTGTATGACCCTCAAAGATAGACTTGGATCTCCCCATCCCTCTTCCCAATGTGGCACTGAGTAAATCTTTTCTTTTCTGCTTTTCACCATTAGTTTGGCTCTTTGAAGCAGCTTACGAAGGATGGGTGTCTAAATATGACTTGTTGGGGACACAAGCAGTGACCCCTAAGGGCGGGATCATCAATAGCCTCCTCTGGCCTCCTCAGTCCACACGCAAGAACCCACATGCACAGACACACAGGGGCATACAGACACACACTGCACATAACACACCCACAAAGAGACAGTTTTTAAAAAGTAAACAAATGAATACATTGTAATCGAGAAATTCCAACGTGGTAAGCACAAAGGAGCTATGGGGAAAGCAGAGAAGAAGATCATCAACTCCTCCAAAGGTGGTGTCGCCGGAGTAATGAGGTTTGAGACGTCTCAGTGCTTTCTAAGTGGGCAAGGAGGGCCTTCATTCTTCTGGGCAGGTTTGGGGAAGTCTGAAAGCGTGCTGTGAGGCGCTGGATCGCACTGGGAAGCAGTGAGCTGGCCTCAGCACTCTCGGTTGCCGCTAACCCTCTCCAGCAATGCAATTCTAGCTGAGATTGTCTCCTCCTCCAACCCCAGCCGCCTGGAACTTCTACTTGCCCAGAACTTCCCAGGAAGCTCACGCTCGCAAGGTCTCTTTCCTCTCAATCCTAAAGTCTTTTTCTGAGCATGCGCATGTGTCAATGAGGCCACGCACCCTCCGAGCTCCGCTGGGCGTCTGACATGCTTTTGTGCAAATGAAAGCTTTCTGAATGCCTGCTGCACCCTGACCTTCAAAACACTTATGTGTGATTAATATTTGGTAGAGTTTCTCTTTATAAGATTTGAGATTGTTATATTTATGTGAGCAACAAATGTGAAGGCAGCGCTCACCCCTTTTAAAGGCTTTTCCGCTATCATTCACATAGGGAATAAAAAAAAATTTAATGCGATTCTAAATAATCTTGACCTCTGGAGAAGGCAACAAATGCTGTATTTGATTCAAGGTAATTTTGTTAAAGGCAACTGAGAAAAATGAACAGTCCAGCCATATGGAGCAGGGACAGTCAAAGGCTGACCTATCTCGGAGGTCCTGTTCCACACCGCAGAGATAAATGGGTGGTCTCAGAGATATCTGTGGTCTCTGACCTGGAAGAACTGGACAGGGGGAAGGAGGGGAGGAGATAGATGGCCTAGAGTCCTGTAAATGGTCCTTACTAAGCCTTTTACTTACAAAGGACAGAGGCTCAGTTCACACTGAGCTCAAGGAAAACAATCGAAGCTGGGTGTGGTGGTGCATCCTTTACTCCCAGGACTCGTGGGACAGAGGCGGGCAGCTCTCTGTGAGTTTTAGAGCATCCAGATCTACATAGAGTTCCAGGTTACCCAGGGCTATATAGAGAGACCCTGTTTCAAGAAAAAAGACAGAAAAGAAGGAAGGGATAAAGATAGGAAGGAAGAAAGGAAGGAAGATAGGAAGAAAGGAAGACGGAAGGGAAGGAGGGAAGAAAGAAGGAAGAAAGGAGGCAAGGAAGAGAGAAAGGAAGGAAGGAGAGAAGGAGGGAAGAAAGGAAGCAAGGGAGATAGGAAGATAGGAAGGAAGGAGGAAGGAAGGAAGGGAAAGAGGGAAGAAGGAGGGAGGGAGGGAGAGAGAAAGAGGTAGAAAGGGAGTAAGGGAAGGAAGGGATGGCGGGCAGGCAGGCAGGTTGTTGAAAAGTAGACATCTTAGCTGAAAACCTGAGGAAGGACTGCTCAGACACACTTAAAACAGAAACCCTCAAAAATGCTGTGCTGTGTATTTTTTTTATTTCTTAGTGCTTCCAGCTTGTTTTTTTTTTTCTTTTTTCTTTTTTCGAGACAGGGTTTCTCTGTGTAGCCCTGGCTGTCCTGGAACTCACTCTGTAGACCAGGCTGGCCTCAAACTCAGAAATCCACCTGCCTCTGCCTCCCAAGTGCTGGGATTAAAGATGTGTGCCACCACTGTGTGTGTGTGGGGGGGGGCGGGCTGCTTGTTTTCTAGCTTCCTTTTCAAGTTGGCCTTCCTGTCTTGATGACAAAATGACACCCCCCCCCCCCCCCCCCCCCAGTCCCAGTTTATCTCTTTATAGCCCAGCAATCCTACAGGAAAGAGAAAGTCTCTCTCTGCCCAAGGCTGTGACTGGGATTCTGCAATTGAGTCTCACTGTGCCACCAGGGGTCTTGTCTAAGTCACTGGACTAGTTGCCATGCACAGAATGTGTACTGAGGTTTGAAGGTCATCTGCAAAACTCAGGCTGAAATTTAACCACCATTAGAGCATCTAAATAAAGAAATGAGCAGAATTTGGGAGGTAGAGTCAGAATGATCTGGGATTCAAAGCTACATAATGAGTTTAAGGCCTGCCTGGGACATATAACAACACCCTGTGGTGGTTTGAATGAGAATGTCCCAGAGACTCGTATGTTTGAATACTTAGTCCTCAGTTGGTGAAACAGTTTGGGAAGGATGAGGATGTGTGGCCTTGTTGGAGAAGGTGTCACTGGGACAGATGTTGAGGTTCAAAAGACTTCTGTGACTCCCAGTATACCCTGCCTCTGTCTCTCTTGCTTTCTCTCTCTGTCTCTGTCTTTGCCTCAGTCTCTGACTTTCTCAGTCTCTCTCTCTCTCTCTCTCTCTCTCTCTCTCTCTCTCTCTCTCTCACACACACACACACACACACACACACACACACACACACTCTGCCCCATGGTTGATGTGAGCTCTCACCTTTCATTTCACTACACCACCATGGATGCTAATGTTCTGAAAACACAAGCCAAATTAAACGCTTCCTTGAATAAGTTGCCTTCGTCACAGTATTTTATCACAGCAACAGAAAAGTAGCTAAGATAAAGTCCTTTCAAAACAACGCTGAGATTTCACCTCACACCAGTCAGAATGGCTAAGATTAAAAACTCAGGAGACAGCAGGTGTTGGCAAGGATGTGGAGAAAGAGGAACACTCCTCCACTGCTGGTGGGACTGCAAGCTGGTACAACCACTCTGAAAATCAGTCTGGTGGTTCCTCAGAAAACTGGGCATGACGCTTCCGGAGGACCCTGCTATACAACTCCTGGGCATATACCCAGAGGATTCCCCAGTATATAATAAGGATACATGTTTTACTATGTTCATAGCAGCCCTAGTTATAATAGCCAGAAGCTAGAAAGAACCCAGAGGTCCCTCAATGGAGGAATGAATAAAAAAAATGTGGTATATATACACAATGGAGTACTATTCAGCCATTAGAAACAATGAATTCATGAAATTCTTAGACAAAGGAATGGAACTGGAGAACATCATCCTAAGTGAGGTAACCCAGTCTCAAAACAACACTCATGGTATGCACTCACTGATAAGCGGATATCAGCCTAGAAGCTTGGAATACCCAAGACACAATCCACATATCAAATGATGTCCAAGAAGAAGGAAAGAGAGGCCCCTGGTTCTGGAAAGGTTCAGGGCAGCAGTGTTGGGAAATACCAGGACAGGGAAGTGGGAAGGGGTGAATGGGGGAACAGGGGGTGGGAAGAGAGCCTTTCAGGGAGGGGGGATCCAGGAAAGGGAAAATCATTTGAAATGTAAATAAAGAATATATCGAATAAAAAAAAAGAAAGAAAAAGAAAAAAATAGGACAAACAGAAGAAAACAGAGCGATCTTCCAGAGGTAATGAAGCCGTGAAGGCTCTGGGAATGAGGGGTGGGGGTGATAGTGACCCAAATCTGAGTTCGCTTTAAGACTGAGTTCTGTCCAGTTTTCTCAGTGTCATGGGTGATTATTTACCCTTCGCTGCACCCAAGGGTGACTCAGCCCAAGGGCCCTTGCCAGCTGCCAGCATATACTAGACCTGTGATCTCAGACTTCTCATCCTCCAGAACCACACACCAAGTAGATTTCTACTGTTCTCCAGTCGCCCCATCTGCGGCCCTCCACGATAACAACTCAAAGTAAGTGAGCGAGGTGGCTCGGCGGTCAAAAGCATTGGCTGCTCTTCCAGAGGACCTGAGTTCAATTCCCAGATCTCATTATAGATGGAATCTGATGCCCTCTCCTGGCACACAAGTGTCCATGCAGAGAGAGCACTCAATCATTAAAATAAAAAATAAATCTTTACCATAAAAGACAGTGGACTTACTTGACTAGTCAAATCTCGGATGGGGGAAGAGGGTGGAAGACAGGCCTGTGGGGGGCACCACGCGGGCCTGGGAAGCTGAGACACAGACTTACCAGTGATGATGGTGACAGGATCCCTCTTCCCGAGTCTTGTGTTCTCCTTAGACATTCTAGCTGTGCCTTCCAGCCTCCTGACCACTGGATGTGACCATGAGACTGAGTTCTAGCCAATGGAAGGTGACAGAAAATAATACAGACTTCCTCTAGGCCCTTGAAGCCTGTCAGCGACGTGAGAAGCCTCCAAGAGAAAACCAAGGAGGTGCAGAGACAGAAGGGCCTGGATCCTCACGTCTTGGAAGAATGATGACCAACGTGCATTTGGACTATTTTAGCATATTTGAAAATGTGTTTCAAAGGGTGTGTTTGTTATAGCAGCTAACGTTAACTGGTTGAGAGAGGCACACACACACATATATATAGAAAAGAAAAGGAGGTTTTTAGTTTAATTTTAGGTTTAATTTTAGTGTAAACTAAGCAGCGTGTCCACTGTAAGCACGTGCCTGGAGCTTGAGGTTGCAGTCATCCTAACTGTCGGTTACCGTGGGTTACAGACTGCCGTGGTCAGGTAGCCAGCAAATATGGTTTTACTGCCCGGCTGCTGCCAGTCAGCGCCCAGCCATGGCTTTGCCATTTCCCGCCGGCCCTCCTTTTCTTCATCTGAAGTGTTGATGGGAAAATCTTCCTGACTGTGAGAATCAAATATAAGGATGATAATTGCAGTGCGAGGCAGACTTCCCAAGGCTGGCCTCGGAACGGCCTGTTAATGACTTAATGAGTCCATCCCTCTTCATTTTAGTGTTATCCGCAGAACCTTAAAAATGTGCGTGTATCAGAGCTGGGGAGATGGCTCGGTTGTGAGAGAACTGGCGGCTGTTCCAGAGGGCCCAGGTTCAAGCCCCGTTCCCGGCTCCTGCGTGGTTGGTAGCTCACATGGGCCCCAGACATGAAGTTGATCCATGAACATCGATACACACACAATAAAGTAAAACATAAAAACGTACTGGCACCTGGCTAGGCTTTGAGAAAGAAAACCTGCTTCATACCTTGGTCTCTGGAGAAGAACCACAAGTCGTGACCTACTCTACCGTGAGAAAGCCTGAAGCTTCCCGCCCCACTTCCCTGTCTCCTTCCCCCTTGGTACCTAAATGCTATCTAATGCTTAGTCATTTGTCTGAATGTTAGCCGCTCCACTACTTTAGTAGGTATTGTTCTCTCCCCACCTGGACTATAAAGTCCAGCTCAGTCCTCTGCCCGCTGACTGAGACTTCCAAAACTCAACCGTGTCCTATCTCTGGGAATAGAAGTCTCTGTTCTTAGTCTAAGGTGCATGAAGCTCAGCCCAGCATTTGGGAATGTTCTCAATTTGCCTCAACCTGCTCTCAGGCTAATGCTCTATGCATTAGCCAGGCGATACTTAGCTGCATTCGGAAAGGCTGGGACCCGGGGTCCAGACCACAGAACAGCAGAGAACACAGGAGGGAGAATTGGAGTTGCTCCCCGGACAAGTAGAGCCCGGACAATGGGTGGGGCGCCGGGGTGGAGAAGAGAAGGAAGACCAGTTAAAATGAAGCAGGGAGGTGTACTTGATGGTAGGTACCACTGAAGGCGGGAACTCAAAGCTATCTGTGTGGGAGAAACTAAAGAGGGGACACTTGGAGTGTAAGTGACAAGGAGGCAGGGGGCCTGACTCCAGAGCTGCAGGACAGTCAGGAAGGCAGCGGGAGCAGGAGGATGTCTTTGGATCTGGCCAAGAGAGTCCTCTACAGTGTTTTCACTGGAACAAAGTGTGCGGGGAGAAGTCTGCTGGTCTGAGAGAAGAGAAGAAAGGAGAGAAGGGGGAGGAGGGGATGGGGGAAGGTGCAGTGGGAGGAACTCTTCAGAAGAAAGGCTGAGGTAACCTGAGTCCAGCCCCAAAGAGGCAACCCATTGTTCCTGGCCTGTGGTGGTGGGCCGCAGTTCCTTGCCTCAGATCCATGGAGATTTCAGCAGTCACCACCTGTTCCTTGTGGCCCAGCCAGGCAGCTAAAGCCTGAGCTGTTTCCAGAACTGGTTCAAAGGGACCGAACAGCAGGTGTTAAAATCCCATTCGCCTCAGGAGCGCCTTCCTCCTTGGCCCACCTGCCTCACAAATGTCTTTCCTCCAGAGCTCCTGGAGGCTAGGCCACGATGCTAATTCCATCCCAGCAGTGATCAGCAGCAGGATGGGACCTGAGCACTAGTCCCCAGAGACTCTACTACTCTGTAGCTGTGTATGTTTGTTAGGCAGGTCACATCTCCTGCCAGACCCTCAGTCTCTTCATCTGCACAATGGAGACAGCAATACTGACCAGAGAGAACAGATCTCAAAGCCAGATCAGAAAACATGGCAGACCCTTCCCCAGAAGGTTCGTTGTCTAGAATGTTTGACGTGGGGATGCTCATGTGTGGAGCTGCAGGCGTGCCGGTCACAGGTGCTTCCCTTCTCTCACAGACTCTATCCAGCACTGTGACCACTTTTGCTTTTCTGTTTACCAACAGACCAACAGCATCCCCCTCCCTCTCCCCTCCCCCACTGCTACCTCTGTAGCCAGCAGCTGTGGGGACATCGTTGCCATCCAGGAACCTGCAGTCTCTGGACCACTAAGTTTAGGACTTAAAATCCTGTATCCAGGAGTGGAAAGAACTCCTCTGACCTCTTTGCACACTAGGCACATAGATAGACATGAAGTAAAAACTCATACACCTAAATAAAATAAACAAATTTGTAAAAAGCCTGCATTTGTGGGCTGGGGGTGTGATTTAGCGATAGAGCACTTGATTAACACACACCAGACACCGGACTATATCCAGGCACTTTTAAAAAAAAATCTTTCCATCATGTCATCCTGACTTCAAAGTCTTCTCATTGTGTTTATAAAAAAGAAGAAAACACTAAATCTGCACCTCATGGAGTGCTATATATGCCCTATGGTGTGCTATATATGACCGATCAAGTATTATATATGACCTATGGAGTGCTATATATGCCCTATAGAGTTCTAGTCATGCCCTATGGAGTGATAGATATGCCCCATGGCATGCTATATATACTCTGTGGAGTGCTATATAGTCTACAGTGTGGAGTCCTGCGTGGACTGCCTTTAGGGGTGTCTTGCTGCCACATAGTCACTCCAACCCATCTCCAGGCGTTTACTCCGACACAGCCTTACTTGTGCTTTGTGATATTCAAGTCTTTGCTCACGCAATACCTTCAAGGGCCTCCACACGATCCTATTACAAACTGCACTCCCGTGACCCGGCTCCCAGCCTTTACCCCAGAGCTATCCTATTTCATCTCGCTTTCCTATGGGCTGTCTCTGCAGAATCCTGACTGTATTGTGTTTACATGGAAGCCCTTATTTGCTGGGACAAGGGCTTTGTTCTCGCTGGTTATTCTGAGAACCTAGGACAGTTCCTAGCAGGTGATAAGCCTTCAGTGTCTGTTGACTGAAAGAAGAGGGAATGGATGAATGTACTTCCCGTGTCTGTCAAGCTAGAGGATGCTCCTGATCCTGCCTGGCCTACTCCACAGTACACAGCTCCACGGACAGACAGAGCACTCTCCCTCAAGCCTGGTCTAGGCAGTACCCGCTCAAAAAGTGCAAATTGCCTGATTCGCTCTGTGGAACTGCTTTGCCTCTGTATCAATTCAAGCTTTGAATCTGCAGCAAAAAGAACACTCTTTCAATTGTTTTTATTATGAAAACGCTAAATTGGGTAAGGTAATTCACACCTACAACCCTGGGGACAGTGAAGCAGAGGTACCATGAGCCCCAGGCTAGTCTGGGCTACAGAGTAAGACTTTGTATCAAATAAATAAATAAGATGAATAAAAAATCAAGGGGCTAGAGAGATAACTCAGAGGTTAAAAGGGTTGACTGCTCTTCTAGATGACCATGGTTCGATTCCCAGTCCCCACATGGCAACTACAAAAGCCTGTAACTCCAGGCCTAGGAGGTCAGGTACCGGTTCCTGGCCTCTGCAGACACCAGGCACACATGTGGTACCCCGGCATACATGAGGCAAAACACTCACACGCATTAAGTAAATACACCGAGAAGGCTAGGCTGATTCCATGACAGACTTCAAGTTGGCAGTGAAGGAAACTAGGCCTAAGAACTGGGCAAGTCCAGGCAAGTCAATTAGTAATAGACAAAACCCCAGGCTCCGGCCTTCACGCTGAGGCATTGGTTCCGGAATGCCTAGAGATAGAGTAAGATAAAGCTCCTTTACCCCAGGCTTCCTCTGCAACAGTTTCCAGCCCCCACACCCTGGTAATGGAATGTCCCAGTCACCTGGCCTGAAGCAAGGACAATGGGTCAGCAAGTTTCCAGACTTCCTCAGCAACAGCTTCTAGTCCCCACGCCCTCGTAAAGAGATGCCCTTAGAGATGGAGTAAGATAGAGCTCACCAGAACCCCCAATGTACTTTAAGTCAAGCCCGCAAGCTCAATTGGTGGTCTTTCTCTCTCTCTCTCTCTCTCTCTCCTCTCTCTCGGTAATGGGAGACCCCAGCATCCTGGACTTCTGCAGGATAAAACACCCTTTGTGTTTATATGCTATTAAGTCCAGAGTATCATTCTCCCCAAATTTTGGACCTCTACAACATAAAGCTTAAAGTTAGATTAATCAAGGGAACTGGAGAGATGGCTCAGCGGGTTAAGAGCACTGACTGTTCTTCCAGAGGTTCTCAGTTCAACTCCCAGCAACCACATGGTGGCTCACAACCATCTGTAATGGGATCCGATGCCCTCTTCTGGAGTGTCTGAAGACAGTGACAGTGTACTCGCATAAATAAAGTTAGATTAATCAAAAAGTATTGAGAAGTGGATATATTCATTATAAAATGCTGTATTCAGTCCCGAAAAGACTTGATCCAGTATTGTAGGAGAGTAACAGAACAGAGAAATGGGGGCGGGGGGGGGGGGAGGGGGATGATTGAGGAATGGGTGAAGGGAAGAGGACCTATGGGACATATGGTGAGGGGGGATCTGGAAAAGGGGAAAGCATTTGGAATGTAAACAAAAATATAGAAAATTTTTAAAATGCTGTATTCAAAGCAATAAACGTTTCTTCCTCTTTATCACTCTTCTCTAGTCCCACACCATGTCCCATCAAGCACCACTGCTGCGTGTCCCTGAAGACTCTTCCTGTGCCCAGACACAGGTCTACACACATGTTAACTCCTTGTCTAGAAGCCTGTGCACTGTGCTCAATCTGCCTTTCAGCCGCACACTTAGATAGACATCTTCCTACCTGGCTCATCTCAGTCTATAGTGTCGCTAGCACCCGCCTCGTAGTCCTGAATACAGATACAATCAATCAAGCCTCAGTGTAAGTCATGTGGAACACAGAGTTAAGCTCCTATTTGGGACTAGGACAGAGCCTGCTGTACGTATGTGCTGCATATAGGCATTTCTGTAGAAGAGTTACCTGAAAGACCAAGGGATGTCAGAGAATGCAATCGTACTGGAGAACAGTTGAAAAGGTAAATAATTAAGCTAAGGGATAATGTTTCAGCAAAAGACCCACAACCTACCTGACATGACAATATATACTAGCAATTCTAGCAGTTGAGAGCTAAGGACAGGAGAATCAGGTATTTGAGGCCATCTGTGGCTGTATACTCAGTCCCAGGCCAGCCTGGGCTACATGAGACAAAAACAAAGCAAAACAAGCAAACAACAACAAAACCACAGAAAACACCAACAAATCAGTTTATTAGCAAACCCTTGGTAACGAGTCCGATGGCAGAGGCCAGCGAATGGCGCCCGAAGAGAACCCTTTGGTGGGTGTGCCATATCAAATCCTACAGCTACTTGGCAAGTTAGGCGTTGACTGCTGTCCTTTGAAATCTGAAGAAACGCAGGCCTGGATATCGAGATACCACGTCTAAAGTCCCCTTCTATTAGGTGGCAGGGCTGTGGCCCGAGCCCAGGCCTGTTAACAAAAACACACTTTGGAGTCTCCATTTTCCCTGCCTCCTATCTAAGAGAAGAAAGCACCGGTCTGTGAACCTTGCTCTGAGGCGCCCACAGCTTCACCTAAACAATCTCCACATTCTCATAGCTTATCATGAAACCCTGAGGACCGACCGAGGTTAAAAATCCCCTGCACGGCTTCCCGCCGGAGAGAGTAGAGAACACCCTTTGAAGCTGCCTCCCATTTAGGAAAAGCCAGCGTTGGTGGTGCCCCAGTCTGGTCTGGAAGAGTTCTGTCCAGACCTGGAGCACAGAATGAAGAGGTTGCTGGGGCCCCACTGCCAGGAACGGCTCCCTCGATACAAAAAGGATCTGAGGTGTTTTTAGTAGCTTTATTCCCAAGTGGCTATCTGGCGAACAGAAAAGGCAAAGGGTCCCAACTGTAATCCGTGCAGAAATCCACAGCTGGGACGCTGGGGAACAAAAGCCATTGAAAATAAAGAGCGGGAGGAGCTCAGTCTGTGGAGTGCGAGCATGCCTGCCGCCCTCAGTTTGATCCCTAGGACTATGTACATGGGGCATAGTGGCGCATTCCTAAAACCCCAGCCACGGGTTAGTGGAGGCAGCGGGAATCAGGAGCTCAGAGGCATTCTTGGCTGTATATTGAGTTTGAGGTCAGCTTCCAATACATGCGGCCATGTTTAAAGCAAGAAGAAAGAAAGGGGGAGGGGCCGGTCATGTAGAAACGGGCTGGTGGATTTAGGAAGCCCCAGCGTGATGTGGGCTGGGAGAAGTGGGGATCCCGTGTGACTTCAGGTCCAAACTTGCTCTCCTATAGAGAGCAGCCCGCGGTGCCCTTGCAACCCACTGCCCCTATGCCCGGTCCTTGCACCCTTGACTGTTAACTTGGGGACTCTGAAGCCTGCCTCCATCTCACTGTGGCCACTGGCTCCCCTGGGCCCCTCCCAGAAACAACTTCAGTCGTACCACCCAGATACAGCCTGAGCAGCCTGGAGATGCGCTCCAGTTCTCCAGCCTTTAGGAATCTTCACAGCGGGGCCGAGGGGTCCGGGAAGGAAGCTTTCTTAACAAACAGGTCTAGCCTTTCTGGTTAGCAGCCTGCCAGTCTGGACAAAGAAAACCAATCCCGCCTTGTCTTTTGAGTCTGTGGCCAGATGGGGAGGGAACAATAGCCTGGGGAGAGGTGGGGGGAGGCCCTGCCTCTTCACATCTTAATGAAGGTGTGAACTTTGAAGCTGTATTAGGAGCACTTGAAAGCCCACCCCTGCTTAAGCTCCTTTCAGCTGTTCACTGTCGCCCCGGATAATGAGACTGCAGCTGTGTGGGAAGCGCTAGGGCAGAGAAGGGGAGGGCAGGGTTATCGAGGCAGGAGCCCAGAGGACCCTGGCAGAAAAGCCACCCTTGGCTTCAGCCCTGCCCCGTGACCAGGCCTCCATGGCCCTCAGAAACAAGGAACTCTCTGTTCTAGCCAAAGGAGGGCAACCACCTTGTTACACACAGGAGGACAGTGAGGAGTCCTTTTGAAAACTTCCTCAGATATATATATATATATATATATATATATATATATATATATATATATATAAAGAGTCACCCCTGGAGGCCACCTGATGTCCTCATGTCATTCCGATGCACACAGGAGTCTCTGTAGGGCAGAAGGGGCAGTGGCCCTACATATGGTCACTTGGCCAATCAGTGCCAGGTCAGACTAGCTCCAATTCGAGTCTTTTCCTACTCCACAGCCAACTCCTCCCTTTGAAGCCTTCGGGTCAGTTCTGAGTGTCCACTGAAATATCAAAATATAATTAGGGGCCAGCAAGATGGCTCAGCAGGTAGAGGTGTAAGACCTGAAAGAAAAAACACGGGGGCACCCCAGCACCCCACGCTTGGAAGCCGTCACCCCAATCACTCACGAGAAACAGTCTTGATGCAAATAGCAAGAGGATTTTAATTCCAGAGCTCTGGGGCCACGGCCATCTCCCACACAGGGTTGATGACAGTGAACCCTGGGTGCAGAAACATGACTGCTTTTATAGATTTACAGCAAAATCTGTCTACACAAGCCACTCCATAGCTTCTAAGCCAATCAGTTCAAACTATCCGAGCCCGCGCTCTCCGAGAACCAATCAGTCTCCTATAGAGGCCGGATGAACCAGCCAAGTCATTTCCGCCTACGTGGCCGCCACCCACAGGGTCACGCCAGGGTTACGCACAGTGTCACATACATAATTCCCGTTATGGGGCCGGCACATCCACTGCAGTGACCTTGCTGATCCAGCGCGTCCGCCCTTGCCTCAGCTTCTCCACAGGAGGTGAGGTGGGGGTGCCGCTAGGGACCTTCCAACCTGTAGCCCTCATCCTTTCAGAGGAACTTGTCGTGTGAGCCTGGAGATTTGAGTTCACCCCCCAGACACGCGTAAAGGTGGAGAAGAATACACGCTCTCTTCCTGCCGTGCACACCACTGCCTTATGTTTTTTGACCCATCTGTACTGGGTGTGCTTGATCACATATGACCATGAAATATGTCAGGCTGTACACGTGCCCCTGATTGGATGTAGGTGGAAGATCCGCCGGCAGGCAGTACATCAGGATGTATGCTTGCCCCTGATTGGATGTAGGTAGAGGAAGACCCGCAGGCAGGAAGTACATCAGGATGTATGCTTGCTCCTGATTAGATGTAAGCAATGGAGGTCTAGGAAGGAAGGACATCAGGATGTATGCTTGTTCCTGATTGGATGTAGGTAGAGGAAGACCCGCAGGCAGGAAGTACATCAGGATGTATGCTTGCTCCTGATTGGATGTAGGTAGAGGAAGACCCGCAGGCAGGAAGTATATCAGGATGTATGCTTGCTCCTGATTGGATGTAAGCAATGGAGGTCTAGGAAGGAAGGACATCAGGATGTATGCTTGCTCCTGATTGGATGTAAGCAAAGGAGGTCTATAGGAAGGAAGGACATCAGGATGTATGCTTGCTGGACCTGACAAGACCTGATGGAAGATGGTGGCCTTATTGGTTTGCTAAGGAGAAGGAATTCTTCCTTGAGCTAAGAACGGAGTGGGAGTCTCTAGGTGATGAAGTTCTCAATGTGAGAAGTGGCGACATCTGGTTCTCAGATTCTCCCTCCCTCCACCACCCCACCCCCTCACTTCCAGTTGATGGGTGCCAATTTGATTGAAACAAGGATTTATGAGAGTATAAACATGGAAGCTAAAACATACATAGCCTGGGGTGAGGGGCAGACCAGAGGGAAGGACGCTGGAGCTCTGGTTTAACAAAAGGACAGGAGCTGGGCATGGTGACACACACCCTTACTCCAAACACCCCAGGAGGTAGAGTCAGAAGGTTTGCTTACAAGTATGAAACCAGCCTGGTGTATATAGAAAGTTTATGGTAGCCAGGGCTACATGAATCAGACAGTCTCAAAACAGCAAAGAGGAGGAGAGGAGAGGGGAGGGAAGGGGAGGATAACTGAGGGGAGGGAACGGGAGGGGAGGGGAGGAGAAGGGAGGAGAGAGTGGGGACAGATTAGCCCATTAGCCACGGAGGTAAAGGACAGAGGGTTTGGAGTAGAGAGCCTTTGAGCAAAGAAATCCCAAGTTTTCTGAATCTGTACTGAAAAGCAGGTGTTTGTGGGGCATGGGAACCAACAGTTGCCTGATCACACCGGTCTCACATCTTGGGCTGAGGAGCTTGGACCTTAAATGATGCTACCTGGTATATTTCTAAGACTTTAGTTTTAAAAACATCCCTTCAGCAAGAAATACAAAGGATGCTTGGAGAACGTGGGAGGAGATAGATCTCGAGACCACCCAGGAAGCAGTTGAGATGTTCGGTTGAGAGCTAAGGCCAGTATAATGTTGCCACTAACAAGTGTTTGGGTCTAGGTGAGGCTGACATGGCTCAAATGAGACCGGAGTGTTTCTTTCACCGGTTGAGGCCAAGGCTGGATTTGGGTGACTGATGGTAAATAGTTGGCTCTGCTTGGCAGTCGTAACAGAATCTAGCCGCCTGGAAACTTCTGGTAGCCCGTCATGTTGAGGAAGGCATATATGGTTAAAGAGATCCCTTCTGCTTGTAACTCCAAGAAAGGTGAGGGGATATGGTTCTTAGTTGGGTGGTCATGTGTTTACCTGGAAATAGGGACTTTCTTTTACTCAAAGGGCACAAAGACAATGGGTGCTTGACGTAGTAGTGGCTCTCACAACTCCAGTAGAGAAAAGGGTCAGAACCAAGGGCAGTGTTAAAAGTTGTATGTTTCAAAGTCTAGAAGGAAGATTTTAGAAGGCTTCTACCACAAAGAATTAAACATTTGTAAATACAAGCTGTTGAGCCTGGCTGTGTGAGCATGTACCTGTGTGAGCATGTTCCTGTGCATCAAAGCATCGTGCATTTGGACATGGCGCCCCAGCCTTTGGAGGGAAGGTTTCACTGGATAGTCCATGCTGGTCCGGAGTTTGTGACTCTTGTCTCAGCCTCCCATGTGCTGAGATTACGTTCTTTATTCTTTATTCTTTTGTATAAGGCAGTTTCTCAGACTTTCTTTGTTTATGTTTCTGACACTTGTAGGAAACACACGGTCAAATATGCCCCCGGGGTAGCAAAACAAAAAAATAAATATAGCAGTCATAAAAATAAAGCCACAAGGAGATACAACCACAAACATCATGTGACGTCCTGGATGGAATCCTGAACCAGAAAAAGATGTATGGGCGAAACTCAGAAAAGCAGTGCATTTAGTTTAAGATCAAAGAAGATGTAGTTGCTAAAGAGATTTATACCATTACAAAGAAGGCAAGTTCAGTCAGTCATCAGAGTAGACGGTAAGACACCACACACTTTGGTTATAAAGAATATAGATAAAGCTGGAACTCCGTGCTGGCCAGTGTTAATAGTACTGGGAAATGTTGCAAGTTTGTGGGGGAGAAAAAGACATCAGTAGTCTTATCCATCTGTGGACCCTGAGTACCATAATACCATTGTAGTGGGTGAAAATTGATACAGAAATTCATAGCTAGTTGAGAATAAGTGACCATTGAGTGCTCAGTTCTCAAAAACATCCTTATCAACCCTTCCAAGACCCAAGCAACATCATGGAAAGGCAGAGGAAAGACTGGAAGAGTTGGAGGTTGAGGAGTGCTATGAAAGTCTGTCTTCTAGATAGGACATGGTCACTACAGCCACAAGCACCCAGCAGCTGTGGCTAGCTACACACACACACACACACACACACACACACACACGAAAGCAGGAGAGGGCTAGCTGGGAATAAGGAGGTTGCTCTACATTGAAGATGTGTATGAAACCGTGAAACATTACATTTAAAATGTTTTAGGAAAAGAAGAAAGGAGTAGGGGCATACTGTTTATGAAGACTCCGGGAACTGAACAGATCCCACCTATTAGAGGGTTAAGCATCTAACAAGGTCAAGGTAGTTCTTTGAAAGACATTACCTTGAGTAGAGAGCCCAAGGGTCTCCTGCTCACACAATCTACCTACAAACTTGTCTCTTCAAAATGTATTTCCCTATGTCCGGCCACCCAGGCTTTCAGAGTCTACTGCAGCTATGGTCCAAGGATACCAGGACTCTGGCTAGTGACAGACCTGGGTATGTACTTTCACCATGCTGGCTTTGTAAGCACTCTGGATGCAAACGCTACAGGTTTGCGGAAGCTTCCACCAACTTTCAAAGGCAAACCTAGGAAGCCAAGTGGTTGGTGGTGGTCAGAGTTGCTATAGCCAGCCCCTGAGAGGATGATGTGTGAGGCTGTGAGAATGATGGAATTGTTGTGGATACCCAGGAAATTAGAGATCCTAGAAATGTAGAATACATGCTGAGGAAGTCCAGAGGTAGAGGCACTACCAGTGCAACAGAGCAGCCTTGTGTGCTGCAACTAGCAAGGCCATAGAGTAGGACTGCCCGAGGGCTTCTGACTCCAGGGCATGCCACTGAGTACCCTGGATGCAGAGATGTATATCCATGTTTCCCCTAATGTGTGTTGCCTTTCATCCTTTTGGAATGGGCTTGCTTTAAGCCATTGGGGACTATGAAACTTCCGTTACCATATACCATAAGCTTCCAGCTAATGCCACGTTCACTGTCAAACAAGACAGGAAGTTGGACTTCTGAGGAAAGCTGGGCATGCTGAGAGTCGAGGACTCTTGGAGGCAGACTAAACTCACTTCTTTCTTTAAGATGTGACCTTCTGAGGACCAGAGGCAGAGTGTTAGGGTTTGAATACAAAATGTCCCCAAAGGTTCAGCTTTGGTGCTCAGCTGGTGGTGCTACTGAGAAGTAATTAGGTCACAGGAGTGCCAACTTCATCTGGGGATTAACCAATTTATCACGTCATAGCCAAATGAGGTCTTAGAAGGTAGTGTCTATTTGGAGGAAGTGGGTCACTAGAACATACTTTTGACAGGTATATTTTGTCCTCATAATCTTCCTCTTCCCTTCCACTCTCTCTCTCTATGTCTGTCTCCTTCCTGCCATCCCACCCCCCCCTTCTTTCTCCTCCTCTGGCCCCAAGAAGTAAACAGCTTTCTTCTTACCACATTCCACACTGGTGCGCTACCAGATCACAGACTAAAGGCCATGGAGCCAGCAGACCGTGTGCTGAACCCTCTTTGTATTAGTTGATTCTCTCCTCGCTATGTGCAAATGCCTGAGAAGTTAGCTGCTTTAAGGACGAAGAGGCTTGTCTGGTTCACAGTTTGAGGGCTGTGAGCAGGGAACAAGGCACAGCACAGGAGTGTATAGACACTTCAGTGGGGGAAGGCCCAGCAATGGTGGCTGCATGGAGGCAGGAACGTGCTGTAGGAAGAGGGGTGTGGAGGCAGTGGAGGAGGAGGAGGAGGTGAAGGAGACGGTGGAAGAGGTAGAGGAAAAGGTGGGGGAGGTAGAAGAAGAAGAGGTGGAGGAGGTGGAGGAGTTGGAGGAAAAGGTGGAGGAGGTAGAAGAGGAAGAGGTGGAGGAAGAGAAAGTGATGAACTGACGAACCAGGAATCAGAGAATAAAGGCCGATGGTCCTTGACCCTCAGCTTGTTTTCACCTTTATTATCTTTTTTTATTGTTATTATTCCATTAGGAACCTCAGCCTATAGGATAGGGCCACCCACATTCAGGGCTGTCTGCCCCTCCCTAGTAAATTCCCTCTGGAAACGTGCACATAGACATACCAGAAAAGTGTTTCTCAGCAATGTCTTCTGTGTTGTGTTTTGTTTTTTTAATCCTATCAAGTTGATGATTTAAAAATGGCTATCACCATCTGAAACCATGAGCTATCTTTATTCTTTTAAGCTGTTTATCTCAGGCACCTTGTCATGGTGATAGAAAGTCGTGTAGCACAAGCCCTAACAGGATGGGAAAGGTTTCCAATGTAAAGCACATGGACAGATACCCAGAAGTTTGTGAAGTTATTAGTGAATCCTGAGACACACAAAGTGCTTGCAAAATCATATCCATGGGCTCTGGTGCTTTTTAATATGACTCGCAAGAGCTGATTGGTAATATTCTGGAATCTGGCCAACCATTGGCTAAAGCCCGAGTAGCCTGAAATTGGCTGTGGTCTTACCATCTACACTACAGAAATTGGCAAACACAATACACACTAGCATTTCTTTTCCTGGAAGCTGGTTTAGACACTGTTGTTGTTGTTGTTGTTGTTGTTGTTGTTGTTGTTGCTGTTGTTATTTCTCTACCTTATAATATAAAGCAACCTTGTGGAGAAAAGTCACTATTCTTATTTCTCAGTTTTCTCTTTCTTTTCTAGGATAGCAACTCCCTAAATTGCTCAGGCTAGCCTAGAACTCACGGTCCTCTTGCGTCAGCCCCCCTGGTACTTGGACAGCACCCTTGTATTCCAGAACAAAGCAAATGAGATGTAGCTCTTAACAACTTGTCTGAAGTCAGCAGCAAGCCACAAATATTTCCCTCCTCAACCAAAAGTCCTGGGGTAATGTTTACCCTACCACAGCAGCAGGCATCTATCAATCTAGTGGAGAGCCCTGTGCACACACAGCTTCTGTCTTGGTTTCTGGCACTCGTGATCCTTTTCCAGCCACTTCAGTGGAGATGCGCTCTTCTGGAGCCTTCCGTTCCCTCACAATATGGCTCTACTTTCACGTCAGCAAGCCAGAGCCCTCTGCTACCACAGAAAGGTCAGAGGGGTCCCATTCCCTCTTCAAGGCTCCCCGTGTTAATTTCTCTGTGCGTCTCTAACCACACTTCTGCGGACTCCTCACTGTTTGTGTAGCATCCTTATGTTAAGTGCCTTCAAGGATCCCAGAAAGGGCTCATCTCTCCACTCTGCAGCGGAGAGAGCTGAAGGTCAGAGCCTCTGTTTTACCGCTGAGGGAAGTTGACTTGGCCAAGGCCACCTAAGGAATTGGAGGGAGTGGCAGCTGGCACTCTTTTCACTCTCTGGTCCCTGCTCTCCCGACCACTGGTGAAGGGTGGGACAACAGCTGCAGTCGGTCTCCGGAAGGAGGAGGAAATGTCAAGGGCTATCCAGACTCTACCCGCGAGGCACGAGCTTATTACCAGCTATGGTTAAGGACGAGGGGGGGGGGATTCCCTGGTTCAGAGAAACTACCTACCAATTACAAACTTCACGGGAACACTGAAGCATCGATATGGTTCACAATCAAGACTCTAAACCCATCCTGGGTGAGGGCATAGTTTGCATTCTCTGGCTATGAGACAACACTAAAGTGGATCTGGAAAAAAAATAAATAAATAACACAGAGAGGTTTGTGCTGCCAGATTATTCAAGCTGACATTATTACTATCACGCCCAGTGATTAAGAAGAAAATAAAGGCTGAGTCCCACTTGTCTAATTTGATTATCAGAGAAGCCCTGTGTTGATTACTAACGTCTGCTTACAATTGGGGGCAGAAAAGAGAGAGCCAACCAGCTGAAAGCCAGGCAATCACACACAGGGGCCTGAGGTCTGCCTAAATGAAATTTAATAATAAGCGGGATACGCTCCCAGATAAAGAGGTAAATAACAGACAGCGAGAAGGGAGGTTCGGCTTGTATAGGCAGGAAGGGGATTCTAGCCAAGCTGGCATGTTCGGAGAAATGGCCTATGTTGAAAGAGAAAGACAGGCTCAGGGCAAGAGGAAGAGGCAGAGGACAGAGAGAGCAGATGATGAATTAGAGATGAGGCTCTTGTGAGTGTGATCTCGGGAGAGGATTATAAGTGCATTCAGGGTCGTGAACAAGAAGTGCTGGTGGAGGAGGTCGAATCACAGAGATCCCAGAGCCAAGAGAAAGATCCCAAGACGGAAGGCCACCAGCTGCTGCTTAAACACCGCCTTCGTGTGGCAAAGGAAAGAGAGGAGTCATCTCGGAGGCTGCTCTGCTCCAGGACTAAGGGAAAAAAACCAAAGAGCCAGGCAGCCCCTGTGGGTACCGGCAGATCTCACTTGAAGACACCAGGCCATACCATAGCCTAAGGATACTTAACAATTAGTGCAGCCTGCAATCAGAGGTCCCAGAGGAACACCTTTTGGGTGGTGCTGATACAGGCGGGAGTAAAGGCTAATATTGGACCTGAAATTGTTCTGTCTTATCTGTCAAAGGAGTACAGTTACACGGTTCATAATTGGAAGTAAGAGGATGAGGAAGACAATTTAAAATGAGGAGACTGAGGTCACCCTCTGGGGATGGTTAAAACGGCCAGATCAAAGCAGGCATAGGCAAAAGTCCCCCTAAACCATCGTTCTCAACCTGTGGGTCGCAACCCCTTTGGAGTCAGATGATTCTTTCATAGGGGTCACCTAAGACCACCTGAAAAGATAAAAATTTACATTGCGATTCATAACAGTAGCAAAATTACAGTTATGAAGTAGCAACAAAAATAAATTTTTGGTTGGGGGGGGATCACCCTAACATGAAGAACTGTATTAAGGGTCACAGGTTGAGAAAGGTAGAGAACCATTGCTCTAAACAGTGAAGAAAGTACCAGATATGGTGGCTCATGTCTTTACTTCTAATCTGTCAGGAAGCTTAAGCAACAGGACAGAGAGGTCACAACCAATCTAAGCTACATAGCGAGACCCTATCTCAAAAGCAAAGAAAACAACAAAACGCTGGGCATAGTGGTGCACTTAATGCCAGTACTTGGGAGGCAGAGGCAAGCAGATCACTATGAGTTTGAGGCCAGCCTGGTCTACATAGTGATCTAGAGCTACATAGTGAGACTCTGTCAAAATAGACAGACAGAAAGACAGACCTAATAATACTGAACCGAATTTTGGACTGAATCGGAGATAAATCCACAGCCAAGAGAAGGAGAGAGGCCAAACCTCTCTAGGAAACTCAGTTCCCAGACCTAAAGTGCTCTGGCCCCATCCCTGTGGAGGCCAGCTTAGAGCAAGCCAATGGCATGTTCTAACTCCACATCTTGGCTCTGGTCTCGACAATCTTAACTTAAGCTTATTTCATTCCACGGGGGAAAGACTCTCTTAATTTAGAATCTCCCCAGTGCTTGCCCCTATAGCCTTCCTTAGAGAGCACGGCCTATCTGTTCCCAACGGAGAAGGAAAAACACCACACCACCTGAGCATCGAGGATCTGTTTCTGGGTCCCTAGCAGATTCCCAGGTAGAGAGCTATAGCCAACCTTTAGTGTTTGTCTTCAAGGAGAGCCAGTTCATGGGGAAATCAGGCAGAACAACGATAGGATGTGGAAAATGTCTCAAAAGACCTGCAGCTGAGCCACTCAGTGAGCTGTGAGTCTCTCCCCTGCAAAATGTGTGTGTCAAGCGCTAACCCAGCACCATGCACGCAGTGATCTCTCAATTCACAATCGCCATGAGCAGACCCATGGAACTCCGTAAAAGCGCCCTTGCTCTTTGGGCCCGCCCACTGTCCTCTTGACTTTGAAAACTTTTATTTCTTGGTGCCATTTTTCTTTTTTCTTTCTTTCTTTTTTTAATAACAGCTGTACTGTGCTTTCTCATTACAGAGCCTATACGATCATCAGGACAGGCGCCCTGCTGCATGCAGAAAAGGGAAAACAGCTTTGTTTAAAACTGAAACAATCACTTATAAAGTGAGGAACAGAAAGACCTTCTAACACATTCACAGGTTATTTTAATATGTTCCAAATAAATGCTAAGAAAAGGCAGTGTTTATAAATAGTCTTCAAAACAGCCCCCTCCGCGCTGTTGGTGAGTGCGCTCCAACTTGTCACTGTCCCCATTGTGCGGGGCCCCAGAGCTGAATATAATTAAATCCTATTACCCAGGAAAGCTTGCAGCATGGTTGCTCTGACAAATTTGATAAGTTATTAACTCAACCTTTAAATGTAACAAGATGAATTCTGGGCCTGGGAGTTGGGGCGGGATGAGGTGGTGCTGTGCAGTTCCCACCCTCAAAGAGATTATAATCCAACAGATGGCACGCCCATGGAAACCTTCAGACAGTCCCAGTCAGGAGTGGGTGGTCACCAGGACCCAGGCAGCAGCCAGAATCAGCAACCTCCAGGCTCTTAGGTGATGAGGTTTCTTCTGCCTTCCTTCCTTCCTTCCTTCCTTCCTTCCTTCCTTCCTTCCTTCCTTCCTTCCTTCCTTCCTTCCTTTGTAGTAAGAGACAGCCCAGGAAAGTCCCTGCAGATGTGACCACCAGTCAGACTGGCAGGGAGTGAGTCTGTCGGAGTGTGGCCCCAGCCCTGGACTCTTGCTTACTAAAAGCTCTTGTTTTGAGGGGTGGTTAACATCTATCAACCACAGTGTCCTTCTCGGTTTTAAAATAGGACGGACAGAGCTAACTACCTCATAGATTGGATGAAGGAGACGACAATAGCACAAAACAAATGGCAGAAGTGGGACGATGGCTCACTTGGTCAGGTGCCTGTCTCACAAGTATGCACTACCCCCTCCACCCCCCACCCCTGCTTGGACCCCCAGTGCCCATGTGGGATGACTATTCTTGATCGACAGCTTGACTACATCTGGAACTAAAATCCAAAGATCAAGAACACAATTGTGAGGAACGTTTTTTTTCTTTATCTGAAGTAAGAAGATCTACTCCTAATCCGGATCTTTGAGTTATGAAGACATACCTTCAATCCAGATCTTTCAAGCTGAGAATTGGATCTTGAGACAAGAAGGCATACCTTTAATCCATACCTTTAATCCAAGACTCACCTTCTGCTGAAGCTCTATATAAGGACATGGAAAGCTGAAGCTTTTTCTCTTTGTGTGCTTTCTCTTGCCTTGTTAGCAAGTCCATTCCTTCACTAGCATTATTAGAGCCTACTTCTTTGGGATTCCACCATAGATCGAAACCCAGCTGAGATATCCAGCTTTGTGGATAGAGCAACTAGATTCTTGGACTTTGCCTTGACTACCAACCATCATTGGATTCACTGGACTGCAGCTTGTAAATCATTCTAATAACTCCCCTTTATATATATATGTGTATGTATGTATATACATATATGTGTGTAGATGTATATGTGTGTGTGTGTATGTACACATAGCTAGATGATAGATAGATAGATAGATAGATAGATAGATAGATAGATAGATAGATTCTATATGTTCTGTTACTCTAGGAAACCCCAACTAATATACTATAGACAAGGCTGGGTGAGGCAACACATGTCTGTCACTCCAGGGCTGCAGCTAGGGCGTGGCGATAGGAAGATTCCTGAAGCTCATTGGCCAGCCAGCTTAGCCGAATCCATGAGTTTCAGGATCAGTGAGAGACCCTGCCTCAAAAACCGAAGTGGAGAGTAATGGAGGAAGACGCCTGATGTGAAACTCTGGCCTCCACATGCATGCAAGTACATGCATACCTGTGTACTCACACACATTTGCAAAAATAAGCACATGAACACACTACACTACACACACACACACACACACACACACACACTAATACATGCCACATGACAAATTAGTGTTCATCTTGTTCAGCTCACTCTCCCTCCGCACCTATCATGAAGATGATTTATAGCACACTCCACTATTAAATGAGTAATGAGGCATAGAAAGAATAAAACAAAGAAATAATGAATAAATTATTTAATGAGACTGTCATGAGAATAAAAGTGAGAAGAATGACTCCTGGTTTTTGTTGTTCGTTTGTTTGTTTGTTTGTTTGTTTGTTCTATAGCCGTGAGGATCACTCCCAGGTCTTGCACATGCTAGGTTTGGCTCTACCATAGAGTCACCCTCTAGGCATGAGTCATTATTCCTGATCAGAAACAGAAACAAGGTTCTCAGGGTACAGCATGTATATGACCCTTGGAGAGTATGGTAGATATGCATGAAATGAGATCGCAGCCTCGGAAAGAACACAGGGACTGTAGAATGCTTTTGTGGAAAATGGATTTTAGCAGAGATTTGAAACAATAGTGGCTCTTTAAAGTGCCGTTCTGGTCATACTCAAAGGATGGTAGAACTCTCCATATAGTTGCAGGGCAACCCTAGAATTCAGATGGGAAATAGAGAGGGGGTGTGAACCACAGCAAATAAAGTAGGTGTGAGAAGAGGACAGAGTGTGGGTGTTGGTGGACTTCAGGGAGAGAGGGCAAGGGGTAGTAAATAGAGTCTGGGGGGCTTGTTGCCTGGGTGGTCTGCACGGCTCTTATTACAGAAATCATTATTAAACCACAGAGAGAAAATGATGCATAAACCAAACAATTGTTCAGCTATTTCTCCTGAATCTCATAATCCTAGATTATCGTAGACAAGACCAGGCCCCCAAACATTTACCATCTGCTGCTTCGATTCTGCTCATCTGTGTCCTAATTCCAAGCAGCCTCAGGACCGCTTTAGTTCTTGGAGAGACCAGCCATATCCTCTGTTAAGGTGTGCCTACCCATCACTCCCAATACTTGCTTCCAGGTTGGGGGTCTGGGAACTGGGATCAATTGGAGTCCTCTTCTCTACGTGACTGTTGTGTCAGATGTAGTCACTTCAGTGCATAACCAGGACTGTCACTATTATTTTTTAAATTGTTCATAAAAAAATAATGTGAAATGCCTGGTTGCATATTTTGCTGAAGCCAACATGCATGGTGTCTGCCTCAATCTGCTTTATTGTTCTATTCGATATGACCTTAAAAAAAAAAACAACAAACAAGCAAAAACAAACGTTGATAGCGTCGTTCATGAAGCCAGTCATGAATGACCACCCATTTCTGCATAAGTGCATAGGAGCAATTTTAGTCATCACAAAGTTGACTTCCAGTCCAAGTTTAGAAGAATGTGTTCTTTCTCTGTGTCTCTCTCTGTGTATGTGTGTGTGTGTGTGTGTGTGTGTGTGTGTGTGTGTTCAAAAGTGTGTGCAAGTGCACACATGTGCACATGCCTGTAGAATCCACATATCAGCCTTGGTTGTGTTTCTTCTGGAGCCGTCTACCTTGTACACTTTTTCTCAGTGTGCCCTGGAACTCACTGATCAGGACAGGCTGGCTCCCAGTGCTAGAATCATGGGTGTACGTAAGTATGCCTGGGCTTTTACATGAGTTCTGGAGATTGGATTCAGTTCCTTATTCTTGTACCCACGGTGCTCTTTCTGGCTTTTTAAAAAAATTTACATTCCAGTCATTGCCCACCCCAGTCCACCCTCCCACAGTTTCTCATCCCATTCTTCTTCCCCCTTGCCTCTGAGAGGGTGCTCTCCCTCCCCACGCCCCAGGTATCTCTCTTCCTTGGGGCCTCAGGTCTCTTGAGGATTAGACTCATCTTCGCCCACTGAGGCCAGACCGGGCAGTGCCCAGCACTCTTTTGTAGTTTTAATCACATGAAATCAGTAGACTCTTGCATCTGCTGCCCTCCCCCCTCACACAAGTTGCGGTGTGTATAGCAGGTTCTGTCTCAACACTGAGCTCCAGCTCAAAGATATCCACCCCAAGGAAGATTTCTGCAGTAATCGTCACCATAACTCTGACTGTACAATACTTTTAAAAGATATAAAACAATTGTACTCAATTATTTACTATAAAAAGAAGCTTCATCATAACAGACCTGCTGCATTTTTCTGGTTTGGGATACTAGCACGAGGCGTGACTGCTGGTTCAGTCAAGCATGTACTGAGTCCAGGTGAGCATGGTCACTGGCTTAGAATTTGAAGGGCTCAGCCTCCTGTGTTTTGGGCTTTCACAAAGGCCAGGGTGACACTGCTGCTCTCCCCAGAGGTCCCTGTCATATCCACTTTGCTAAGCAATCTTTCCTAGTTGGTCAGAATTAAGTCCAGGACAGAAGCTCCCTAAATCTCTTCTGCTTCTGTCTGAAAGATGAAATTATCAGCTGAGTTGAACAAGGCAAAATAGATCTGATGCCCTGGGTGAGGCTGGATGAAGTGCCCAGGAGTTACTATCCCACACTGGTTGTCAAATGAAGAGCCTATGTCCCTCAGAAGTCTCCTAATTCCTTACATGCCCCACGACTTCATGAAAAGGGTGGATCTGCTCTGCCAATGTCAAAACCAAGTTCTCAATGACACTAATGCTACTTTCTGATTTGGGACTTTGGTGAGTGACATCAGACCATTCTGATAGCTACTTTACCCATGCAGGTATAGTTCAGGAAAGCTTTGGTTGTGTGGGTAAGAAGCCACTCTGACTATATAAAACAAGAAGTAAATAACTGAAGTTCACCAGGGCCAGCCTGAAAGCACAGAGGCATGAGGAGACAGTGAGCTATTGTTGTTGGCAGCTCCCTCTTCACCTTGACTCCACCCAAAGCGGCACAGTCTTGACTCCATCCGAAGCGACACATCTGTTCTGACTTCTAGAGCTGAGTCACACTCCTTCACCTACGGATTGGCTTCTATTCTTATTCAAGATTCTTATGTTCTCCCAAAACATTGACTTATATGTGTTATGGTTTTCCTTTTGTCGTGTTACAAACTCCAATTTAAGTCTATGAGACTTTTCAGCGTGAGCACCCACCCGGGGTGGCTGCAGTCCGCTGGATCAATTACTCAATAGAAATAATTGTCAGAGAGTTCACTAGCTAGTTAATGTGGGGACTCGTTTCAGGAGCTTGTTCTTGTTTTAAACAGCTGTGATGGGCAGCACTGTCAGTTTGACAGAATCTAGAGTCAGTCATCTAGGAGGTGGGCCTCTAGGAATGTCTCTGGGGGATACCTCGATTGCATTAATTGAAGCAGGAAGGCCCACCTGTTTTGAATGATATCATTTCCTGGCCTGGATCCTGGATTGGTGAAGAGACTTGATTAATAGCATGCATTCCTCACTCTTATCTTTCTGATTATGGGTGTAAAATGCTCATCTGTTGCAAACTTCTGTTGTCTTGACGTCCCCATAAGAGATAGACTGCACCTACAAACTGTGAGCCAGAGTAAACCCTTTCTCCCTTAAGTTCTCTGGTCAGAATATGTTATAACAGCAGCAGGAAAAGAAACTAAGACAAGAGATACAGCTAGAGAGGTGTGATGGGTCAGATGTTCCTCCAAGTTAGTCTGTTTGTTAGACTCTTTGGGATAGACTATGGCAATGAGCGAGATCTCAAAACATTCTAAAGTGCACAGCATGACACTCTTGCTGAAGTGAGGTTCCATGTTTGGTCATGCTTTGCCTCTGTGGTTTAGAGCCCACATCAAAGGTTTGCCCCATCCTCCACCGGGACATTTCTTCCCAAGGAGGAAGTGGGCTTCATCTGTGTGATGGGCTCTCATGGTGCTTCACTGTCATAGTCTACTGTACGTCGTATCACCAAGCACATGGTCACATTTGGGTGTGGACACCTTCTGTATGAGATACCAAGACTTTATCAATGACAGCAACACCGCCACAAGGCACATCTAAGACTACATGGCGTTGTTTCAATGACTGAGAACAGCTACTGACCTTCAGTGGACAGGGGCCAGGGCACCTTCCTACACTAAGTAGTAAATCCCTCCCTCATCAGCAGCAGGCACGCTGAAAAGCATAAAACGTTAGAAAATCACATAGACATCTGTGCTTTTGCTCAGTGTCTTTTGTCATCAAAATTTCAGTGCATTTGAATATGTATATTATTTAGAAATATGGAGATAGATTCCAGAAGCTCTAACTAGAGTTGAAGTGGCTGCTTGTTGGGGACAGGTGGAAAGGCAGAAGTTTGCTAGATGGGTAGAAGACCTCTTGATAGCGTTGAAATGTTTGGCTATGTATTCATACTATCCTTCAATACAATTTTAAAACTAATGCCAAGTAATGAAACCTGTCTTGGGGGGGGGATGTGAAAGATGCTATGCGTTTATTCTTCATGTTCCAATGTCTCCACTTAGTAAGGCTGCGGAACGGTTTAGGTAGGCTATGTGAAAGACCTGTGAAATCATATCAGCCATCCCCACACAGAGTAAGCTGTGTTTGAAAAGCTTGTTTCTGTTTCTCAGCACCTCTGTTGAAAAATGTCCTCATTAACTAACTCAGCTGAGGCCAGAAAGCCAAACTTCCAAGAATCCCAGCACTGGCTGCCACTCGGTGTTGAGAACACACATTACGTACCAGAGAGACAGGCATTGGGAATTTGGAAGAAATCTAAGTAAGAGGAAGTGAGAAGAGAAAAAAAAAAAAAAGAAGGAGAAACCAACATTTGAGTTTGCATACAAGGAAAGAGGTGCGAGAGATCCCCCCCCCCCATGACTTTGGTGATTGTCCACTTTCTGATTTTGACTGGTGGTTCATCTGCCTCCTCCTTGTCTGACTGCAGATTCCTGGCAGGAACTTACCACATCTCAGGCCACATTTCAATCCCAGCTGATTCTCTGAAGCCTAACAGAGGCCCTGCCCATGCTCCTCACATAGGAGTCATTCCACATGCACACCTGACAGATCCTGTTCTGTACGCTTTCCCTGCAGGTGCATGGTTGTTTTAGCAGATGCTTTATGAGGTAGGCATTGTTATCTCCACTGAGCAGAGAATGGGATAATCACATTGCATTTCCCTGAAATTCTAGACCATAACCAAATTCAACTGCTGTCTTGTAAAATGTCTTTAATTTGTAATTCCCCACACCAGTATCTAGTGATCTATGTATCTATGTATCTATGTATCTTTGTTTCTATGTATCTATGTATCTATGTATCTATATATCTATGTATCTATGTATCTACCTATCTACCTCTACTGGCTGGTTTTGTATGTTAACTTGACACAGGCTGGAGTTATCACAGAGAAGGGAGCTTCGGTTGGGGAAGTGCCTCCATGAGATCCAGCTGTGGGGTATTTTCTCAATTAGTGATCAAGGGGGATGGTCTGTCGTGGGTAGTACCATCCCTGGGCTGGTGGTCTTGGGTTCTATAAGAAAGCAAGCTGAGCAAGCCAGTAAGGAACACCCCTCCATGGCCTCTGCATCAGCTCCTGCTTCCTGACCTGCTTGAGTTCCAGTCTTGACTTCCTTTAGTGATGAACCGCAGCGTGGAAGTGTGAGCTGAATAAACCCTTTCCTCCCCAACTTGCTTCTTGATCATGATGTTTGTGCAGGAATAGAAACCCCGACTAAGACACGACCTATAATCTATCTATTTACCTTTCTATTTATTATCTATCTATCATCTATCTATAAAGTTATTTCACTTATCCCTGAAAATGCAATGGAGGAGGAGAAGAAAAAGTGAGAAAATATTAATTGAACTATTGTTTTAGGTGCTTAACATTTAGAATATGCTATCTAACTGAATGCTCATTATAACCACTTGAGTCCGATTTTTTTAAATCTTCATCTTACTTGTGAGGAAATTGAAGATGAGAAAAATTAATAGTTTTTCCTAAGACCCTGCAGACAATTAGTTGAAGCAGCAAAATTTGAGACCAGGTTTGTCTGAAGAGCATGCGTTTCCAGATAGCCAGCATCTAATGTGAGTTCCAAAGCTGCTCCTGGCATAAACCTTGAAGGAGTTCTCCCCTGATTATCTCATGGTTGCTCTACATGACCAACAGAAAGGATGGTTCTTAGCCTTAGAGGTGACGGCTATAAAAGACCAACTTCCTTCAAGTCTTCTGATTGATTTCAGTGAGCTAACAACTTGTACTTGACTGAAAACTGTGAAAGACTCTGAGCCAAAACCAAACAGTTAAGCTGCTCTCAGATTCCTGACCTTCAGAACCCATGCAGAATACTGAATGTTTATTCTAGTCTGGTAAGTGTTGGAATAATTAGTTACATAGCAACTACATCTCTTTCTTCCCCTGACAGGGTCTGAGAACCAGTCATGTCTATTGAGTTTCCTCAGTTCCGCAGGAATGCTGTCTGCTCTTCCTGAGTCCAGGGCTACTGGGAAGTCATCGGCACCCATCCAAGAGTAGCCACACATCTATGATAACTTCACGGTCAAGATTAGCCCAGAGCTGGAACCAATCACAGTAGGCACAAGAGCTAAAGAAGCCACTTGTTGCCTTTGCATCCTAAACCTATACAGAGAGAGGTCTTGTTCATCCTTCACCTGTGTGACTTTGCCACTTCCAGGGAATTGCAGGAAATGATGCAACTTGTGTTTTGGAAAAACACAGGGCATCAAATTAAAAAAAAAATGAATGTATCACATTGAATCAAGGTTGTGTGGCCATAAGCAGACAAGAGCTTTTTCCCAAAGCCTGCTGCATTCTTGTTGGTTTTTTTCTTCATTAATTTATTTACTTATTCACTTTATATCCCAATATCGGAGCCCCCTCCCAATTCTCCCCTCACAAAGCTCCTCCTCTGCATTCTTGTGTTGTAGCAATTCACACAGCAGTAGGGACTGCAGAGTGGGTCTGCCTGTGCTTAAATAATACTCCTAAAAGTGTTGTCTTTGAACACAAATTCTGTGAAGTCAGGAGACTAGGCTAGGTGATAAGTTGAGCAGAATAGGGGTGGTTCAATCATTGAATTGTTGAGATGATTAAATAAAGATAGAGGAAGTGCTGAGGGAAATAAGGAATGGATGGATGGATGGATGGACGGATGGATAGATAGATGATGGATGTATGGATGGGTGGATGGATAGGTGATGGATGATGGATAGATGATGGATGGGTGGATGGATGGATGATGGATGGATAGATGATGGATGGATGGATAATGGATGGTAGATGGATAGATGGATGGGTAGATGGATGATGGATGGATGGGTGGGTGGGTGGGTGGGTGGATGGATGGATAGATGATGGATAGATGGATAATGGATGGATGGATGGATGGATGGATGGATGAATAAAAACATAAAAGACTAGCAGAAGCAACAATTTCCAATCTTACCTTTGTCTCCTGGAGTTTTGAGAAGCCACCATACAGATAAGAAACTGAGATGTCTCAACATTCTACAATCCTCTTGTGAGAATCCCCAAAACAAGAGTGCAATACTCAAGGACACTGTTCCAGACCTACTGCTTTGTCCATCAAAAGGGCCTAAAATTAATTCCTGCATCCCAGGATAGTGACCAAAGGGAAGTATGCATGTGATGAGACGGTACTTGAAAATGCCAAGCTAGAGCCGGGCGGTGGTGGCGCACGCCTTTGATCCCAGCACTTGGGAGGCAGAGGCAGGCAGATTTCTGAGTTCAAGGCCAGCCTTGTCTACAGAGTGAGTTCCAGGACAGCCAGGGCTACACAGAGAAACCCTGTCTTGAAAAAACAAACAAACAAAAAAACAAACAAGAAAAAACAACAACAAAAAAGGAAATGCCTAGCTAGGTGTGATAATTGCATCAATTAAACTTCCCAGGAAGGTAAGACAAGAGAATCTTGTTCAAGGACAGCTTAGGCTATATAATAAGTAGTCTGGGCTTCATTGTGAGATCCAGGCTCAAACATAAAAGTGAAGAAAGAAAACAAACAAGAATATTGAATAGAATTCACTCCACCCAACCTTTTCTTTAGTCCTAACCTCCCCCCAGCCCCTGCCTGACAGTAAGAATTTCTACAACCACACTGCCCAGCACTTGGAAAGTGTGTGCTCAAAGACAATCTGGGTTTAAGTCTCATGTTGCTGTTTATTTTGCTAAAACAAGCATAAAATTTCATGTCAGAAGCTAGTGATTTAATCCCAGGTCTGCCACCTACTGGCTGTGTGACCTCAGAAAGCCACCCCACCTCTCTGAGGCTTATAGCTTCTGTCAGAGTTTAATGAGCTAACATGTATAATTGGGGAAGAGCAATGACCCGGGACAGCATGGTCCTGCCAGTACCAAGATGAGCAACAGTTTTGAAGTAGAGTCTAGCCTGCTGTGTCTTGTGTCCTGGCTCTCTAGAAAACAGAGCATGGCTTTCTGATGTGTTATATCTCATCTCCTTGCAGAAGTCACTTAAGAAAAAGCCTGCAAACCCTTTGGGATGGTCCCATTGGCCATCTTTTGCTCAGGTGAGACAGTCCACTCCAGCATTCTGTTGCAGGAGATGCCAACCTTGCCATTGAGATCATCATTGGTGCTACGTGGCTCCAATGACCTATCATTGAGGAGCCTTTTTCTTTCTGTCTGTGACTCAGGGAGTCTCTATGTGCCAGTGGAATAATCACCTCAATAGTTAGAATACTTTATGGGTCTTGCGCAGCTTTCAGCTTCATAAAGACAATCTCTAAAAAAAACGGAGCTTTGGGTTCTGCTGTGTAGTGGTTTGAATAAGAAATGCCATGTATTTTGAACACTTGGTTCTCTGGGAAAGTTATGAAACCTTCAAGAGGTAGCCTTGCTGGAGGAAGCATATCACTGGGAACTGACTTTGAGAGTCTATAGCCTTGCCCTACTCCCAGTTCCTTCTCTCATTCCTGTGTGAGCAGTTGCCAAATGCTCTCTCAGCTTCCTGCTCCTGCCTTCTCTGCTGTTATAGACATCTAGCCCCCTGGAACCATAAAGCCAAAATAAACTCTTCCTTAAACTGCATTTGACTACAGCAACAAAGGTAACCAATGCATAAGACTTGGACCAGCCGTCAGTGTCAGCTGCAAAAGCCAACAGCATGGTGAACCTCTCCGCAACTCATAGAGATGCATTCATGACGATGGATGCCAAGGTTTCAACCGTAAACTTTTTCTTGTCCCCTTGGTGCTTGTTAGGACTTTGCATTGCTATATTCTGGCATTGAATGGCATGTCATGTATTGAGCTATGTTAAACTTTACATGTTGATATTTTAAGGGTGTTTCATGAATAGTTCACTTCAAGTTGTATAGAACTGCAACTCTACTGTCTTTCCTATCCATCTCTGTCCCCAGCTCACAGGACACACTCCTCCTTCAAGGGAGGAGAATGATACAACACCCTTTTCCTGAGTCACCTTCCATGCCTGATTCCTCCACTGCACATTGGAGCCTATACCTTCCCACGTGCTTGCAGAATGCACACTTCTTCACAAAAGGCTACCTTTTTAGATCTTCATTTTTTCTGTGTGTACATATGTGCGTGTATACATGACATGTGTGCAGGCATCTGTGTATGAGGATGTACATATGTGTGATGTGTGGGTGAGTGTAACTGAGGCCACACTAGTGTCATAGCAAGTATGAAAAGGTCAGAGGAAAACCAAAGGTATGTCTTTCCCTTCTACCTTACTTTGAGGCAGGTCTTACTGTTGATTGCTGCTACGTAGACCAGCCTAGCTGGCCTACAAGCTTACACGGATCCTCGTTTCCCCCTCCCATATCACTGTAGGAGCACTGGGAATGCAGATATAGTGCCTGGCCTTTATATGGATTCTGGAGATTTGAACTATGTCCTCATATCTGTAGGGCAAGCCTTCTTCCCACTAAGCTCCTCAGCTCTTCACAGAAAAATGCCTCCATAGCTATGGAGGCTCAGTCACATCACTTCCTCCCCTTCGTCTCTCGTAGTCACTGTCCTCAGATTTTGGGTTCTATTATTCCTATAGAAGGGTCTCACCAGGACTCCCATTACTTCCATGTTGCAAAATCCAGTATCTTTTTCTCCGTTTTCCTCATGCCCAGGGTCCCGGCTCCCTCTTTCTTGAACTAATTTTGTCGCTTGTTCTCAGGACACCCCTTCTTCATGAGTCTCTGTGTCTCATCTAGTTCTCAGGATCCTTTGTATGCTGCCCCTGGTGCCTTGGAAATCCCCTCTTAGGCTACTTGTCTTTTATGTTTATTTTCACTCCCTGGAAGACGACAATAAGCTCATCCTGTACCATGTGGAATCTGACAACTGACAATGAATAGCCCCAAGATCAACATGCCAAGGACCTTTTAGATTTAACAAGTCCAAAACCCAACTTCTAGTTCCCTGTCCCAAACTTCCACCTCACATTTGGCTGTTTTGGGTATAGACTCCCTCCAGGTACCCACACATGGTGTCAGAGCCTTAGTCCTTCATCTTCTAAATGTTCTTGGTGTCTGACTGCTCTTGTCTCACCCTGGTGGAACCACTGTCGCCTCTGCCTATGTTCCAACTGCAGGCTCCTGGACCCATACTCATAGTGAGGGCATTAGGAACAACACAACCACATAACATAACCTTTTATTTTGTGCTAAAACACCATAACCAAAAGGTAAGGAAAAAATATTTACATTTGGCTCTAAAGGAAGAGTCCACAATGATGGGAAGCATGGCAGCAAGAGGCTGCAGCAGGAAGCTGAGCCACCACATCTTAACTACAAATGCAGGCCAGAGAAAGAGAGCTGGGGTGGGACATACACCCTTCAACAAGGGCATACCTTCTAAGGGTTCCATGACGACCCCCAGAATAACACCAACGAGGGACCAAGTATTCAAACACGTGAGCCTTTGGCAGCATTTCTAATTCAAGCCATTCAATGATCCTTCGAGAATGTTCTCTCGTCCTAGTCCTTCTTGGTCCATTACACACCCCACGGCTTTCGGTGTCAAGTACCCGATGCAGAATTCCATCTAACTAGAAGGTTCTTCTCAAGCCACCTTATTAGAAACCACCAGTCCCTTTCAGCACACTGCACTAGTCTGTTCTCGCTCAACTTGATTCTTATGTATATTTCTTTGTCAGATATATCTATCTGTCTTCCTATGAAGCTAACCCTCTCTCTCTCTCTCTCTCTCTCTCTCTCTCTCTCTCTCTCTCTCTGGTGTTTTTCGAGACAGGGTTTCTCTGTGTAGCCCTGGCTGTCCTAGAATTCACTCTGTAGACCAGGCTGGCCTCGGAACTCAGAAATCCACCTGCCTCTGCCTACCAAGTGCTGGGATTAAAGGCATGCACCACCACCACCACCAGGCTGACACTTTCTCTTTTACACTGACTATCTTATCCTTAACCCAGAACAGGGTCTCACTTGGAGTACATATTGTTGAATGAGTGACACTGGAACAGAAGCATGAGCACGGACCAGGGCCTGATGTCAGAATGGAAAAGAGGCAGTTGGAACAGCCTCCTTCAAGGAGAGATATGACATGCTACAGAGTCACCGAGTGAAAAAAGTTTTTGTATAGATTTAGATGAAATTCAAGCATCTCCATCTTCAGGTCGTCCTTTCTGTGGTAAAGCGGTCAGCTGTGGGGGCCTAAGGATGGCACTCAGTGGGTAGAGTGCTTACTCAGCTTACATAAAACCCCAGGTTTGATCCAGCACCCCACAAGCCAGGTGGTACACATCAGCCATCTAAGCACCCTGCAATCGCAGCTCTTGAGAAATGGAAGGAGGGGGATCAGAAGTTCAAGGTCAGCCTTTGACTACATCAGAGCCAGTCTGGGTTATATGAGACCCCGTCTAAAGGAGGAAAATCAAAGAAAAGAAATATGACAGACACCCAAATTTCTCTCCTATAAAGAGATCCTACACTTAGGTGTCCTTTTCCACGTCCAGTTGAAATGAAGACATATGATGTCTGTATGTTCACACCCATGATCCTTCATTCTTCCATAAGCAAAAGAAACCTCACTCAGAGACTTTAATCGATCATGTTTGGCCAAACCAGACCTGGAGGTTTCATGTTCCTGGGGATGGTTTGTTTGAATGGCACTCCTGAGACACTGCTTAGGACTCACACTGATTGGTACCCAGGCCTGCCAGGGCTCTACATAAAGATGGCTAATGTCAGCAGCTGCCACTAGAGGGCTATTCACAGCCAGGACTCAAAGGAGTCTTTGGGCACAGTGTGCTCTCTGACTTTCCCCAGGGCACAATGAACTCTTAGCTGAGAATGAGTCCCACTGCTGTGGTTTTGATGTCCCTAGAAACTCCAGGTTTCTGCTCCCAACCCTGCCGGTGTCATGGAAGGACACCCTTAGAAGTACCACCTTCCATGAACCTTGGTATAAAGACGGAGCAACAGGGAGATGATTTCTGTCACTCAAAAAATATGTCTCTCTGTAGTAGTAGCATTTGCAAGGACTCCAAACAAAAGTCCCATGTTTTGTGCTGTAAATATTAAAGCATTTACGGGTCTACCTAAAGAACACATCTTTATGCAAGAGTTGAAAGCTCACAGTCTGAGAGATTCTCTCAAGAATCTTAGGAGTAATGAATTGATAATTTGGAAAAATACACCTGTTTGGCATACTCATGCCCGAGGCCTTTTGGTAAGTGGTTCTCAAACTCCCGTGGGGACAGATTCAAGTACCAACCCAGCGAATTTCAGGCCTGAGCTTCACACCTGATGCACCTCCCTGTGCACTTCTTTATTAGGGTTCACAATTTTAACTATTTTAAGCCTCACAGTGTAGTAGTCTCTGGTACAGTAATGATGGTCGATCATTACTTACCTAATTCCATCCTAGGAAAACACCGTTTCTTAACACCCCTCTCACCCCCACGCCCCCAATTCCTGTTCTCGCTGAACTGTCACTTCTCACTCTACCTGCTGTCTCCTGAGCCCCTGGCAGTGACTAATGTACTTTCCGATTCCATGATGCGTCTTTCGTGCACACTCTGAATAGATTCCATTGTACAGCATGTGTTTTCTTAAGTCTGGCTCCCTCCACTTATTATAATGTTCTCAAAGTTCAACCATTGCTACACATAAACTTTGTTCCGTTTATGACTGGATAATACCCTGCTACACAAGTACATACCTTTCCAAAAGCTGTTAATCTATGTGTTGGCTGACAATTGAAGTCTATTCACTTCTAGACCATTTTTTTTGTTTTGTTTTTTTGTTTGTTTTTGTTTTTGTTTTTTGGTTTTTTCTTGAGACAGGGTTTCTCTGTGTAGGCCTGGCTGCCCTGGAACTCACTCTGTAGACCAGGCTGGCCTCGAACTCAGAAATCCACCTGCCTCTGCCTCCCAAGTGCTGGGATTACAGGCGTGAGCCACCATGCCCAGCTCTTCTAGACCATTTTAATGATGCTGTTATAACCATTTTGTACAAGTTTGCACCTAGACACTGCTTCGTGTTTCTCTTCAGTATATTCTGGAAGTAGAGATGTAGTCAACACTGAATGGGTATTCTTGGCATTGGAGCACAAAGAGGAAGAAGACTTGGTTCTTTTCTCCCCCAAGCAAACACTTTGCTTCCTGGGCTGCTGTTCATCTGTACAAGTGTCTGCCAGGCACTGGGAATACATCATACATCTGTGAACAAAACCAATGAGAGTCCACAGTCTTGTGAAGCTTCCACTCATTACTTTCCTTATGGCTGTGACAGAGAAACCTGACAAAAGTCATATAAGTCAGGAAAATCCTGTCAAAGCTTACAGTTTGCCAGGCGGTGGTGGCACACGCCTGTAATCCCAGCACTTTGGAGGCAGAGGCAGGCAGATTTTTGAGTTCGAGGACAGCCTGGTCTACAGAGTGAGTTCCAGGACAGCTAGGGCTATATAGAGAAACCCTGTCTCGAAAAAACAAAACTAAACTAAACAAACAAAAAAAAGCTTACAGTTTACAGACTATTATTGGGGAAAGGCAAGGCAGCAGTGGTGTGAAGTGGCTCACCACATTGCATCTGCAGACAGGAAGTAGGGAGCAATGAACTCCGAGGGTCAGCGCACTTTCTCCATCTTTATTCAGTATTGGCCCCCAGCCTGTGGAATGATGCTCTCAAAGTTAGAGTGAGATCTCCCACCTGGATTCCCTCAGTCTAGAGCACTGGTTCTCAACCTGTGGGTCTCAGCTCCACTGAGGGTTGAATGACCCTTTCATGGGGGGTCACCAAGACACACGGAAAACACAGATATTTACATTACGGTTCATAAGAGTAGTGGAATTAAAGTTATGAGGTAGTGACAAAAATAATTTTATGGTTGGAGATCACCAAAACATGTAAAACTGTATTAAAGGTTCGAAGAATTGGGAAGGTTGAGTGCCACTGGCCAAGAGCTTCCCCCACCGACATAGACAGAGGTTTGTCTCCTAGGTGACTCTCGATGCTACCAAGTTGACCATCAGTATAGCCCCCAGTCAAGAGAGGAGATGGGGGGTGAGGCAGGTGAAGAGATGAGTAGACATGACCACTTGGATGGGGGTGAAGGACTCCCTTAACTCCTAATGTCGGGACAACCTTTCTGTTGAGCTGACCTTTGAGCTGGAACCTGACAGGAAGGAACCAGTCATCTAAAGAGCCACAGAGAGGGGCACGTGAGGACGCAGACAGAGGAAACCTCTAGGAAGAGGACAAATCTGACATATTGAATGATCCACCTCTCAGCCTCGGCCCCCTTTCCAGGCTGTCTGTGCTTGTGCCTACCCCCGGCCCCTACTCACCAGCCATGCTCTAGCTAGTCCTTACCTCCTTCCCCTTCTACTGTCTTCTCTCAACAGAAATAAACCACGGACACGTGGAAATGCTCCTCCCTCCTCTTAGATGATAAGCCAACATCCCATTGGGCTCTTTCCAGCCATTAAGCCACCTTTCTCATTCCATTTACACTGAAGCACATCCGGGGATATCTACAATGGAATGACCGTTCCCCTGCTGCTAATTCTTCAGCCTCCAGCAAAGCAAACTGCCTTGTGTCCCACAGTAAGAAGCCAAGGGACTTGTTTCCCCAAGGTCTTTCTATTTGTCAAATCAAGTGGTACCCTTCCCTCCTTAGTTAATCTCTTGGCTATGCTGGAGTCTCCTGAACACTTTTTAAAAGAATAGTTTTTCAATGAGAATAGAGTTCTTCAATTTATTGTGATTATGGTTTCCCTCCCCCAACTGCTCCCGGCTCCCGAGTGCTTCTCACCTGTGCATGCTGTGGCTGTAGGTGTGAGCACTCCTTCTTCCACTCTCCCTCCCTCATACCTTTCCTGTTACCCATTTTTTAAATGCTGGTACTACTCGGGCGTATTCTAACTCCCCTTTCATCCCATAGTCCCTTCATGAGCTGATTATCAACCAAATAGTCATGACGTTGAATGGCTAATCCACATCACTCAAGAACTTTCCCACTCGATAAGTTTTATCTGTAATCCCATCATCATGCTCATGGGAGCTTTTACTGTCATGACAGACAGACACAGCAACAGGAAGTTTAAGGCATCTACTTACAGATTCCCAGCTGAGGCCGAACAAGGCAGCACTTTGCCTTCTTGTTTTAGTGCTTTTTTGTTTGTTGTTTGTTTGTTTTCGAGATAGGGTTTCTCTGTTTTAGTTCTTAATAATTAGCATATTGCAAACTGTATCATCATCTTTGTTAGGATTTTGTCTAAACTCTACCCCACAGTTACCTGGCAACAGCCAGGTATGCTCCTCCCCACAAGTTACCTGGCAACAGCTAGGTAGGCCTGGCCCAGTATAAAAGAGGCTGCTTGAATAAACTTTATTTTATACTATACCATTGTGTGTGTGGTCCCTTGGGGGGAGGGATGCCTTGGCATGGGCCCAGTGAGGCACCCCCATCCCCCACACCTCACCACATGCCCCATAGAACATATCTTTTACCCATTTCTCTTTTTATGAATACAACAGTCTTCATCCCATTTCTCCCAAATTCTGTTTCTCTTTCTAGTTTCCTTGGCTCCATTAATAACTGAAGCAAAAGCATGCTTTTGCTTTCATGATCAATTTAGCAGTTTCACATTTTTGTCTACTCTCTTGTCCTAAGCACAAGAAGTCTGTGTTATGCCTAATGGAGGAAATATATTCTAGAAAAGCTTTATTATGGAATGAGGTGGACTGTTGTTGGCCATGATTTCATTAGTCACAAGTCAACGATATTAAAAAAAGATGTTCTTAAATGAAAACATACATAAATAAGGTTATTTATTAAACAGAGATGAAACTGTTGAGAGATCCACAAGACCCCACTCTATCTTTCTGCTCAGAGCAATGGCTTGGTATTCCCTAATTCGGTGTTCAGGGTAGCTTTGCACAACTCTAATAAAGAGAATCAATTATACGATCCAAACAAAAATGCCCCTGAGAGAATTTTATCTGCCACTCAGGTGTCTCATCTTTTGTAAATTGAAATATCCAGTTGTTGGGATGTCTAATCTTGACTGTCAACTTGACACGCTTAGGACGAAGACAACACATCCGAGAAATTGCCTCTATCAAATCATGGGCTTGTCTGTGGGAGCATCATCCTGGTTGCTGGTTGGTGTAAGAGAGCCCAGCACACTGTTGGTGGTACTATCCTTGGGTAAGGGGGACCGAGCTATAAAGGAAAGATAGCTGAATGTGATGCTTGAAGCAAGCCAGTGGGCAGTGTTCTTTTGTGGTCTCTGTCTCAGGTCCTGCCTCCAGACCCCTGCCTAGAGTTTCTGCCAGGGCTTCCTTCCATGATGAACCTATAAGCTAAAATAACTCTGTCCCTTCACAAGTTGTTTTTGGTCATGGCGTTTATCACAGCAACAGAGAAGCAAATCAGAACAGTTGTATACTGGACAATTCTCCTCAGTGACCCCCAATAATAATCATCAGCCCATCCAAAACTAGACTCTCACCTTGTTCCCATCTGCTCCTGTCGTCCTGCTCATCTTTCTAGTTTCTTTGTCTCTACTAATGACTTAACTATCTAGCAATGGTCTTAGTATCCTCAACCATCCCTTCTCTCAAGTCCCTGTAAGAATTAGGCCAAAAATAAAGAAAAATCCCCCTCTCTGAGAGAACTTTCCAAGTGGAAACTTTCCATGCCACATAAACATGTCAGGTGCAAGCCTAGATAAGGAGATAGCAAACCTAGATAAGGACGTGGCCTAAAGAAAGACAATTCTGAGAAATACGGCAAGAAAGAAAGAGTTTGTATCAACCACCCCGAGTCACCCCACTGGGCTTACCCAATAAAATTAGAGGTCCCCCGATTGACCAATTGAAATTACCCAATTCATGCTGTTACCAAAGTCTGCCCACGAAACTATATAAAAAGTATGTGCTTTGTAAGCTCAGGGTCACTCTTGTTTGTGTGCCGAGTGACCCCAACACGCGTTGGATTATTAAACCTCCTGCTGTTTGCATTGACCCCAGTCTCGGTGGTTCTTTTGGGTGAGGGTCTTCTGTCGGACCCCAACATCCCCATATGTAGGCACAGCTCCGGCACTGTCTTCCTTGCTTCTTAGGCTAGCTTTCTTTGCCCGTTACTTTCACCACGCCTGGTTCTGACTATGATTGTCACTGGCTTTCTGAAGTGTCTCTCTTTGAACCCGTTCTAATAAGGTTCTATCCGAGGTCAGAATCTTCTTTCTGCGATGCAAACCCAACTGAGCTGGGCAAATCTTCCCATTTAAAATCTTCCCTGGCTCCCCACTGCAAGCAACACTGAATCCAAACTGCAGTCAGCCATAGTGGACCTCCACCAGCCGAGTGCTGCCTCAGGTCTCTCTCCCACCCATCCATACACAACTCATTCATAGACAACTCTTTCCGGAGCAGGAACACATTCATTCATCTGTCCTTCCCTGGGCACTCCAGAGCTGCGTGTTGTTCTGTCTGTTTCTCCCTCTGCTTGATCTTCCATTTTTCACACATTCTGTCTTCTCCTAGCTTAAGGTAATAAGCACCTGCCTTTAACATTCTACAAATGCTGATTTTTTTTTTAATAAGGATAAGTACTTGCTTCCTTCCGTATCTCCAGGACTGAATACTTCCTTCTAAAGATGATGGTCCTCTGGCCAAGACATTAGCTTCTCAGTTTCAAATTGCCTTCTGTGAATGAGAATTGGTCTGTCTACATCAGATGGCATTACTAAAGACTAAACAAAACAGCATCTTAGAAAATTAACCCAGAACTTGGACAAAGAGACACTTAAATGTTTCCACTACTCTTCCCCAGGGCATGGCAGCATACGTAATACCTTCCACAATCCAATTGCTGTCCCAACTGCTGCTTCTACATTTCCCTCAGACTCAATGCTATATGGATTATCTATGATCATGGTCTGGATTGTTCGCTCTTCATCCCCAGTTCTAACCATATTTATTTGTTGCCCGTGGAAATGTGTTGGGTTTTCTCTTCCTGTTTTTAGCACTAACATCCCTGTCCACTCTCCAAGCTATCCCACCCTACTTTAAGGACTGACGTCCTGACGTTTGGATTGTTTGTTATAAATCTTTATTGACCTTCCTACGTTCACTCTCCCAACTCTCCATGCTTTCTGGTACCACGACCTGATAAGGTACAGGGTAAGTTGCTACCTTCTTGGTTGGTAATATTGAAAACAGTCTGCCATCCTGCTGTTAGTGCATTGTGATGACTTCTGGAGGCCAGAGAAATTCTTTTTTGTCCTGGTGACCTGCTCAGCATTTGGTTAAGGTTGTGAGAGAGTCACAGAGGAGGAACGCTAACAAGGTGACAAAAGGTCCAGGAAGGAACACAACGGATGCGGTTTCCTTTCCACTCCAGCCTTCTAGACTGGTAAGTAAAATTAGCAAGATGTAAAGGTTAATGAGCTCTCAGGCCAACTTGCAGTCAAGTGACACTCTTAGGGTCCCTCTTTTAACAATAGCTTTCATGGAAGCAGGAGGTAATGCAACTGCCTGAAAAGGGAGTCCAATAGAAAGGGTAGAAAACACTCCAGAAGTAATTGACCCTTTGTTCTTAGCTCGGAACAGATAAGATGTGGCGCGTGGGACCCCGCCTGAAGAGGAGCGCGGATCAACTGCACAGTACTTTTGAATGAGCAATCACAACAGAGGCGAAGGTGCTAACAACAGAAACCGTCAACCACTATTTATTCCAACATGGCAGACAGAACCTCAGATGGATCTGCATTATATCATTATACTAAAGGCCAATTTTATGCAAAGCAGTGAAAAGCAATCACCTAAAAGACAGATAATATGAAGGATCACTTTGGCTGCTTTAAAAATGGCACCTCCGTTTTGTTTGACACCCGCTGTGATTGCTTCTACATCTGGCCAAACTTAAATATTCATTCAGTTACGTAATTTTTTTTTTTGCATTGAACTAAATAAGCGAAAATCAAGCGTGTTGTCAGTCAGACTGTGATAAATAATGTTTACCACTAAACAGAATAGAGGCCATACTAGAGATGAAATGTTTTCCTTGGAAGATGGTTGCTTTCTGTCAGTGGTACACCTACCCAGCCTCGATTTGTTCTCCCCGCCTGCTGCACCAGCATTTCAGAGCCGCCGAGTTGCTTACGTCTTGTCGGCATCCCGTACAAACCTAACAGATGTTTCTCTAGGCCAGCCTTCCACAAGCCCCTCAAACACTCCCGCGCTAAGGAACTCCGAGTTCTCCTTTACACGCAGACTCAGCACACCTGCGCTCGTCTGACTGCAGATGTGCTCCCCGGTCCTTGACTGGGGAACATCCATACGCCAAATGTGTGACAAGCATCTGCGGAGACTAAGAACTGTCCCTTCCCCACCAAGCCAGGAGACGCCTGGAGACAAGAGAGGGGCTGGACCAGTTCGGTAGCTCCCGGTAATAAATAAGAAGTAGAAATCAGAAAAAGAAGTCCAGTTAGTGGAGGCTGGACCAGGTGTGTATAGAGGACCCCAGCCTGTCCCCTCTCCATCGCTAAAGGTCTCTGTGAAGTTATCAGTCAGACTCTGTTCCAAATGGCACAGACTAGAAGTGGGCATGAGCCTCAAGTGAAGCGTGTTCCCCCCCAGACTAGAGGTTCCTGAATCGTGTGGCCCCGCTCAACCCAACAAAGTAGACTAATTGTGTTGCCATGGAGCTGAAGTCCATACGGACCAGTCACAGCTGGTAACGAAGCCAAAAGGATTATCAAGCATTACCTCATGCTACGGGGAACCGAAGGCTCCTTTGAACTATCATGACAGACAATGAGAAGCTGACCAGCGTGAGGGAGGAGACTAGACGTTACATGCAAAGGACGGAAGACACACAGGGCCCGTGTGTTTGAGAGGTACAACAAGGCTTTTGTGCAGCAAAGGCCTTGCTCACACCTCTGTGGGTCCTGGACAAATTTAGACTGTTGTCTCCAGGCTCCTGAGGCTCTCTGTTGATTGAGCTAATTCTTATCGATACATAAAAGCTCTGCTCTGGACCACAGAGGAACAGAAGACCTCCCAGGGCCTGTAACCAAGAGAGAAAAACAGAAAACAAAGGGAATAAAGTGGACACTATGTTTTTTTTTTTTTTAATTTGGGACATTATTTTTGTGAATTTCGGGGTTGGACCAGCTGGGAACAGATGGCACAAGGAAGGTGCAGGCAGAAAGATGCCATGTGACACATTCTTAATGATGCCACTATGCTGCTTTGCAAGGCATGATGACTCCCTGGTGAAACCAGAGGGCTCCGAGTCCCTGGGGAAGCCCCCTCCCCCCTCCCCAGTCCGAACTGAGAACCTTCCTTCCACCTGGTGACCACACTTTGTTTATTCTCTAGAACTCTTACCGTTCTCCCTCCCCCACTGCGAAGTCAGGTCCTCTCCAGTAGCCTCTAGCCTAGTGCTTCTCAAGTGGGTACGTTAAATGCCCTCTGATGCACACTACAGCCTGCTCTTGACACGGGATAATCATCTAGAATCCTGGAGTCCTGCATGCTGGTACTGCAGCTGAGAACCCTGCTCTAGATAGTGACAGGGCTCCTCCACGGTCCGCGCTGCCCCACCCACGCAGTTGGCTATCGCATGTAGCCACCCCCACCGTACACTGGAAATGCAGCTGGTGCGACTGAGAAGCTTCGTGGTTTTTTTTTTTTAATTTATATTTAATTTCAACAAGTTAAATTTAGATAAACACAAATGGTTCGTGGCTAGAGCACAAACCAAGCTCTTCTTCAATGGTCCTCTTCCTATAGTCAAATTTTACAGTGTCAATTTGACAACCCTCCTCCCCCTCCCCAGCAAACTAGAAGCTTCCTGTGGGCGAGGAATGTGCTCATACCCTCCTAGATGAACCCAGGCGTAAGTCATCCGTAATCCTCCGGCTGTTGTTTTTCATAAAAGTCAGCGTTTTTACAAACAGAAGGGTCTGCTATCCCTTTGCTTCAGAGAGTTATCCTCTTGACAACCTCCAAAGCGCATGGTCTTTGTGTTTGGGACCAAAGGACTGCAGCACGCTCCTGCCACCTGGTGGTGATGTATAAAATGTCAGGCAAAGGCTCTCCCCCGCTGAGGTGCTGTGATATGACCAAAAGGCGGGACAGAAAACCAATGCTTTGGGACTTGGGACAGAACTATCTGTTCGTGGAATCATAAATCAGAAGGAGAAATCTGTTTCCAGATGAGGAAACTAAAGAGGAGAACCACTTGGTGACTCACTCACATATAAAATCAGCCGGGAGCCCAGCCACCTCCAACCCTGTGTTTCTTCCCCTCTGAATAACAAATATTTCCCTCTCTGGTGGTGAACAAAGACATTATTGACAGCTAAGAACTGACCTCTGTCTTAGGTACTTAGGTACTTGTTTACGATGGGCACCAGTCTCTCTGAAGTGGGTACCACTTCAGAAGTGATCAATCCTGCCAGAGCTGTGGGTCATCAAAAATCAAACGAGTAAATCCCTCCCTTCTATGGAAACGGGCTACAATTTCGTTTCTGATTCGCGCATCAAATGCATGTTCAGTGTTCCTACTTTACGCTGACTGTGATGCTAGGTGGCAGGGGTACAGAGGGGGGACAATCCGATGACGTTTCTGCTCTTGGGAAGCTCACAATGTGCTGGGCTCCCATACAAACTCTGTACAAGGTAACAATAAGGGCAGCCCACGTGGGGTCAGGGAAAGGAGATGAGGTAGGATGGAAGAAGACGGCCACCGACGGAAGCAGGATCAGCTAGAGTTGCTATGTCTCACAGAGCCAAAGTCCCGACATTGGTGCTACCCAAGTACCCAGTCACAGTGTTAGGTGCTATTGACCAAACCAAAGAGTCAATAAGGAGTGGACACCAAGCAGATGATCTATGTGGACCATTAGATCTAAGTGTCTAAGGCAAGCGCACACATGCAGTACCAACTCGAGAGTGTGGAAGGTTTCCAAAAGTGACAGTTCTATCTGAGGGGGTAACAGAGGCTGGTCAGAGATGTGGGCCTGGGAAACCCAGGAGACTGGTCTGAGGGAGGAGGGGGATTGCAGCACATCTTGCCACTGCAGGATCGGCCTCAGGATTAGACAGCCAGTACCGGTGGCGTCTAGGGTAAGAGTACCCAGCAGGGACAGGAGACACTATGATCAGAATGTTAACTCATTCCCCTGTGAATCTCTTGTGTTCATTCTCAACCTTACCAATGCTGTGACCCTTTAATATAGTTTTTCATGTCATAGTGACCCCAACCATAAAATTATTTTCAGGGCTACTTCAGAACTGTAACTTTGCAATGTAATGTAAGAATCATAATGTAAATATCTGCTACGGAGAATATATGATATTCAACCCCCAAAAGGGGTTGTGACCCACAGGTTGAGACCCACTGATTTAGCTTAAAGCTGTTGGCTGTGTGGGGGTCAAGGCACCACATCTTCAATCTGATTTATCTCTCAGGCCCTTGATCAGCTGTGTTTATAAGCAAGGGTGGTCAAGGACGTGTCTTCAGGGGAGGTCATTGTGATGCTTTACGGAGCCATTGGAGAAACATCTCAGCCTGGGAAATCCATTCTCTCCTACTAGGTGTAACACCAGTCTGTAAGAGCTTAGGTCGGGCTATGACGTTGGGTTCTTTAGCCTGTGTAATCCAGCATCTTCCTGGGAAAAATATTGATTCTTGAAGATAAAATTTGGTCTGGAGCAGAGACCAATGGAAGACAGAGATTGGCTGACTCGCAATGTCATAACATCTTGCCTAATTGTTGTCCTTGGTCTCCCCACCACAACTTTCCACACTCCAGCCCTGACCTGGGACCTTGATCTTGAAGCTCTAAAGTGAACCTCAGCCTCCCTGGGAAAGGATCTGTGATCTCGGGGGAGAGGGGTACAGGGCAACACCGTGACCCTGTAACGGTTCTATCTCATAAACCGAGCAGGCCCCGAGATAATTTTTAAAACTGAAAAGAAAAATTACTGCTGGGCCCCCAAAATAAAACGTTATTCTAGATATTAAATATTGTCCAGCACACAGTAGATTTAATGGCTCTGAAGTGGCTTCAGACCTCTGAGAAGATTTTACTTCTCAGCCTTGGCGGGGACACCAAGTGCCGCTCTCCTATTTCTGCTCTGCCTTCAAACTGTCACACATAGTTAACTGTGTGAGTCCTTTCCAAAAAAGAAAGAAAGAAAAAAATCCTCCCAGGAGCATCCGAAAATAGCCTCCAGGGGCTCGATGCAGATTTCCTCGGGTCCTCCTCTTAATCTCTCCATCTGGGCGGCTGTGATTTATTGTTACTGTCACCTGTGGACAGGCAGCAGCGAAGGCACCCACCCAGGCTGGAAGGCGGCAGAGGGAGCGGTACAGGAAAGGGTCTCTTGAGAGTTGGAATTGAGCATCCATTCCGGATGAGAGTGCAGGCCTCGGAGACGTCACCTCTGCTTTCCTTGATTTCTCTGCAACGAAAGGGGAGAGGAGGGGATGTCACCCTCTCCCAAGATGCACCGAGACTCTGCCCTCAAGTGAGATGCTTCAACAGAGTCTCCCACAAGGCAGAAGCTGCCTAAGGCCGAGGACTCTTATGACAGGGCAAGTGTGCACTCATCACCCAGGGTGCACGTCACCTCTCCGTTCCTTTCTCCAGGCCAGCAGTGAGCTCCCTCCTGCCAGTTTTCCAGCCCGGTGGCATGACCCAAGGCTGGCTGTCCATCACCAGCTTGAGGCACCTGCCTGCTCTTGCTCACTGCCCCTCTCCTTCCCCGTGTTTACCCACAGCGTGGGTACCACCTCTTAGACACGGAGCTCATCCTCAGGGAAACCGTCCCTGCCAAGAGACCACCAGCCCAGGGATCCCCTGTTGACCCAGGAGGAGGGATAGGGCAGGAACCTCCCCGTCTGTGTCTGTGCCTTCTGTTTCCCCTCTCAACACTCCTAACAATACGCCATGATTAGTTGCGGCTCGGGCCCCCTGACACCCCTTAACCTGGAAAATCAGGCAGACTTTTGAGACGGCAATCAGCTCCCAGACACATCCAACCGTAATGTGATTACTCCATTTACCAAAATGCAAAGAGAGATACTTGAGGCGTTTCTGATTAGGGCTGACATTATCTCTCTAATGGGCCATGGCATTAATCAAAGCTGTTGCTATGACTATGGAGATGGTGGGGAAATAACCCCAGCTTGATTCTGGGCCTACTCAGTAGTGCCACTGACGAAGAGGTCAGCTTTTGTTAGGGACATGGCACAAGAGTTGTTTCTTCCTGCCCGAGAAGGGCTTTCTATTGAAATCACACCACCGGTCAGAAAGAGGCCTCTGTGTTCTTTCATGACGTTGGGTGCTCTGGTTCCATAGCTCAAAATGACTTGGTGGCATTGTTCTAGAAGGGACTGTGTGTGTGCATGAATGCCTGTGGTAGGGGTACCAGGCTGATCCATGAGACTGTCAGAGCCTTCTGCTATCCAGAGTTATATCTTAATTGTTGACTAGCCGCCTGAGAATTCTGTAGGGCCTGAGAACCTGGGGAAGGAGGAGAGAGACCCTTGGAAAAGCCAGCTTTCCCATGGCATCAATGCTCTGGCCTCTTCTCTCTCTCTCTCTCTCTCTCTCTCTCTCTCTCTCTCTCTCTCTCCTTCATTCCAGACCTCAGAAACATTTGGCAGACAAGCCCGTAACTACAGCCCCTACATGAGCAGATGGAAAACAGGGGCAGAATGAAATGGATGTGACAGGCCCACATGGAAAACCCTCTGGCCTCCACCCTAGATGGCAAGACACTCATGATCTGGAAGAGGCATACAGGGATCAGACGGTGCCGCTGGGGCCGGCCATCAGAACCTGGTTCTCATTGGCTAATAATGAATTCTCCATAGACCCTGGTCTACCTTTACTTAAGTGCAACTATAATCAGAAGAGCACACTCCAAGGGCATCAAGATAGAGTACACACACACACACACACACACACACGCTTATACATGCAAACGCACATACCATGTCCATAGTCAAGCATTACAATCAAGAGATCTACTTGTTGGGGCTGGGGTGATGATTCAGCTGGTAAAGTGCTGGTGGCACAAGCATGAGAACGTGAAAGAATCTGTACTTAAGAAATAGACTGAGGACTGGAGAGAAGACTGTAGATAAGAACACGCGATGTGCCGGGCGGTGGAGGCGCACGCCTTTAATCCCAGCACTTGGGAGGCAGAGGCAGGCGGATTTCTGAGTTCGAGACCAGCCTGGTCTACAGAGTGAGTTCCAGGACAGCCAGGGCTACACAGAGAAACCCTGTCTCAAAAAAACAAAACAAAACAAAACAAAACAGAACACGCGATGCTCTTCTAGAGGACCCCATTCTGTTCCCACATCAGGTGGCTCACAACTGCCTGTACCACCAGCTCTGAGATTCCAACAATCTCATCTAGCTTCCATGGACACAGGCCCATGCATACATACAGAGAGAGAGAGAGAGAGAGAGAGAGAGAGAGAGAGAGAGAGAGAGAGAGAGGGAGAGAGAGAGAAGGGAGAGATATGAACACCGTGGCTCATGGTTGTAATTTCAGCATTGCAGAGGAGACAGATAGATCTCTAGATAAGCCTCTCCCTACTTTGACAGTAAGAGACTTACTATAAACAAACAAATAAGGTGGCATCTGAGAAATGACATCTGAGCTTAACTTCTGGCTTAACACACATACACACATACATGCATGCATGCCTGCATGCGCGCGTGTGTGCACACACACACACACACACACACACACACACAATCTACTTCTTGTCCAAGCCTTTGTAGAATTCTCTCTGAGCTTTGGTTTTTCCCCACCTTCAGGATGGGTACAATGGAAATCAACTCTGCTCTTCTCACAAGGGAGTAAAATAAAAACCATTGCAATGGGAGAGAAAGTGACTTATAAAGCCTAGATCACAGAAGGGGTTAAAGCTCTGAAGGAGGCCCTGACTGAGACATTCACAGGTCTGGGGGGGGGCGAGAGTGTGTGTGTGTGTGTGTGTGTGTGTGTGACTTGCTCCAGGTAGGGAGGGAGTTTTAAAGTCCCCAGGGAAACCGCTACCTGAAGGACAGTAACAAGCAGTGCCTGGTGTGAGTCTTATTTCCAAAATGCACTTATATTTTTTAATGGGGACAAGAAGTGTTTAAAACAAAAGGCTTTCTTGAAGATCAAGATAGAGAATGTATGTGAGCGCACATATAGGCCTACACCCTGGATTCCTAATTAATGTTCAAGTCCCTCATTAGAGGCGCTGTCTCTGCCTGGGGGAGAGGTCTTGTCTTCAGGGGTGAGACCTCGGACAGCACCTCACTTCTTAGCTGCGCGACTGAGCTCAGGCGGGACTCCGAATGACAGCAAACACTTGAAACGCTCTCCGTGCTTGATCTCACGTAATTATAGCAACAGCCTGGTGAGGCGGGCAGGGATCATTGTCGCCAGTGTGAGGGGACATCATAGGTGACTCAGGCTTTCAGCAGTACAGCTGGGATTTTAGCCCAAATTTGTCTCATTCCAAAACTGAACTTCTTTCCATGACCTTCTTGGCTAGAACCGACCTGAGTCAATTGTGTTATTCACTATGTAGATGGAAGAGGTCATCGGGCCATAAGTCTCTGTGTGCAGTAATGAAAGCAGGTGCCACAGAGGACCCCGCCACGCAGGCTCTCATTTATTAGCCAAGCAGGTGCAAAAACAGGCGTGTGTCTCTTGCCCTGCGAGCGCAGACACATTCCGAATCACTGTCCTTTTAGTAACCTACCAGAGATTTCCATGGAAGCTCTGCTCAGGGCGTAGGTGACTTTTTTTTTTTTTTTTTTTTTTTTGAGCACCAGGACCCAGCTAACTTTGTCATGGGGTCATGAGGGGGAACTTTTTCTCTGGTAATCAGCCAGATAAACACAGGATCCATTGGAGCTCTTGGTACTGTTCCCCTTAACAAACACGGGAAGGTCAATCAGAAAACTCCCGGAACATTCCAGCCCTGGGCTGATAGGCTCTGCTCAGTAGCTGTGTGGGAGGAACGAGGGACTAGATTCCTCAGAGGGTTCACTTAATATGAGGAGCCCAAAATGCCACAGACACCACCAGCAATGGGCTTTTTAAGAGTTCCGAAAACCTGGGACCTGAAGGTTGTCCCCTCTGAAGGTTCTGTGATGGGTCCTTCCACCCTTCTCCCCCTCCCCCACCTCCGGATTCCTCTCCTGGCTCCTGGCAGGCGTCAGGAATGTTTGGTATTGCCTGGTTTCTTGTAGCCATGTTCCAGTATCCATTGCTATTATCGATTTGGTTTTTCATATGTATGTGTATGTGTGTGTGTATGTATGTATGTATGTATGTATATATGTATGTATGTATGATGCATGTATATGATATATCTGTGTCTCTGGGTCTGCTTCTCTTTTATGAGGTCATCATTATAGTGCATATAGAGACCTTCCTAATCCAAGGTGACCTTAACTTAGTTAAGTACACCTGCAAAGTGTTTTCTCTTACAGACTAGGGATCTGAACGGACATAAGGGTCAGGAGTCTTACACGTTTCTCAACCCCAACCAAAGATGCAGTCAAACCGACTTCCTTCAAGCTGGCTTTGACGGTGACAGTGAGCAACCCTGCCACCGCACAGGCCGTGTTTATTCTTGCCACACTAAAGACTGAGTCCAGAACTTGACACATGGTAGTTCAGCTCATCCTGCCGATGAGCTGACATCAGCCCCATCCCCACGCTTGAAGCACCTTTCCCCTGCAGGCTGTGGGCTGTGGGAGAGCCGATTCACTGCCAGTCATGTGCTTACAGCATGCCGCCCGCCGAGGGAAAAGGGGGCAGAGCAAAGAGAGGACCACGGTGGGTTTGCACACCTTCAATCTCAGTGCCCCGGACAGAGGTGGAAGTGGATCTCTGTGAATTTGAAGCTCGATGTAAGGAAGTCCAGGCAAGCCAAGTCCACATAGTGAGACCTTGTCTAAAGACAGAAAACAAACAAACAAAAAACCCTGAAACCAACCAACCAACCAACCAACCAACCAAGCTCCCACAAAAAAAGGTTGCCCTGCTGTTGGCTTGGTCAGCAACATCAAGGAGGAAAGCAGGCATGTGGGGTAGTAAACATGCTGCTGGTTCAGGACAGGTGAGGGAGATAACCCATCGAACCCATCCCAACTCAGAGGCTTTGTTTGTTTGTTTTTACTTTTTAAAATTGGATCTTTTGTTTATTTACATTTCAAATGTTATCACCTTTCCGTCTCCCTACCCTCTACCCCAAACCTCCTCCCCCATACCCCCTTACCCTGCTTCTATGAGGGTGTTCCCCCGCCAACCACCCACTCCCGCCCCACTGCCCTAGCATTCCTCTACACTGGGACATCGAGCCTTCACAGGACCAAGGGCCTCCCCTCCCACTGATGCCAGATGAGGCCCCTTCAGCTCCTTCAGTCCTTCCCCAACTCCTCCATTGGGGTCCCTGTGCTCAGTCCGATGGATGGCTGCAAGCGTCCACATCTGTATTAGTCAGGGTCTGGCAGATCCTCTCAGGAGACAGCTGTATCAGGCTCCCGTCAGCAATCACTTCTTGGCATCAGCAATCGAGTCTTGGTTTGGTGGCTGCATGTGAGATGGATCCCCAGGTGGGGCAAGCCTCTGGATGGCCTTTCCTTCAGTCTCTGCTCCACTCTTTATCCCTGTATTTCCTTTAGACAGGAATAAAATTGTAACAGGGTTACAATTTTGGAGATGGGTGGGTGGCCCCATCCCTCAACCAGGGGGCCGGGCCTAACCTCTGGATATGGCCTCGGCAGCTCCTCCCTCCCCTTTGTGGGGCATTTCAGCTATTGTCATCCCCATGGGGTCCTGGGAGGCTCTTGCTCTCCTGGCATCTGGGACTTTCTGGTTGCTACCCCCCAGTTCCGCATCCCCCATTGCTACACGCCTCTGCGCAATGTCCTGGCCTCGGAGGGTCTTTGGCTAGAGGAGCAGAGAGAAGGGATTGGCAAATAGGGTCAAGGGTTTGTCTGCAGAGGCGGAGGAGTGTTCTCTGAGGCAGGGGGATCGGAGGTAGGCATCTAGTGACAAACGGAGAGCAAGGGTAGAGTATGGGGTATGTTCTGTGTGGATCTGAGAAGAACAAGGAGCCGCTGGCATCCTTTAGGCCAGAGAGGGTCGTAGCACCATGTGCACCTATAAGCAATGAGAAGGAGAGATTGCAAAGGTTTATGGAGATGGGAAAGTCAGGGGCCAAGAATGATCGTCTTAGTCTGTGACAGCGACCCTGGGGGTGAGGAGCAGGAACTGGGTTAAGCTTTACTCGGCTGAAGGAGTCGACAGAGGTTTTGATAGATGAAAATGGGAATGAAGAAGGAGCCGCTGAGCGCACACGGGGAGTGCATTTCTGCTCTTCAGCTGTGAGGAAACGTGTCCAGGTCAGAGTCCTGGAAAGCGTCAAACACTTAAGAAGCACGAGAAAAAGGAACCACCAGTGGATCAGAGAACTGGGAGAAAATCAGAGCCATGTGAGAGGAGCCTGGCTCTGCATTTGGGGGCTGTAAGCACGGGACCCCCCCCCCCCCGGACTGCAGCTCCGATCAGAATTAGCACCCTGGTAACAGAGGAGGCTGCCGGGAAGAGTGGCCCCGTGCTGCATCCCAGGATCAGTGTGCTCTGGGCCATGGTTGCATCTGTTTTGTTTACCTTCTGAGCTGCGATGACCAACCACTTAGGTTTCTTCAGGACTGGTCCAGTTTTAAATCTGAGATCCAAGCATTCCCCCCCCCAAAAAAAAATCTCCTCTCCCCAGAGAGAGCCAGAGAACCTGTGGTTCACAGGTACCTCTTGCACTTCTGCTATGCTCTCAAAGTCCAGTAGAGGTAGAGGTGTTTAGAACACAAAGCCCAGGCTCTTACACAGCCCACAGGGTAGAAGGAGGAACTCGTGAATGCAATGCGGCTGGGGATTTAGTTAGCAGCAGGATGCCAAGCGACCTATGTGAAGTTCTGGACTGGTCCTTAGTGTCGCAACAACAAATAAAGCCTGCGAGGGTGGCTCACCATCTCTCTGAAGGGCAGGTTAAAGGCAGAGGGTTTGGCTACACCTTAGGTTGGGGTTCAGAAATGCATAAGACTCTAGTGTGCTTATGCAAATGAGTATATGAATAGGAGAAATATTAATTTCTATTATTAAACTGGGAAGAGCCAAGTATTATCTGGCACACGTGTGTGTGTGTGTGTGTGTGTGTGTGTGTGTGTGAGTGATTGCAGCAGTTTCTTAAGAACTAACTTAAATTTCTTAACAGGAAGAATTATTTCTCTTCTAAGGCTGTAACTAGGCATGACCTGAAAATACACTGAGGTAATCGGGGTGACGTTAGCTCAGGATAAAATGTGCTTCATTTCAGATACTATAAGAGGGACTCTGCTCAGAAATGAGAGCCCCTGCCAGTCCACACCCTTACTCCTGTGTAAACTTCCAAAGTTGCAAAGCACTGTGACGTCTGAATGGCTTGACACTAGAGGAATTCTTTCTCTCGAGGCCATGGAGGGCTCGGAGGTATCCCCAAGGCTCCAGTGGAGAGGCTCACTCTGGCCTCTTGCAGCCTTCAGAGGCTGTTGACTTAGACTGGCTCTCTCTGACTGTGTAACTCCACCTCCTGCCTCTGTCCTGACTTGGCCGTGTTTTCTCATGTGTGCGCTCCTCTCCCTCCCCTCCCCCTCCTTTATTCATATAAAGGCATCTGTCCCTGGGCGTGGTGGTACATGTCTATAATCCCAGCGCTCCGGAGGCCAAGGCAAAAAACCATGAGTCTGAGGCCAGTCTGGGCTATGTGGTGAGATCCAGTCTCTAAAATAAAAAGACTTGTGTCATTGGGCCCACCCAGATAATCTAAAATGATCTCACCTCAAAGTCCTTCAAGTACCACAGTCTGCAAAAATCCTTTGCCCAAAAAAGGTCACATTCACAGGTCCTGAGGCCTAGGACTTAGTCATAGATTCTGGGAACCTCAATTTGATCAATTACATATCATTAGTATGATTTCCCTTTCCTGTGTATTACAACAGGCAAGAAGAGCCACCGAATCTTATGAGCAGAAAAGCCAGTGACAAAGATTCTCTCCTACTTCCCCAGCGGTGTGCCTGCTTAAGGGGGCTCGGCTTTACTGATTTCAACTATGTTCCTGATAGCCCTGGGACATCCTGGGTGCTGACATTCATTACTAGATGTCTTAATTAGGACTCCTATTGCTGTGATGAAACATCATAACGGAAGCTACTTGGGGAGGAACGGATTTATTTGACTTACACTTTTATTTCACTGTTCATCACTGAAGTAAGTCAAGACAGGAACTCAAACAGGCAAGGAACCTGGAGACATGAGCGGATGTAAAGGCCATGCATGGATGCTTACCGGCTTGCCTCTCAGGACCTGCTCAGCTTGCTTTCTGACCACCAGACCAGGAATGGCGCCACCCAGAATGGGCTTGATTCTCCCCCATCAATCATTAATTCATAAACTGCCCCGCAGGCTTGGCCAACAGTCTGACCTTACAAAGGCATTCTCTCAATCAAGGATTCCTCCTCTCAGAGGACCAACTTATGCCAAGTTGACATAAAACTGTCCGTCACAGCCGGGCATGGTGGTGGCACATGCCTATAATCCCAGCACTTGGGAGGCAGAGGCAGGTGGATTTCTGAGTTCGAGGCCAGCCTGGTCTACAGAGTGAGTTCCAGGACAGCCAGGGCTACACAGAGAAAACCTGTCTCAGAAAACAAACAAACAAACAAAAAAAAAAAACTGTCCATCACACCAGGACTGTCTTTAGTGGTAGGCAATAAGAGGACACAGTCCCAGCTAATCACAAACACTTTTTCATGATCCTGCAAAATTCACCATGCCTCAGGAGAGATGCATGAGGAACTGGGTATTTCTATGGGAAAGTTGTAGCTTGAAGAGCGTTAAGGGGGAACATAGCTGGGTGGGCTCCCTGGGCAGGCTCGTGCGAGTACGTCACTCTCCATGCTTGAAGCAGCAAACGGAGAACTGAGAAGAAGCGAAACTGAGGCCTGTTCCCAAAGCTGCTGTCCCCTGTCCCTGTACACCATGAGGGTTTCACGTCATTGTTGTTTGATGTGCTGCTGTTTTCTGTTGTTGTTCAGAACAGTGCATCCTGTTTGTTCCTGAATACACTGTGGAGTTGAAGACAGCCTTGAACTCCTGATTCTCCTGCCTCCTCCCCCCACCCCATGGGACCACAGGTATGTACCACCATGTCGGGTTCATGTAGTGAGACACGGATAAGGGCGACCCACTGTAGTCATACCAAAGTCCCTTAGGTATGACAAATCCCCAAGCCCTTTTCTTTCTGCCTTTTTATTGGGACCTGACAATGATACCCCATAATGATAAGTCCATTTTACAGAACAGGAAGTTCAGTTCCAGGGAAATTCGTGCTTTTCTGAGAAAAAGGTTGGTTGGTGGGATGTAGGTTGGGTGGGGTGTAGGTCACAGGAGGGATCTTCAAATTCCTGTCTTTCCAGTGTTTCTGGGAGCTAACAGGCTGGGCTCTCATCAATGGCCTCTTAGCCCAAGCCACAGTTGTGTCATTTAACCCACTGGTGACATTTTTCTCTGTAAATAAAAAGGAATAACAATCATCTTCTGGGTGATGTCACCATGGAATAGCCAATAAAAATGATTTAAAAAAGCAATCGGCAACAGTTGAAATCAAACACATAATAAGAGAATAAATAGCTGTGTTCTGTTGTCCACAGGAACTTAGATATAATTAAAAAAAAAAAAAGACCAATCCCTGGGTGACTGCATGAATTTGTGGGAGTCGTTAGTGAGATGGAAAGAAAAGAATATTTTCTTGATGGTTTTATTAATAAGGAAAAATGTGGAAGTATACGGTGTGTCAAAAATGAGATTTTTCTAGTGCCATATGGCAAATTAATCATTAAGGCTCTCTCATGGCTCAGACACACTTAATATGTTCTCTGCGGTGTGTGTACAGAAAACCTGCACAATTCCATTACACTGACTATTAAGTGATTCATCAGGGCCACCTCCCCAGCAGACTAAGAATCGGCTGCTTATCCATGCCTCCCTCTTGGTAAGCTTTATTATCTCAACTGTGTTTGCCAGTGACTAATTAGAGGTGATGGTACCAGCTAATTGCTAGGAATTTTCAGAACGGCGCAAAGTATTTATTTTGAGGTGGGGGAGGGAAGGCGGGGCGTTACAGTCCCATCTTTGGCAGCAGAAGAGAAGCGAGTGTGATGACAACGACACTGGGTCCTGAAGAGCCTGGGAGCAGGTAAACAAGCAACACGATTGGCTGATGGTCTGGAGCTGGAGCTGAGAAGATTGCTTTTGATACCCAGGGCGATACAGGCCACCGCTGGGCTCTAACTTTGTGGCTTTTAAATTCCAGAAGCTTGAGTTTGCCCTTGAAAACCTTTTCTTGGGCTGAAGAGATGGTTCTGTTGGTTAAGTGCTTGCTGTGTAATCTTGAGGGCCCACAGAAAACAAACAACAAACAAACAACCTGAGCATGGTGGCCTGCACTGCTAATTCCAGCTCTGGGGGAAGGGAGACAGATCTCAGAGACTTGCTGGTTAGTTAGTGTGTTCCAGGTCAGTGAGAGACCCTGGCTCACAAGACCAAGGAAAGTCTTCTAGGTATGACAATGTCAAGTCTTGAGGTATGATACCTGGGTTTGGTTGCTGGCCTACAAATATACATGCACCCCTGAGTCTCTCTCTCTCTCTCTCTCTCTCTCTCTCTCTCTCTCTCTCTGTGTGTGTGTGTGTGTGTGTGTGTCTGTCTGTCTGTCTGTCTCTCTCTCTCTCTCTCTTACACACACACACACACACACACACAACACACACACACACACACACACACACACACACACGAGCACAAAAAAGAGAATCTTTTTTTTTCATAACCTTTGACCTGAGAAAGTCATGGTGGTGACAAATAAAACCAGTTTCACTGGGGATGTCAGCGGCAGGAGTGACAGGAGCAGGTAAGTTCCAGGTGGTAAGAAAAAGTGCAAGACGGTAGACACAGGCAGGTTTCAAAGACTCGAGGAACGCTCCTGCGTCGGAAACAATGAGGTCCAGAGAAGCAATTCTTAGGAATCCGTGCTGATGCCCTGAGAAGCCTGGCATCTAAGATTCTAAAGTAGGAGGCCGTAGAGAGCGAGCATATCACGATATGAGTGAATTCATGACAGGAACGCGGCTACACAAAGACCCCAACTCCTCAGACTCGTGGGCATGGGCAGGCCTTCCCAGGTCAGGCTCGGGGGAATGGTAGGCCCCTTTCCAGTCAGGAGGAAGGAGGCTGGCACCATGTACAGGCATTATCAAGCAGAGCTTCCTCCTCAGGTGACTGCAGCCTGAAACCGCAGAGACCCACACCCATGATTAGCCAACCCACCCCCTCATTCAGCCGATTATAATAAACTCCTTGAGGGTCCAGGCTGCTGGGGCATCTCCATCAGCGTGCATGGCCTGTCTGCTCCCAGCTTCTACGTATGTGTGTCTCTTGTTTACTCACTTCTCACCCCCTCAGTCAGCTCAATCCCCGAGCCGTCAAGGTAATAACAAGTGGGGCGAAATAGAGACTCGTTTCCAGAGAGAAAGGGGAAAGAGAATACAGACTGAATCTCATAAGCATAGGGCGTCTGTGAGGAAGGGGAATGGAGCTGAGTTGGATGCTGGTTCTCTGAGGCTGACAGAGCATCCTCATTCACCGTGAAGTCACAGTGACACCACATCCTTGCGCTGTCTGCTTGGCTCCAGCAGCGTCCGATGCACTGCTACCCTCCCTAAGGGCCTTATTCCTTTTGTGGGAGACAGGAAAGAGAAAGTGACCCTTTAACAGGTCCCACTTGCTACGCTCTTAGGGTTTGTATTCCTGCACAAAGCATCATGACCAAGAAGCAAGTTGGTGAGGAAAGAAAAGGTTGATTCAGCTTACACGTCCATGTTGCTGTTCGTCACCAAAGGACCTCAGGGCAAGAGCGAACACAGGGTACAAACTTGGAGGCAGGAGCTGATGCAGAGGCCACGGAGGGGTGCTGCTTACTGGCTTGCTTCCCCTGGCTTTCTCAGCTCTCTTATAGAACCCAGGACCACCAGCCTAGGGATGGCACCACCCACAATGGGCCCTCTCCCCTTCATCACTAATTGTGAAAATGCCTTACAGCTGGATCTCACTGAGGCATTTCCTCAAGGGAGGCTCCTTTCTCTGTGATAACTCCAGCTTGTGTCAAGTTGACACAACACAAAACCAGCCAGGGCACCCTGCAAGTTATTCTAGCAACTTAAAGGCACTCAAATGAGATGTAAAGTATGAAGTCAAGTAGACACCGTTTTCCTGTTCCTACCAATGCTCCACTTAGAAGTAGTGGGGAATCTAGGCTGGTGGCACCCCTCACTTTTGCACTGCAAAGACTGGGGCTGATTGACAGCCTTGCTTCTGTGTTCTGAAAGCCACTCCATATTCACCCTCACTTCTCATAACACACTCAGGCTGTGATGGATCCTCAGATGGGAGATGCTGGATGGACGGTTTACACACATATTCATATACATTCTCTCTCTCTCTCTCTCTCTCTCTCTCTCTCTCTCTCTCTCTCTCTGTCCATCTTTATCTCTTTGTCTTTCTGTCTCTGTCTTTCTCTCTGTGTCCATCTTTATCTGTCTCCCTGTCTCCCTCTGTCTCTGTCTGTCTGTCTGTCTGTCTCTCATTCTCTGTGTCTGTCTTTATCTATTTTTCTCTCTCTGTCTTTCTGTCTCTGTCCGTGTGTGTGTGTGTGTGTGTGTGTGTGTGTGTGTGTGTGTGTGAGTGTGTGTATGTGTGTGTGTGTGTCTTTGTCTCTGTTTCTGTCTGGTGTGTGTGTCTTTGTCTCTGTTTCTGTCTGTCTCTGTCTCTCTGTGTGTCTGTCTTTATCTGTCTCTCCGTCTCTGGTGTCAGTTGAGAGGATTTGGTAGAATATTGTCTCCTGCAGTCCTCTCCACTGGAAACAGCTTGGGGGCAGGGAAGGGGACCTCTTCATGCTGTCCCTTACACGTTCAAGGAAGGGATAGGAGTACAAAGAAAGGACTTAATATCAAGGCTCGTCATGTCTAATCTCTATATCAGATGTTTTCTGCTTCGTTAGCTGTGTCTCAGCTCATTTCTCACGGATCATATATAAACAGCCCCATTCTGCAGATGAGAGGGAGGCCTGTGGAGGCTGTTCAGCTTCCACAGAACTGCATGGCTGCTAAAACAGACGCCTTCTTGTCCCGCTCACCCAGCGTACCTCAGGTGACCTCAGCACCCAGTTAGGACCCTAGAGGTTTCTTCATGTTTAATTTATTCTTCACTACAGAGGAAGTGCCAGTACCCACACCTAAGCACAGCAGGCGTGGCGTGGAGAGAGAGTGCGAAGCTTCCCGGCCCAGCTCCTTCCCAGTGCTGTGGCCATATTCACACTCACTGGAAGTAATTGGTAGGATACGTGACATGCAGTTACGTTTGAAGGTTCAATAAAGAAAGGGTAGTTTTCAGGACCGTATTTGGGATATATTTCAGCCGTATTTGGGATATATTTATACTGAAATATCATTTTTGTTTATCTGAAGTTCGGGTTTTCTTGGGTGTCCTATATCTCCAGTTGTTAATGCTGCTGACCCCAACAGTACTTAGGAAGTTTTCCCGAGGAAGAGGGGTCACCGTGTCCAAAGGTGGTGGGAATTGCCAAGTCCTCTCCTTCTTTTTTTTTTTTTTTCTCTCTCTCATTCTTAGCTCCTAGATTTTCTTTTTTTTTTAATTTATTTATTTTAATTTATTTTCTATATTCTTTGTTTACATTCCAAAGGCTTTCCCCTTTCCCAGTTCCCCCCTCACCATCTGTCCCATAAGTCCTCTTCCCTCTGCCCATTCCCCAATCACCTCCCCCCCATTTTCTCTGTTCTGGTACTCTCCTACAAAACTGGATCCAGTCTTTTCAGGACCAGGGACCTCTCCTTCCTTCTTCTTGGGAATCTTTTGATTTGCTAATTGTGCCTTGAGTATTCAGAGCTTTTGGGCTCATTAATATCCACTTATCAGTGATTGCATTTCATGTGTATTCTTTTGTGATTGGGTTAACTCACTTAGGATGATATTTTCCAGATCCAACCACTTGCCTACAAATTGCATGAATTCATTAAAAAATATGGAACGCTTCATGAATGTGCGTGTCATCCTTGCGCAGGGGCCATGCTAATCTTCTCTGTATCGTTCCAATTTTAGTATATGTGCTGCCGAAGCGAGCACGTCCTCTCACTTCTTTTAAATTATTTTTTTTTTCTTAAAAAAGAACAACAGTGAAGAAAATCAGCTAACCCGTTCAGCACGTTACTCTGCAAAGGACACTAGTCTCGCCTGCTGTAACAACTCACTGTGGCCTGGCACACGCCAGCAAGACCTGCACCTCTGACCCATTCATCTTACAAACAACCAAGGAAGAGAAACTTGCCCCAAGACTGGCCATCAGCAGGCTGGAGGGCTGGGGTCCAGCCTGTGTGTCAGTCCCCAATCCAAGGTCTTTCCACGCTGACCGTTTTCGTGGAGAACGACACTCCCGCAACTACAGCTTCTACTGAAGCAAATCTTTCCCACCTGCCCATAATTTAGCCCCTCCTTTTCCTCAGAGATAAACCTCGCCTTGGAGTGGCAAGGGTCTAAGGGAGCTTGAGTTTGTTTGTTTGTTTGTTTGTTTGTTTGTGGACTGAGTCTTGGACACACCCAGAGTTGCTCAGGAAGTGCCACCTGCCTTCTGTCTCATGAAGACTGGGATTCAAGGCCTGCATCACAATGCCTGGTATTTTTAAAACGCAACTTTCTTGTTGTTTTTACAAATATGTAAAATCAATGTATTATATATTAATGTTTTAATATTTTTAGAATTTAAAAATAAATACTAAATACTACAAAGCACAAAGAATCTAGAAAATGCCTTTTTCACCTTGTTAACATGCCCGCCTTCCAGTCTTCCTGTAGATAAGTGTGTTTTCTCGATGTCCTTTTTTAAAAATATAACCTCTTTTATTTATTTATTGACAGTTTCACTCACGTGAACAAGGTATCTTAATCACACCCATAACTGGGCATGGTGGCCCATGCCTGAGACCCCAGCACTTGGGAGGCAGAGGCAGGTGGATTTCTGAGTTCAAGGCCAGCCTGGTCTACAGAGTGAGTTCCAGGACAGCCAGGGCTACACAGAGAAACCATGTCTTGAAAAACAAAAAAAACCCCAAACACCCCTAATTCTCCTCTTCCCCTCCCCAGGTACCCCCATCACGCCCACCCCCTGCCTCACGCCCGCCCTTGTCTTCTGTAACCCACCCAGTCCAATGCGTGCTGCCTGCTGGGATGCCGACTGATCTCAGTGTGGGTCACCATGGCTGCAGTGCGTTCCTGGGGGCAGTGGTCCCACCATGGCCTTCACGGCACTCCTCCTCCCTGCCCTCCCCTCCTCCCTGCCCTCCCCTCCTCCCTGACCACCCCTCCTCCCTGCCCTGCCCTCCCTTCCTCCCTGACCACCCCTCCCCCCTCACCTCCCCTTTTCCCTCACCTCCACCTCTCCCTGACCTCCACCCTCCCTACCCTACCCTCCTCCCTGACCACCCCTCCTCCTTGCCTTCCCCTCCTCCCTCCCTTCCTCCCTGACCTCCACCCCTCCCTTACCTCCCCTCCTCCCTGACCTCCACCCCTCCCTCACCTCCACCCCTCCCTGACTCCAGCTGTTGTATTTTTTCTGCCTCCTCTTGCCCAGTGAGTGGTCTCTGAGCTTTGGGCTGTGCATCAAGCGCACACGTCCCTTTTCGATAATCACTTCGTTTCAGGATTTTGCCCAGTTATAAGTCACTGCAAGAACTGCTGACCACTGCAGGGAAGCCTCTCCAGCCACTCCGTGCTTTTAAACACAAACCCTGAATTTGAACCATAGTTAAAATGCATTGCAAATGCCCCTCTGAGTGCTCACCGAGGCTATGGGACGTGCCTGCTTCCCAGTGTATTCGCTGAAGTTTTAACCACTGGTGTGATGGATTTGAGAGAAGGTAGCCATCAATTAAGCTTGCATGTGTGGGTGTGGGTGGGTGTGGGTGGGTGTGGGTGGGTGGGTGTGGGTGGGTGGGGGTATTGCTCCATTGTTTTCACGTCTTCTTGTTTCTGATTTAACGTTATTTTGTGTCTATACCTGTTTTGCCTCCGTGTATGTCCGTGCACCACATGGATGCCTGATGCCTGAGGAGGCCAGAAGATTGAATTCCCTGGACCTGGAGTGACAGACCGTTGCAAGTCACCATATGGAGGCCGGGAATTGAACCCGGGTCCTCTGGAGGAGCAGCCAGTGCTCTGAGCCATCATTTCGCCCACCTCTGGGATTTGTGTCTTTATAAAAGGTAGCAGGCAGCTCCCTCATTCTGCCTCATTCTGCCATGTAGGGTTACAGTAAGAAGGTGGATGCCAGCCGGGCGGTGGTGGCGCACGCCTTTAATCCCAGCACTTGGGAGGCAGAGGCAGGCGGATTTCTGAGTTCGAGGCCAGCCTGGTCTACAGAGTGAGTTCCAGGACAGCCAGGGCTACACAGAGAAACCCTGTCTCGAAAAACAAAACAAAACAAAAAAAAAGAAGGTGGATGCCATCTCATGGGGGGAGGGGCACCCAGGCCTGACACTATGCCCATGCTACCATGAGTTTACAGACAGCATGACTGTCCTCTGAGAGGCCCTACCTGCAGCTGACTGAGACAGAGGCAGATATGTACACCCAACCATTAGACTGAAGTCGGGGAGCCCTATGGAGGAATTAGGGGAAGGATTGAAGGAGATGAAGGGGAGGGAGACTCCATAGAAACACCAGCAGTCTCAACTAACCCAGACCCCTGGGAGCTCCCGAGACTGAACCAACAACCAGCATACAGGGGCTGATCTGAGGCCCCCAGCACATATATAGGAGAGTGCCGCCTGGTCTGGCCTCAGTAGGAGAAGATGCACCTAATCCTTGAAAGAATTGAGGCCCCAGGGGAAGGGAATGCCCTCAAGGGATGGGCACCCTCTCGGAGGTAAGGGGGAGGGGAATGGAATGAGGAACTGTGGGAGATGGGGACCAGGAGGGGAGTCAACAAATGGAATGTAAATAAACAAAATAATTAATTTAAAAAGTCATATAAAAAAAGTTGGATGTCTGTAATCCACAAAGAGAACCAGGAAACTTTGAGTATTTTGACCTGAAGCTTCCAGCCTCCATAGCTAAGGGGAAACACATCTGGGTTGTTTAACTCATTCATCCTGTGGTACCTGGTTATGGAGGCCCCAGCAGGAAAGGGCATGTATGTGGGCTCTTCAGAGGTGTAATGCCCCAACTGATGAACATGCCAAGAGTGTTCAACGAATTTCCCAGTGTGATCCTGTAACTTCCACACAGACTTACCTCCCCAAGCAGTCCCTCTTAACTTGTCCTTGTTTTTTGTAGGCACTGTCAGGGTGACCAAGTGTCTGTGATCCTTGCCCTACATATTCTCCAAGGCTTTGTATTGAAAAATCCCATGTCTTAGGTCACCCCTCAGTCCTGGTAAACTGGGACAGCTAGCCCCTCTACAAGCTTTCTAGATCTTTCTTAAATATACTCCAGAGTCCTCCATTAGACCCAGACCAATTGCCACATTCAGTATATATAAGATTTTGTATCTTATCTGTCATTTTACAGGAACACATTTCAGCAGAGGTAGCAGGATGTGCCGCAGAAACGAACGGTAATCTATAACCTAGAAAGAATTAATTTGTCTCTCTCTGAAGCACCCTAATCAGGAATCCACATTCCAGAGGCGGCTGGTTAGCATTTGAAAGCCCCTAATCAGGAGCCTGCTCTGCAACCGCACAGCTTGCTACAAGCACTAACACAAGTGCTTGTTTTAAATGCCACTGACTGAAGAATGCGCGTTGAGCTTATTAATTAGTGTAAGAGATATTAGGAATAATGTTTCAGTGGCAAAGTGCAAACTACCCAAAGAATACCTGCCTTGTATTAGCAGAACATTTTGACAAGCCAGGTACCAAAATGCAGAAGCCCAACATCTTTGGAGCAGCACCTTGGGATCAAGAACTCTATCTTATCCATGATCTCTGCATTTATCAGAAAACTATAGAGATTTAGACATGTGATGTGTGGGGGGGCATGTCTTGCAGTGTTACCACGGTTAATGTACTAGGGTTAGCAGAATACATTGTCTAGGTCCCGGCTAATTGCTCTCCAGTGCTCAGGACAGACCAGCTTCCAGAATGTGTGGGTGCTGGGGGAAGCTTCTAAGTTATTGTCAAAACTTTCTGGTATTTTTACTTCAAAGTAAACCTTCAAGATCGGATGACCCAATAACAGATGACCTACATTCCAACGCATTTAGAAAATAAGCCAGCTGTTATTGTGTCTTTCTGTTGTTATTATGTTGGGGCCTTTTGTCTGTTTATTATCTTCCTTGTTTCATGTGGCTGTGTGGTGGTTTGAATATGCTTGGCCTAGGGAGTGGCACTACTAGGAGGTGTGACCTTGTTGGAGGAAGTGTGTCACTCTGGGGGTGAGCTTTAAGACCCTCCTCCTGGCTGCCTAGGGGACAGTCAGTCTGCCCCTGGCTTCCTTTGGATGAAGATATAGAACTCTCAGCTCCTCCTGCACCATGCCTGCCTGGATACTGCTATGCTCCTACTTGGATGATGATGTACTGAACCTCTGAACCTGTAAGCCAAATCCAATAAAATGTTGTCCTTTATAAGACTTGCCTTGGTCATGGTGGTTTGATGGCATTTTAATATTAATATGAGTTGAGCATGGTGTCACAGGCCTTTCATCCTAGCACTTAGGCAGAGACAGGCAGAACTCTGTGAGTTTGAGGTCAGCCTGGTCTGAAGGGTAAGTTCCAGAAAAGACAGGCCCATATAGAGAGACCCTGGGTCAACCTTTACCAGGATATATATATATATATATATATGTCAAGAGGGGGCTACTGCATGTTCTTTATCAGCATTGTTCAATCAATAAAAACAGTACCAAATGGGTTCTCTACTCCAACACAAATTGGTTCTATAATCAATGCATATTAGGGTTGCTTCCTACCTCATACGAACCTAGAATGAAGAAGATATTATAGGAGAAATATTATAGGGCTAGAGAGATGGATCAGTAGTTAGGAGTACTTCCTGTTCTTCTAGAAAAGCTCAGTTCAGTTCCCAACATCCATACTGAGCAGCTCACATCTGCCTATAAGTCCAGCTTCAGGGAATCTAACACCCTTTTCTGGCCTCCCCAGACACCCATATCCATGACATACATATATTCAGACAAACACAAATGCACATGCATAGAAAAAATAAATCTGAAAAAGAAATATTATGCCAGCTATTTTCTTAGGGATATGTTGTCTCAAGGGTCTTAAATGAAAAGGTCCCACATTTTGTTACTAATTGCCAAAGGGGCTGGCTGCCTACTAAAGGCTTGAGAGGTGACCAGATCTTTGGCCTTTACCTTGAATGACTCTTTGATGTGTAGCAGACCTTCTCAAACCTTTGCACCAGGTCATGTGAGCTCTTTTGTCCCAACTTGCTAATAAGCATTTTTTTCTGATAGATATTTGTACATATGGCAGAATTTTTTCATAGAGTTACTTGAAACCTGTTGGGGTGTAACTATTTCACTGTACCCACCCCATACTGGAGAAGCCCCTAAAGGCTACCAGCTGGGGCTGGTCTCAGAGCAAGCCCATGGGACCCTCCAGTGGAACTTGCATGAGGCCTCTCTGGCAGTTATGAATCAAGATGAAAGTCCAGAAGACCACTCTGGATTTGTGTCCAAGCATAAACACACGGGCAGCATCCAAACCACGAAACTGACCTCACTCAGCTAACCAGTATCTGGTCCTTCTCCGTGCTTTGTCCTTCCGGCCGCATCTGCTCTCCCATCCCTTAGATAAAACAGTATAAGGACGCTCAGTCACAAAGTGACCACAACTCTGACAGCATCTAAACCCCGATCACTGATCTCCCGGTAGATCCCGCCAGCATAGTTAAAAGTCTCTAATTTCTGTACTAAGACACCTCATTTAGTTTTATCCCCCTAGTTATAGTGAACCAATTGTGTTTTTTTTTTAATAACTATTTGTTCCTATATAAGAAGTTCTCAGAGGTAGATGTTTAAAAGCACCAAAAAGCAGAGCAGGAATGGTACACACATCCATAATCCCAGCACTCAGGAAGCTGAGGCAGAAGGGTTATAAGTTCAAGGCCAGCCTACCCTAAATATTGAAAACTTGTCTCAAAAAGGAAAAGAAAGAAAGAAAGAAAGAAAGAAAGAAAGAAAGAAAGAAAAGAAAAGAAAAGAAAAGAAAAGAAAAGAAAAGAAAAGAAAAGAAAAGAAAAAGAAAAAGAAAAAAGGGAAAAAAGCCTACAAACATCTTACTTCACATTCTCTCATTCTCCCTAGCTTGGGAGTCCAAGCTGAGCAGTTAGGGTCCCTGCACAGATCCTTACAGGCTGAAACCAAGGTGTCCATAAGATGATGTCCTCATCCTCCACTTGGCTTCTTTCCCCCAAGCACCTCTGGGTACTAGACAGAGTTCAGTTCTGGGTGCATGCACAATTCTGGCTCTGCTATCTTTCTCTTGGCTTTTTCTGTTTTTCTCTCTATATATTTTTAATGATAGAGGGTCTCGTGTAGCCCAGGCTAGCTTTAAATACAGTGTATAACTGAGGGTAAATTGGAACGTCTGGTCTTTTGGTCTCCACCTCCCGAGTGCTGGGGTTGCAGGCATGTCCCATTCATTCAGTGACGCGGGTTAAACCCAGAGATCGAGCACGCCAGCCGAGCAACTGCGCTTCATCCAGGCCTTTGCTTTTGGTCATGTGACCTCACCACCACCACCACCACCACCACCACCTGCAGTAATTCATGACTTGTTCTTTGCCTTGTCTGAGGCCGGCACAATAATCTCTCTGACATTTTACTTTCCCTTCAAGGGCTCACCTGAGTAAGTCAAGAGCACACAAAATAAACTAATCTACATTTGGGATGACTATAACCCAGTCATGGGAGTAATGTTCACATGTATTCATTTGTTTCGTTTGAATTTAGTTCAGATTCAGGGGTAGGGGGTTATAAAGAGCATGGCCACCAGGGTGGCAGGAATCCTGAGGTCCATCTGTCCGTCACATCATGATCTTTAACTTTGTTCCTAGTCATCTATTATTGAAAGGTATCAACATTTTTCAGCTGCGATTTCTAAACAAAGAACTTAAGACTATGCACAGTCAAGCTGTGTCAAGCCAGTCCATAACATTGGGATGAGAAACCACCAGGGAGACTTACAGGCGCCCCACCTGGGGTCACGGGTCCTTTCTAATAACAGAAGCATTTAGCACCTTTGACCACCAGAAAGGTAAGTGAAACTTGAGAACTAGAGCAGTAAAATGAACCACTTGCTCAAAGATCTAGTCACCAGGTCTGAACTACTTCTTTTTTTTGTTGTTTTTTTTGTTTTGTTTTGTTTTGGTTTTGGTTTTTTTTGAGACAGGGTTTCTCTGTGTAGTCCTGGCTGTCCTGGAACTCACTCTGTAGACCAGGCTGGCCTCAAACTCAGAAATCCGCCTGCCTCTGCCTCCCAAGTGCTGGGACTACAGGCGTGTGCCACCACGCCCAGCTCTGAACTACTTCTTAAATGGTTCATTCTCAAATAATAATTCTACTCATTTGCTAAAGTTCATCTTAAAGAAGTTCTGGGGGCATAGTTCGGTGTAACAGCATATACAAAGTCCTGAGTGATTCTCCAGGCCCAATTTTGGGAGGGTAAAGTGACTCAGCAGGAAAAAGCTCTTGCTTAGAAAACCTGATGACCTGAGTCTGGTTCCCAGTAAAAGAAACACACAGTAAAACGAGAGAACCAACTTCTGAAAGTTGTCCTCTGACTTCCACACATGGGCCATGTCCTACACATACAACCACCACAACAAAAATGGTAAAAAAGACTATTTTTCTTGAATGAATTTACAAATGTTGAACATATTCCAATGAAGTGGAACATGACTAATACTCCCCTCCTATGGAAAGCAAAGGATTTTTGCTAGCTGAGCAAATAAAGAATATTTCTATGATTTATAATTCTGAGTACTTCTGGCCCCAGATGTCCATTTTAAAATATCCCTTTGGAGCCGGGCAGTGGTGGCACATACCTGTAATCCCAGCACTCCAGGAGGCAGAGGCAGGCAGATTTCTGGCCAGCCTGGTTTACAGAGTGAGTTCCAGGACAGCCAGGGCTATACAGAGAAACCCTGTCTTGAAAAAACTAAATCCAAAAAACCAAAAAAAAAAATATCCCTTTGGAAGAGAATACTATTCATTAGGGACCTGGAATTCCTGTCCACTTGAAACATCTCTGTGAACACGTTAGGTTGTCCCCAGAGGAGTCAATTAGCCTGTAATTGATGTGAACCCACCCAATTGCCTTCTTTTTGAATTTTACTGGAATGATCAAGACCATTCTTTCCTTCATTTGCCCACTCACCGTATCAATGGATTTTGAGCATCAAGTATACACCAGGTGCTCACTATGAAGGGACAGCAATGGACTGTAGACATTCTCTCATTCATAGAACTTTCAGAAATGTAGTGAAAGCAAACGTGCAATAAATGCCCTAAAAGGAAATACATAATTATATGTCCTGGTGATTGCTAGGTAGAAAAAAAATTGTACAAGGAAGATTAAAAAAAAAAACCTTGTGGTTGTGATGGTTGTATTAACTAGGGCATGATAGTTGTGTACACGCATGTTTTCTCTCTTCTCCCATTTCTCTGCAAAGATTGATTAGGAAGATACTCACCTTCCTGGGAAACATAAAGGGCAATTAGAAGCTGTGTCCTACCCATCCTACCCAGAAGAGACAACATCCATTCATCCTTTCAAGGACTGAAAAACAGCTCAGCTCCATCACCAAGACCTCCGGCACACAACACACACACACACACATACACACACACACACACACACACACACACACACACAGCTTTAAAACCCTGTCTCCTGATGCTACACAGTGAAAATCAATTTTGTTGCTAAGTCAGCTAAGCCAAAAGTGGCCCTCGTTGAATAAGAAGGCAAAGGAATCAACACTGGATACAGAGACGACCATTAAGATGTGCATGTATGAAAATCGGGGATATGTCCGTTTCAGTGTTTTGCAAATCTTAGGTCTTAAACAGCGCAGTGCAATTTGTTTCACTCTGTCCATTCGGAAACAAGGATCCTCCACTCTAATTACCCAGGCAGTCAGTTACTCTCTAAAACCTCCCTTAATTTCCCCAGGCACGGTTATTAATGGCCATGTCCTCCGTGCTCCCGTGAGCCTTCCCTTACAGCTCACTTTTGCATTGTGCCATAAATATCCTGAGGTTTTTGAAATTATTTTTCTGCTTCTTTTACCCAGTTGAGGACCTTGTAGAGAGCGACTTGGCCATATTAATTTGTGCGCCCTTAGTCGCGGGTAGAGTGGCAAGTGGGTGGGAGTAAAAGTCAATACAAGTTTAAGTACATGGGGGAGCAAATTGAATAGACGGAATCTCATTATAACACAGAGAGAAAGGAGGCATGTGGCTTTTGACTCTGACCCTGAATGAAGAGCTTCTCATACAAAACTGCCGTGGAAATACAATTTATGAGAGACTGGGTGTCTGGGTTGTGAGGGGAGGAAGGAATACAGAAGAAGGAGGCCACGATGGCCGAGGAAGAGAGGAGGGAGCATGAGAGCAGATCAGGGAAGGAGAGGGCAGATGGTGGCACCATCCGGATCAGGCGAGAACGTTTCTCAAGTGCGTGATGAACGTGTTCTAAGCAGAAGAATTGCATGATGCGGTGTATATTCTTAAAAGATCGCCCTGGCTGTTGTTTGGACAATAGGTTATAGAGATGCGTGTCTGGAAGCAAGAAAATACTGGAAGACCATAAATTAGGTCCAGGCAAGAAACGGTGATGTATAGATATAAAGCAGAAACAATACAAATAAAAAGCAAATAAACTTGATATCAGCTGGGAGTCTTCTCAGTTGACTATTGAAACATTTCTATACTGGTTGTATAATGGTCACTGCCAAGGGTTTCTAAGTGGTACTTTACCCCAGTACCAAAATCCTGAAGATGCCTCCTAAAATTAAAACCAACACATAAGACCTGGCCTGGTGGAGTCCTTCCTCATGACCTCTGTAGGCTGAATCTCTTGGTTTGGGCCCTATGTTGTACTGTTTGCTAAGAATCACAATTGGCTTCAGAAGATGTGTGGAGAAACAATAATATTGGGAAAAACAATAATTCCGTTAAAGTTGATGCTTTCTAGACACAGATGGGAAGACCCAACAGGCCAAGTGGAAGCTCTCAAACACTACCTACAATAGCAGCAAAACTTTAGGACAAACTTGAAAATAATCTCAGGGGTGATCTAACTGCAAATGAGTCCACAATGTTTCTGAATTTCCCTGAGGTTGTGAAATACCCCAGACACTATAAATTCAAGGTCTCTTCTTTACATTATTTATTTGTGTTTATTTTACATATGTATATTGGGAGGAGGCACATGTGCCCTGACATAGTATGGAGGCCAGAGTACAATGTGAAGGTGTCAATTATTTCCTTCTACCAGGGAAGTTCCAGGAATGCAACCCAGATCATCAGGACTGGGTGACAAGCACAATCCCTTTGATCTGTGACAGAAGATGAGTATTAAGAAAACAGATGCCAGGCAGTGGTTGCATATGTCTTTAATCCCAGCATTAACTAGGCAGAAGCAGGCAGATCTCTGTGAGTTTGTGGCCAGCCTGGTCTACAGAGTGAGTTCTAGGACAACCAGAGCTACATGGAAGCGCTGAAGGAAGGGAGGAAGGAAGGAAGGAAGGAAGGAAGGAAGGAAGGAAGGAAGGAAGGAAGGGAAAGAAAGCAGACATAGACAGGCAGTGTGGAGCATGTCTTTGATCCTGGCACTTAGGAGGCAGAGGCAGGCAGATCTCTGTGAGTTTGAGGCCAGCCTGATCTACAGAATAAGTTCCAGGACAGCCAGGGATGCACTGCAAAACTCTGTCTCAAAAAAACTAAAGGAAAAAAAGGAAAGGAAGGAAGGAAGGAAGGAAGGAAGGAAGGAAGGAAGGAAGGAAGGAGAGAGGGAGGGAGGGAGGGAGGGAAGGAAGGAAGGAAGGAAGGAAGAAAGAAAGAAAGAAAGAAAGAAAGAAAGAAAGAACAGCCAGCCAGATTATGTGGTTCACAACTTTAATCCCAGCACTAGGGAGGCAAAGGTAGGCAGATCTCTGAGTCTGAGGCCAGCTTAGTCTGCATAGTGAGTTCCAGGATGAACAGTAGAGCGTTCCTGTCTCATAAGAACAAAAGGAAACAGACTAGGAATAACTGAGATAAGAAAGTGAAGCAGCTGGAAGGGAGAGCAAGTGTGGTAGAGAAGGGAAATCAGTGAGAACAGCGGATAATTTTATACATATTTATTATATATATTTAATATATTGTAATTATTATATATTGTATATGAGTATTATATATGATATGTACAATATATACTTTCCATGATAAAACCCATTACTTAGTAATCCACTGTATTTTCCTGTAATTTTAATGATAAAAAAGAATTAAAAGCAGATACAGAACTTTCCAGAATTGGCCATTACGATGGCTTTATTGTTATTGTTGTTTACTTATTATTATTTATGTGTATGTGTGTATGCTTTTGCATATGTGCCGTATGTGTGTAGACACCCATGAAAGCAAGAGGCTGCGGATCCCCTGCAGCTACATTCACAGGCAGTGTGAGCTGCCCAAGGCGGGGCGTGGGTCCTCTGGAAGAGCAGTGAGTACTCTCGACTACTGAGCCATCGCCCCAGTCCTTGTAGGCATCTTTGAAATAAAGAATAAAATATCATCTTATTCAAGGGGAGAGAGGGAGATGAGAGAGGGACAAGACAGAGACAGAGACGCAGAGAAAACAATGACTCTCTGTCATGGGAGTGTAGTCGGGTTCCCTGAGTACTCACCTCACTGAGTGGCCCCTCCTGCCCTTCACCTACCTCATCTAGTTTTAACAAGAATTCTGACAAACTGACGTAATTAGAGCTACTCCCCCTTTACAGCTCATAATCTTTGATACTTAGTGTGTTTCTTAGCCTCTTCTTTTGTGGCACACTGTAGATCTTAGGCTTGTCTTCAGAAACAGTGGGATGTGATTTAAAATTTTATTTATTTTTATGTATTTATTGATTTAAATATAAATAAATGTATTCCTATATTAATAAATACATGTTTATTTTATATTTTTCTATTTTATTTATAACTTATAGATTTTATATTTATATTAAATATTAAAATATATGTGTATATTCCATATTTGAATATTATTTATTTATATATACATATATTTTATATTTTGCTAACATTTCTTAACACAAAAGTCCTGACAGATCCTGAAAACTCAATTTCCTTTCCCCTCATCCCCTGTGCATCCCTTCACCTGTATCCTTTGTAAGGAGCCAATTCATATAACTGTTTCCCTGAATTCTATGAGCTGCTCAAACAGATAATCAAACCCAAGGAAAGAATCAAGGGAACTCAGCCAGTGGCACAGGTGAAAATCCTTGTAATAATCAATTACAGAGATGAAGGCCAGTCTTTGGAAGTGAACTCTTGTTTTGTTTTGTTTTGTTTTGTTTTGTTTTGTTTTGTTTTTTGAGACAGGGTTTCTCTGTGTAGACCTGGCTATCCTGGAACTCACTCTGTAGACCTGTAGACCAGGCTGGCCTCGAACTCAGAAATCTGCCTGCCTCTGCCTCCCAAGTGCTGGGATTAAAGGCGTGTGCCACCACCGCCTGGCTGGAACTGAACTCTTAACCCATGGGATCTGACACTGTCTCAAGGCAGACAATGTCAGAACTGAGCTGTCTTAGAGAGAGCTGATGGTTTGTTTGCTGCTTGAGAGAAACCTCCACATATTTGTGAACTTTGGTCTTCTGTATTGCAGGGAGAAAAGAGAAGATTCTCTTCACCCCCACCTCCACCACACAGTCATTTTAGTAAGAACTCTGTTACCCATTATGATGGTTTGTAGATTGTTGGGCTAGGAAGTGGCACTATTAGGAGGTGTGGCCTTGTTGGAGTAGGTGTGTCCCTGTAGGTGTGGGCTTTAATACCCTAATCCTAACTTCCTGGAAGTATTCTGCTAGCAGTATTCAGATGAAGATGTAGAACTCTCAGCTCCTCCTCCTGCACCATGCCTGCCTGGATGCTGCCATGTTCCTGCCTTGATAATGGATTGAACCTCTGAACCTGTAAGCCAGCCCCAATTAAATGTCCTTATAAGAGTTGCCTTGGTCATGGTGTCTGTTCACAGCAGTCAACCCTAACTAAGACACCCATAAAGGCTCACCCTCTCGTAGATATTCATCATCACCAGTGCCTTCACCATACCCACGCTGCTTTGGGGTTGTGCTTGTTCTCATAGCAGAGTCCTAACCTGGTATCAGGGACCTGGCCCCATTCTGGACATTTCTCTTGTATCATTACAGTCATCTATCTATAGACCCAGAGAGACAGTTACTATTATCAGAACATTGTAAAGAAGCATCTACCTCCTGTATGCTATTATAGAATGTACATTATATACTGTATCAGATCAAAGCAGATCTTAATGAGAACCCTGAGCTTGGAGTGGCAATGATGTGTCCCAGTTGTGACAAGTGTCTCTCTATGTAGGTTATGCTGCCAAGGGGGACACAATGCATATATAGGAAATCTCGGTCTTTATTTGGATTTTCTGTGAACAAAAGACATGTTTAAGTCAACTAAACCTTTGAGCCTATGCTATGGCTCAGTAGGTAAAAGGCACTTGCCTCATAAGTTTTGCAACCTGAGTTTGATCCCTGGGTCCCATGACGGCAGGAAAAAACCAACTCCAGAAAATTCCATACAAACATACAAAACAATACATGAAATAATAGTTTAAACTAAATCTGAAGAGGAGGAGGAGGAGGAGGAAGAAGAGGAGGAGGAGGAGGAGGAGGAAGAGGAGGAGGAGGAGGAGGAAATGGACAACTTAATGAAGATCACACAGCTCTCTTGAATGTTGGGAGTAGGCTGTGCAGCCAGATATGAGACATGGGAAACTGTGTCCCCTTTTCTCACTGTTCAATGAAATGGCTCAGACAAGCAGGTTGCACTCAGCAGTGAGCCTGGCACGTCTCTATTTGCACAGCTTCTGTTGTCCTGTGGTAAGAACACAACACACAGTATGTATACAATCTCAGCACTCTTTCAATTGGGTGATACGTGCTGTGACCCGTAGATGCCGTTGCCCAGCACACCCCTAAAATGTATCCACCTTGCCTACCTGAAACCTCACACACACCCCTCCTCACCCTCCCACGACACCCTAGAAAGTGCCACTCGCCCCTCTGCTTGTGTGAACAGTCCTCATCCATTTCTTGCACAGTCCTCTGCAACCTAGGGGAACCGTTCAAGAAAGCAAATTCTGGGTTCAGAGAATGTGATGGTTTGTATATGATGGGCCCAGGATGTGACCTTATTAGGAGGTGTGGCCTTGTTGGAGTGGGTGTGTCACTGTGGGTGTGGTCTTAAGATCCTCACCCTGGCTGCCTGGAAGTCAGTCTTCCACTAGCAGCCTTCAGATGAAGATGTAGAACTCTCAGCTCCTCCTGCACCATGCCTGCCTGGATGCTGCCATGTTTCTGCCTTGATGACAATGGACTGAACCTCTGAGCCTGTAAGCCAACCCCAATTAAATGTTGTCTGTTATAAAACTTGCATTGGTCATGGTGTCTATTCACAGCAGTAAAACCCTAACTAAGACAGAGAGAGTAAAGACGGAATAGTTTGCAGAATTTGGGGAAAGGCCTACTCCAAGGGAACAGACCACAAGTCACAGAGCTGTTGGGGAAATCGGTTGATGCAGAGAAACACAATAGGAAAGATCAGAAAGCAGAGAACCCCTGGAGGGCTGTGAACATGTAGCTGGCCCCTAGTCAGTGAGTCATGAGAGCTTCTGATATGGGTGCCAGAGCGCAGCTTCAGGGTCTGTGCGGAGCAGAGGGTGAGCACGGAAAGATGAAGGGAGGGGCCTGGATCAAAGGGGCCGAGGGGGGGAGCTGGGCAGGAGAGAGGCATGGAGTGCGATGAAAATAGATGAGGGTTATCAAAAGGTGATGGGGGTACAAAGAAAAAGGAAAACCACGGCTCAAAATAACTCAGTCTGCCTCGGCAGCCACAGCCCCACCCCGCTTCCATTTACACCTGAGTTTGCTAGGTGACAAGGGTGGCCGCTGACCAGGCGTAAATTGCTCCTTATCTCTAGATCCCAGCCATTTCACTCTCCAGCCCAGAGTCTGAATAATAAGTGTTCTATTCTTCCAAAGAAAACGGTGTCATTGAATGAGGGGGCAGTACCAGCAATAGGGTTTGGTTTTTATAGACGATGTGTTCACACGGAGGCTCTGAGCACATTTCTTTCCCGGTGACCCTCCTGACCCTGAAAAGTCATTTTCTTCCCTTTTCAGCACAATTTTAAAATCGAAGTGTTTTTGAAAACTAGAGAGACAGACTCAGGAATGAGACTTGAAGCAGAGAAAGGGTGATCGATTTGTTCAAGAGTTCCCCTGATAAGACTGAGTCCGGGCAGCTGAGTGTGGGGCATGGATAACGCAGCCATGGGGAGGGGAACTAAGCCATCGGTGCCTGGTGTTTCTGAGCACTGCGTGTGATGCTGTGGAGTTAACAACGAACAGCACAGTATCTGCCTCTTGGGCTTCCACAAACTGAGGCAAAAATGACTTGAGGCTCCATGTAGTGAGGCACGCCTGTCGTTTACTAGGAAAACTGCAGCAAGAAGATGATGAGTTCAAGGCCAGCCTGAGCTCCAGAGCAAGCCCCCGCCTCAAGAAAAAAAAAAAAAACCAAAATATTTCAACAGCTAGTTTTGGAATTGAGATAAAAAATACATTCAGGAGATATCATGATTTTCTGGTTACTTTTTGCTAAAATGTCCAGTGTCTACTTAAGGTTGCAAACATTATATATATCAAGTAATTGAAAAGATCAGCTTTGAGTAATATTATTTGAAGATGCCAATCATTTGAAAAAGAGACTTTCTTCTCCTTTCCAGTGAGAATCTGACATGACAGCAGGAGCTGGACAGAGTGACTTTGTCCCACAGTTATCCTCGCCCCACCCCCCTACCCCCCACCCCCGAGGTTGAGGTAGGGCAAAATCAGGCAGGAAGATATAGGCAGTGGGGAAGAGTAGCAGAAAAATGTCTTACCAAATGTGTCTATTGTCTTTCTTTTTTTGCCAGGACAAGGAAGCAGGAGTGGGTGGGTGGGTGGGTGGAGGGAACACCCTCATAGAAGCAGGGGGAGGGAGGATGGGACAGGGGGGGTTTCAGAGGGGAAACCAGGAAAGGGGATAACATTCGAAATGTAAATAAAGAAAATATCTTATTAAAATATTTATTTATTTACTTTATGTATATGAGTACACTGTCACTGTCTTCAGACACACCAGAAGAGGGCATCAGACCCACTGCAGATGGATATGAGCCACCATGTGGTTGCTGGGAATTGAACTCAGGACCTTTGGGAGAGCAGTCAGTGCTCTTAACCATTGAGTCATCTCTCCAGCCAATCTATTGTCGTTCTATGATAGACTGGTGGACAGGAAGATGTTCAAGTTGCTTCCTGGAGCACTGGTGGGCTTCCACAGGCTAGACCCTTGATGTGGGCAAAAGGCTGCTGGCCTGGCCTCCCTCTCTCCTCTGATCCTTTTGCTCTAGAAATACTTCACTGGCTTATCTTCTGTGAAGGCTTCATTTCCCTCAGACCAATCTACTGTACAGGATGCAAGAAGGTCACCCTAGGGGCTGTCAGAAAAATGACTTTGTCCAGTCAAAATATGGAAGTGAAGATCAATGCCTGAGAAGGAAACGTCTCGTCTTCTGATATCCTAGAGGGCTGGAGAGCAGGGTTACGAGTCAGACCAGGGGTTTATGTGTTTCACTGATTGCTCTCCACATGGTTCCATTGATGAAGTGGGGGTGGGTGTGTTTCAACCATGATCTCAGGACAAGAAGAACTCACAGCATAACCACACACTCCAAAGAAATCTGCACGGATTTTACATAAATCTCTGCTCTCGTGTCCCTAAGGTATCCTTGACATGGCTGGAGGTTTGGCAAGATGTGGTTTTCAACTTAATTTTCCTCCTGCGTTGGCATCTGACACACACTGAGTCTGCTTCCACATTCGAGCTATTGTGTCACCTAAACCTGCCATGTAACCTCCTTTTCACTTTGTAGTCACCAAACACGTTCTTGATGCCCCAGTGCTAAGCCTGTGTGAAGGAATAAAGAATGCAGACGAGAGAGCCTCTTGCTTATTCCACCCCACCCCCCACCCCAAACTCTAAAGCGGGATGTAATCGGTGCAAGGCAAACGCAAACCAACACGGAGTCGCACACCACCACCAGAGGAAGCGTAGCGTGATGGACCACCTAAAAGATCTCATTTGACCCTAAGTCAAGTGTTGGGAATCCTAGGCATGTCGCCGTAGAGTGAACGCAATGGGGAAAGTCATTAGGGAGAAAAGATGCTTGATCCGAGATGACTGAGTCGCATTTCACTGCAATCAAGCAGGGCTCTGGCTTCCAACCCACAGCCTGTGGCTCTCATACTTGCCATGGCTATGAATAAGCCTTCCGCAAAGTGGTAAACTTACTTAAAACACTGTTAGATTGGTAAGGGCTGGGGGCGGGGCGGGGAGGGGGGCGCTGGGATTTTTCTTTAATGCACTTCTCAGTGTGAACTTTGTAGATGACAACACTGAGTCACGATGTCAAGAAACTGGGCATGCCCACAACCATCCTCAGAACAGGAAGTAACAGAGGACGTGGACCTTATCCCTGACACGGGGAAATCCAAAGCTTCCCAGTCATCAATCAGGTTTCCACACACGGGTACAGTTGTGCCACTAGACCATAACCCTTAAAGCTCCGGGATGCTGGATGTCCTGGGTCTTTCACCTCCCGGGACTATCCGCAGCTTTGAGAGATGAATGGAGCCGCATAAACTCGCAGAGACTGCAAGTCAAACGGAGCTCAGCCTTGGCGTCCACCTGTTGAGCAGAGTCAGGGACCAGCTCCTCAGTACAGAGGCTGCACTGTTCACAGAGCTTCTGTAGCTGAGCCTGATTCTCCAGGACACCCCCCCCCACCGCGTCCAGCTCAGCGGGACACCTGTCTGTCAGTGTTGAGCGAAGGGGTGGTAAGAAGACTGAGCTCCTGGAGGTGGCTCTTCCGTGTTTGGGGGAAGTCTGCCCAGTCCTCATTGACATATATCCCTTTGCTGGCAACCAGTCCATCTTCAAAGTAACCGGTCCAGGGGTTGTGAGAATTCTGCATGTTCAAACCACATGCTGCCGGGCGGTGGTGGCACACGCCTTTAATCCCAGCACTTGGGAGGCAGAGGCAGGCGGATTTCTGAGCTCGAGGCCAGCCTGGTCTACAGAGTGAGTTCCAGGACAGCCAGGTCTACACAGAGAAACCCTGTCTTGAAAAACAAAACAAACAAACAAACAAACAAACAAAAAATGCTGCTTGGAAGTATGAGGTACAAAAGGGTTCCCCAGGGTTTTAAAAACATTTGCATTAAGACAAGAACACAATGACAATTTTTCAAAAGGATTAGTTGTCAGAATGTGATTTACAATTACGTTTCCAATGTGACATAATTTATCAATATGAATCTAGTTTCGACTATTGTGGATTTTGAAATGGTTGCAAACATGAATGCCTTGGCTAGGAAAGAAAGCTCAGAGCTCCCCTTCGGTCCCTCCAGTCCCAGGAGGACACTGAGCCTAGATCCTGGGCTCCCCCAGATAACTATCTATTCTTGTGTGTGTGTGTGTGTGTGTGTGTGTGTGTGTGTGGTTTTGGGACATAGGGTTTCTCTGTGTAGTCCTAGCTGTCCTGGAACTCACTCTGAAGACCAGGCTGGCCTCGAACTCAGAAATCCGCCTGCCTCTGCCTCCCAAGTGCTGGGATTAAAGGCATGCACCACCACTGCCCGACCAGATAACTATTCTTAATCAGGTCACTGTCATATTATTTGAGTACTTAGCACCTTTAAAAAAAATGGTATTTTAATAGAATTAGGCTAACTCATTGCTTCCATTGTCTTCTCTTTAAAAACAATTCTCTACTCACTCTCCTGACTTCCTCGCTCAAACTGACGTGGCATTTCCCCAAGGACTAGTGAGAAGTCACAAGTTCCCTTAAGACTTACTTATAATCTCAACACATAGGAGGTGAGGCGGGAGGATGTGTGAGTTCTTGCCCAGCCTGGTCCACGTAAGACCCTGTATCAACGAAACAAGGCTTGCTTCATTTGAAGCTACTGCCAGCACTTCTCAAATACAAGTGATTACAAGTCTCTCGACACCTTGAAATACTGGCTCTGACTTAACAGATGTGGGGCGGAACCCCAGACCCTGCATGTCAAACAGGCTTCTCCTCTCTGTGAGGCCAGTTCTTCTCAGCAGGTCCCATTAAAGGACTTCACAGGCTGACAAGGTCTCACCCAGTCCCCTCAGGATAGCCATGCGTGGAGGTGGGCCGGGTCACACTGTCTAGGTTACCCTACACAGCCGAGTCCCCCTTTCTCCGAGTGGCTTTTGATCAGGGTTCCAACGGATGGCTAGCGAGAGCTAATTACAACCCCAACTAATTCACTGTGTCAGTTGGTATTCATTAACAAATTATGCTCCTGACAAACTGCTCTAGTGTGGTACCCTAAGTACTGTAATTAAAATCTTAGGAAGTTGCATGTGGGCCTAATTGATTTCCTTAATGTTTTACTCAGACTAAACATTCCATTATTTTGTGTCTTGATGTTTATGAAGGGGCGGAGCTGCTACTGCCACCCAGGCAGCAGGGAGTTCTCTCTCTAGGCAAACCGGGAGCCCTCCCGCTTGGGGGACCTGTTCACCTCCACGGCGGCAAAGCCCTTGCTCACTCCGCGGGCAGCAGTCACACAGGAAGACTCAGAGAGTAGTTCCCTTGTGTTTGGATTTCCTGCTTAGGTTTCCAAACTTTAGGAGACTCTGCTGATACTTGACATGGACGACCACTCGCGGTGACGTCACGGCCTCATATCCTTTGGCCCCTCCTCCTGTCACTCATCACCACAAGGGGGGATGAAGGGCCGCGTTGGCATTAGGCTTGGCAGCTGAGGGTCTAAACGTCATCTACATATATGTGAGGCAGACGAATCCAAGTGTGTGTATCAAATGTAAAATGCCATGTACAGCTCGTACCTATACTGCAGTGTCTTGAATTAAACTGCGTGTATTTATCCACTCATGGATTCTACAGTGTGTGCGCGTGCGTGCATGTGTGTGCGTGTGCGCGTGTGCGGCTCGCACAGCCCGCCCCTCATTGCCTTAGCTTCTCTTCAGCCTTCAACAGCCTCTTCAGAAGCACCCAGTCTAGGCAAACCCAAAGTTAGGTTTATTTTTAAAAAAATATTTAGGCAAATTAAACAAAGTATACTAATGACATTTATTATTTCTCAAGCACTCTTTTAATTTCAAATCTATTAGCGTTTCCCATTCTTGCTCAGTTCCTGTGAGGGAAGGACTCTTGTCATCTCTGTTTTACACATGAAAACAAAAACAAAAACAAAAACAAAAAAACAGACACGGGAAGACAAAAGGAACTTGCCTAGGGTCATGTGGCTAAGACTCTGGCCCAGTCCTACTCTGAGTCTCATCTTCAGTCACATGCTGTCCCTCTCCAGCAGAATAGCAACTAGTGAGAAGACAGCATGTCCTTACGAAAAATTTTACACTCAAAATAAAACCTATTTCTATTTCACAATTAAGAAAACTGAGCCCAGAGAGGTTGCCCTGCGGTCTGAAGCCTCACAGCTTATAAATGGCGGGGTCAGGATTTGAGACTAGGCCCGGCTCCTATACTCTTAGTCTCTCTGCACCTTCTATAAAGTGAACCTGCTCTGAGAAACCATACCGGGCTGGGGCCAAATCGGTCCAACCAATTTAAAAACGCCCCAAGGAGCTCTGCCCTAGATTTTTAGCGGATGAAGGTTCGGGCAGGCAGAGGTGCAGAGCCAGATGGGAGGCCACACCCTCAGTAGCCGTGAGGCCACACCCTCAGTAGCCGTGAGGCCACACCCTCACACTCAGGCTGCACCCCGCCTCTGCACGCGCTCCCCATCTGGACAGCAAGGTTTTCTTGCACCCTCCGCCCTTCTCCCCCTCCACAGAATTCCTCACAGGGGTGGGTCACAAGTGTCTGAGGGTAAATCTAGCAGGCTCACGCTCCACTTCAACCTGTCACACACGCTAAAACGTGCGGCTTGGGGACATCTCTTTCACTTTTTTCCCCAAGGACATACAACGAAACATAACTGCAAATTCTGGAAGGTAGAGAATCTTTCTTGATTCTGATTTTTGTTTTTAGATATTTATTTAATATATATGAGAACATGGTTGCTGGGAATTGAATTTAGGACCTCTGCTCGCTCCGGTTGTCACGGCTTGCCCAGGTTAGCCCCGCTCGCTCCGTTTAACCTTGCTCACTCGGTCCCTGCTCGCTCAGGCCCAAAGATTTATTATTATTATAAATAAGTACACTGTGGCTGTCTTCAGACACACCAGAAGATGGCGTCAGATCTCATTACGGATGGCTGTGAGCCACCATGTGGTTTCTGGGATTTGAACTCAGGACCTTCGGGAGAGCAGTCAGTGTTCTTAACCTCTGAGCCATCTCTCCAGCCCCTGATTCTGATTTTTAAAACTACTGTGAGGTCTTTTGTAACCACCAGATTATTTTACTGGGCCAGTTCTTACGCCCCACATGCGTTTGTTGAGAACTCCTGACACCCACTGGCTGACATACACAGGATGAGCCGAGGAGAGGACCCAGGTCCTTCCCTTGTTTGGGTACCACAAACTCACCAATTCATCCTGTCCCTTCTGGGTCACCTCCTGTGTCCCTGGCTCTGAGGCTTCCTCCTCACAAATTTCTGCTCATGCCTTTGTGTGGCACCGAGTCCAGCCCTCCAGATGGTCTGACCCTGGATTCACGGCCCATCACACGTCCACTTCCTCCTGCATCTAGGGCGACCTCCTACCTGTCCTCAGGAAGCTCCTCCTTCTGCAGAGCACGCTCAGAGCTCGGCGTTTCCCTCCACGGTCAGCTGTCATCCCTCCTGTGGATGCCCACTGCAAGCTGGCTGACCACTACTGTCACACACGGAACTCATCAGCTGTGCTTCGAGTTGCATATACAGAGAGAGGATATATATTGTATCTTTATCATTATTAGGTAACACCGCAAACTGTAGATATTTATACTTATGTACTTAGTATGAACTTTTATTAATTTAATTAATATTAGCCGTCAGCTCACAGACTCAAAAAAGGCTCTACGTTTAAAGCATCATGAGACATATCCATCTCTGCACTCACCACTGTGAGTTTTTACACAGGCTCTTGGAACAAAAATCTGGAGACCTAAAGCTCTCTCCTGGGGGAGGACTGTTTTTCAGTACAAGAGTTCCTTTAAACCACTTTACAAGTGGCTGAAGAGAAGGCTCAGAGTGCATTCCAGGACAACCAGAGCTACATAGTCAGACCCTGCATCAAAGCAACAATAACAACAACAATAAACACAAACAAACCAAAGTTTAAAAAACACCCCCCCCCAAAAAAAAGAACAACAGCAACAAAAACACTCGACTAAATCAGGGAGCTCAAATGCATGTCCCGGTTTTCTTTTGATATGAGCCACCATTTGTCAGAAAAGAAGAAAGCCATGTAACCACGAGGGCAGTTCCAACCGTTCTCTAATTTGTCTAATTTGCAAAATCTTTGGCACAATTTTTTTTCTTGTTTTGGGGGGAAAAATACCAGGGCTAGTCATATAACTGCACAAATATAAAGCAAGTACCCACCTTATTTATAATAGCCAGAAGCTGGAAAGAACCCAGATGCCCCTCAATGGAGGAATGGATACAGAAAATGTGGTATATTTACACAATGGAATACTACTCAGCCATTAAAAACAACGAATTCATGAAATTTTTAGGCAAATGGTTGGAACTGGAAAATATCATCCTAAGTGAGGTAACTCATTCACAAAAGAATACACATGGAATACAGTCACTGATAAGTGGATATTAATTAGCCCAGAAGCTCTGAATACTCAAGACACAATTAACATATCAAATGATTCCCAAGAAGAAGGAAGGAGAGGGCCCTGGTTCTGGAAAGGCTTGATCCAGCATTGTAGGGGATTACCAGGACAAAGAAATGGGAGGGGGTGATTGGGGAATGGGCAGAGGGAAGAGGGCTTATGGGACTTATGGGGAGGGGGGAACCGGGAAAGGGGAAATCATTTGGAAGGTAACAAAGAATATAGAAAGTTAAAAAATAAATAAATAAATAAAGCAAGTACCCACTCATTGTCTATGGTGACAGCAGGCAAGACATTAGAAACCACAGTGCTGACGCTGCAGGCTAAGCAAGGGTTCCACCGGCTGATGTAAGCTCCTGTCTTTAGCCAGAGCCATGCCCTTGAAGAGGGGGATAAGAGTTTTCCCAGATGTGAACCTACGACAGGATCAGTTATTGGAGGGTATAGAAAGATATAACGGCACCCAACTCATGAGGGGCGGCTTGTCCAGAGTCTTCAACTTTTATCACACACAATGTTAAAAGGATATTTTAGGACAAGTTATCTGAATAGACATTTCCCCAAAGAAGATCTATACACAACCAATAGATTTTATTATTATTATTGTTGTTGTTGTTGTTGTTGTTATTGTTGTTGTTGTTGTTATTATTATTATTATTATTATTATTATTATGACTCGAGAAATGCCTCAGCCATTAAGAGCACTGGATCTTCCAAAAGACTTAGGTTCAATTCCCAGCACCACAGGGCAGCTCACAACTCTCTGTAGTTCCAGTTCTAAAGAATCTGTCGTCCTCTTCTGGTCCACATAGGTACCACATGCAGGTGGTGCCCAGACAAACATATGCAAAACATTTACATATATAAAATAACAAAACAATAATAAACTTAAAAAAACATTACTATCACTAATTATCAGGGAACTACAGAAGGTCAATTACCGACAAATTTAGTAAGCGTTGGGACTGGACAGAGGGCTCAGCTGGTAGGTGCTTGTGGCAGAAAGATGAGGATCTGAATTCGAATCAAAGCACCAACATAAAAAGCCCAAGCCCAGATGGAGAGGAGGCGATGAGAGGATCCCTGTGGCTTGCTGGGCGGCCAGTCCAGCCAATCAGTGAGCTCCAGGTTCTGTGAGAGACCTTTTTTCAAAAAAATAATAATGTTGTCAAGGAGCCTGGGACCCCGGGACCCACATGGTGGAAGAAGAGAAACAATTTCCATAAACTGTCCTCAGACCTCCACAAATTCTTTATGGCAAATGAAAACACACACACATACATACATACATACATACATACATGCATACATAAAATGTAAAAAAAAATTAAAAAGTAAAATAAAACACAGAAATGAGGAAGACACCGACATGGACCTCTGGTCTACACACACACACACACACACACACACACACACAGAGCCTCACCTATAATCATCTCTGATATTTCTATATACTCTATCTTGGTGGTTTTTTTTTTTAACATGATTAACATTTATTTGTAAGTTTTCCTGAACAGGCCAGCTGGGGTCTAGTGTAGCTGCCTGGGTATATTTGTGTGTATTTCTGGGGTTTGTCGATCTTTCCCTAGGGCTCTCTAGGTCCAGAAATGCTCTCAGGGCCTGGTCAGTGTCAGACTTGGAAGTGCTGCCTTGTGAGGGGTCAGGGTTTGTACAGAGAGGCAGGAAGCCTGGAGCCTGCTCAGTCTATCTGCACGTAGCACGAGGAAAACCTGAGGCGAGAGAGCAGAACGGGAGGAAGGACAGGGAGCTCTGACTGGGAGGTAGACAGGACCAGCCCCTGAGTCCAATCCTCCTTCCTCTTGGCTTCTAAAAGGATGAGAGAGAGAGACGCGCTCTGGTTTGTCACGCTGGGCTGTAAGCAGCCTCTCCTCCCAAAGAGGGCCACCGTGCCGCCAGCTGGGCTGTCTCGTAGGCTGTGACCCTTGGTCCGGTCCCTGGAGGAGCCTCATCCCTGCCGGACCTTCGCTGGGCCTTCTTGGTCACCGTCTGGCACTTCAGCATCACACGGGTGATGAACAGTCCCACAAACGGGAGCAGCAGGGTCAACGGCATGAACGCAGCATAGGCTCGCGGGCAGGAAGGACTTGGGGATGATGTGCTGCTGGCGAAAGAATTACCCGAATGGTGTAGTGGGTAAAACTGACCGGGCCAAGTCCCACCGCTTGGTCTGTCCCGGCGACCTGGAGAATAATGAAGGCTCAGCGGGTAAGACGGCTAATGGAGGGTCAGAGCAGCCGGTTTACACTCCAAGCCTCTCTTTCATTCAACAACACAGGGGCTGACTAGAAGTGACTCTCGGGCTTACAGAGCAGTGCCTCGTGTCACCTGTCCACACGCCGTGTGGAGAGCCATCCGGGTTCAGAGATCCCGAGACCATCTCCAAAGGAGACTCCGACTCAGGGCCTGACCCCTGGTACCCTCAAATCACAGAGGTACCACAAAGGCACCACACTCCAGGTGCACCATCTCCCCTAATTTGGTGGTTTTACTTTTTGTTTTTGGCTTTTTGAAGCAGGGTCTCTCTGTGTAGCCCTGGCTGCCCTGGAACTCGCTTTGTAGACCAGGATGGCCTCAAACTCATAAAGATCTGCCTGTCTCTGCCTCCCAAGTGCTGGGACTAAAAGCATGAGCCACCATGCCCCAGCCTTTTAGTGGTTTTAATGTCCGTCATATTTCATTAAACTGACGCACTGACCTGTAATCCAGTTTGTTCTCAACCTGTGGGTCGCGACCCCTTTCACAGGCATCATCTAAGACTGTCAGAAAACCAAATTATTTATATTAGGATTCATAACCATAGCAAAATTACAGTTATGAAATAGAACTGAAACAAATTGATGGCTGGGGGGGGGTCACCACAACACGAGGAACTGTATTAAAGGTTGTGATTGCTTTCTCTAAGTCTAGTCATATCCTGTTTTGTTTTGCTGGGGGCGGGGCATGAGCAAGCCTCCGACTGAGTAGGAGCACCATCTGTGGAGTCCAAGAGGCTAGGGGCTTTGTCGTGTGTGTGTGTGTGTGTGTGTGTGTGTGTGTGTGTAGGAAGAGGGGTTATTTACCATTAAACACTTTACAACAACAATGAGATGTTACACATGTCCATAATTTCCAGCTTTAACTACAGGGTCATTAGAGAGGTTAACGGGCACACAGACCTGGAGCCTGTCCACCAGAGCCTTTCTTGTTGGTATCGCAATCAATAGTCAAAGCTTTGCTAATCTGTACATTAAATATCAAATTTTTTTTAACTGTGAACAATAGCGTCCATCCTGTTGATCCACATAACACATATCAAAAATGAGCTCTTATTGGTACAATTTAAAATATCTGGGGTCTGTGGCTATAACTTACTGGTAGACTACTTTGCTAGTATGTGCAAGAACTTGGATGTGATCAGCAGTGGCAAAAGACAATAGTAGCCTCTTATTGGCTTTTGTACCTTTCTACATTCTCAAAGAAAGTGTGTGTGTGTGTGTGTGTGTGTGTGTGTGTGTATACACACACACACACACACACACACGCATGCATGTGCAGGTGCATGGTGGGATGCATACATGAAATCTCAGGTTGTTATTCCTTGGTTGCTGTCCTATTTTATTTTATTTTTTGAGACAGTTTCTGGCTGGCCAGCAATGGCTCTCCTGTCTCCACACCCCCAGTGCTGGGATTATAAACATCTATCCCTGGGCCCTGCTTTTTTTCCCCCTAACATGCCTTCTGGGGCTTGAACTGGGGTCCTCGAGTGCTTCACGTTACATAACACAAGCGCTTTACCGACTGAGCTCTCTCTCCAACCCCAAAGAATCAATGCGAGAATTGGCTGAAATATCTCGTTCACACTCTGAGAGTTTTAGGACCCAAAGAAAGTGCTAGCCTTCCGCTGGGGAAGCTAGATTGCTGGAAGCCTTTGTGGGCAGCCACCAGTGTAGGGCCATCGACCAGGAATATCCTTGTTATCTGATGTCGACTGTAAGGGTGACAGATTTCTGTCTCTGCAGGCTTGGCTTTTGCCTCCAGTGAACAGAAGTTCATGCAAGGTGCTTATCAGAGCATCCAAAGGCCAGACGGGGGCTGTGACTTCATCAAGCTTTCCAAACAGACAGTGCGAGCGGCTTTGTGCTCACTGGCTTGCTAGAGATTGTGTCTTTAGCAAATGCCTGTGTGGCAGAATCTGCCCTGAGACTGGCTTTCATCATACGTTGTAGCGAGGTTACGCTGGTACAATAGATAGACTGTCACTTGCCTCAAATTCCTTAGGGTAGCTAGTGTTAGCTGAGATAGAGAAACAGACAGACAGACAGACAGACAGACAGACAGACAGAACCTAAGAGCTGTGATTCCATAGTGTACGCAAAAGAAGCATTTTCTGAGCATTTTGTTCTATTTAAACGTGGTGTTTTAGCTAAGAAATTAACAGTTTTGGAATAACACTGTGGAAATATGGAAGAAATCTATCGAAACCTAATTCTCTCTCTCTCTCTCTCTCTCTCTCTCTCTCTCTCTCTCTCTCTCTGTCTCTCTCTGTCTCTCTCTCTCTCCTTCTTCCCTCCTTCCCTCCCTCTCTCTTCCTCCCTCCCTCTCTCTTCCTCCCTCCCTCTCTCTCTTCCTTTTTCTTTTTTGGTGGTTTGGTTTGGATTTTTTTTGTTTGTTTTTCAAGACAAGCCTTCTCTGTGTAGCCCTGGCTGTCCTGGAACTTACTCTGTAGACCAGGCTGGCCTCGAACTCACAGAGACATACCTGCCTCTGCCTCCTGAGTACTGGAATAAAAGTCATGAACCAGCAGACACGACTGAGCCTAAACTTTTTCCTGTCTCACTGCTGAGCTTCCAAACTGCCAGTGAGCCAAACAGCAGCAAAGGCCAGACCAGAACAACCACTGGAAAACGAGCGGCCTGCCTTGGCATGGTGTCGGCTGTGACCCTTGGCATGGTGTCGGCTGTGACCCTTGGCATGGTGTCGGCTGTGACCCTTGGCATGTTGTAGGCTGTGACCCTTGGCATGTTGTCGGCTGTGACCCTTGGCATGGTGTAGGCTGTGACCCTTGGCATGGTGTAGGCTGTGACCCTTGGCATGGTGTCGGCTGTGACCCTTGGCATGGTGTAGGCTGTGACCCTTGGCATGGTGTAGGCTGTGACCCTTGGCATGGTGTAGGCTGTGACCCTTGGCATGGTGTAGGCTGTGACCCTTGGGTGGAAGCTAGTTGAGTGGTCTGAGGACGCTTTGGTTGGATGCCCCAGAGCTGGGGCATTTGAACACTGGCTCACCCCGTCAGTGGGGCTGTTTGTGGACGTTTGGGAGGGACGGCCTCGAAGCCCGTCACTTGGAGCAGGCTCCTCTCGCTTGTTCTCCCTGCTTCATGCTCGCGGCTGAGGGTGCGCCCCTCCCCCTTAGCTGCCTGCTCTGGCTGTCACTCTGCCTGCCACCACGCTTTCCCACCATGATGAAACCTTATCCCTCCGGAACAAATGTAAACCCTTTCTTCTCTAAGTTGCCTTGGTCTTGGTGTTTTATCACATCGACAGAAAGGTGACCAATACTCTAGTGCAGCGGTTCTCAACCAACAGGTCAAGACCCCTTTTGGGGACTGCGTATCAGATATTCTGCGTATCAGATATTTTATTATGATTTAAAACAGTAGTAAAATTACAGGTATGAAGTAGCAACAAAATAATATGATTGGGGTCACGGAGACATGAGGAATTGTGTTAGAGGGTCGCAGCACTAGGAAGGTTGAGAGCCACTGCTCTGGGGGCTGAGAAAGATGAATGTGAGGAGGTAGACTGCTCCCTGACCCAGATACGCAGACAAGTCCGAAATCTCTGCGCTTCAGGCAGAGGCAGGAAAAAGCCAAAGGACATCTCCCCCGGGCTGTCGGTGCAGGTGGATAAGCGTAGCCTAAAGGGGCGAAGAACCTTCATTATTGTGTGAACACTGAGAAGATCTGAGGGACTGCAGAGCTACCTAAGACCAGAGGTGGGGACAGACACAGGCAACACCCGGAGAGCACATACTTGCCACAGACATCGTCATTGTCGTCTACTGCCCTGTGACAGTTCTAGGGCGTGTCTGCGGAGGGATTTTGAGCATATCAGCTGTGGGAAACAGAGCGGGAGAACTTGAGGTCCATGCTTGGGGGCTCGTTAGGTTTGAATTTGGGGGACTTATCTTCACTGAGCCTCTTTCCCATGTCTGCAAACAAGATGCCAAGACGGTGAGCTAAGCTGGGGAGTCTCGTTGGAGCTGCAGCGATTCTGGAGTCTCTGAAAAGTGGAGAGCAAGACAAGAGCTGGTGCAAGCCGTTTCTTTGGGATATGGCACGGAAAGGAAGGCAGGAGGGAGGAGGGCTGTGAGTAGACCGTGACGTCAGGCGCTGCTCTGTGCCTCCGGCTGGCACCCAAGCCCTTCGCAGGACCTCAATCAGCGACCCGTCATCTGGGCTGGGCTCTCTCCCTCGTTTGATCCCTGGTGAAAGCTGACTTTGATCTCCAGGTCCCACAAGCAGGAGAAAACTGACCCCAGAGAGCTTTCTTCTGACCACCACACATGCACTCTGGCATGTTGTGTGTGCATGTGAGCACATTGACACACTTAAAAAACCTTTTCTCATCCACCCTAGGCTTTACCTCTCTTTAGTAAAGAGATGTCCGTTGGACTATAAATCCCATGACCTGGTGAGCTGGCTCGGCAGTTAAGAGAAAGCTGCGTTGGTGCATTGGTGGATGACACGTGTGGATTTGTAGAGTGACACGTAGGAATGATGTCACGTAAGAGTAGGAAGCAAGGCAAAGAGAACTTGCAGGAAACCTGACCTGGATATGAAGCAAGCTGTCTCAGGATATTAGCCAATGCCCTGCAACTGGCTAATACACCACCACCAATGCAACTTCAGACCGCTCTTCTGAAGGTCCTGAGTTCAAATCCCAGCAACCTCATGGTGACTCACAGCCATCGGTAATGAGATCTGTCGCCCTCTTCTGATGCGTCTGAAGACAGCAGCAGTGTACTCACATACAATAATAAATAAATCCTTGGGCCAGAGCGAGCAGGGCTGGAGCGAGCAGAGGTCCTGAGTTCAATTCCCAGCAACCACATGATGGCTCACAACCATCTGTACAGCTACAGTGTACTCATATACATATAAATAAATAAATAAATAAATAAATCTTACGTAAATAAATAAATCCCATGATCTTCCAGGTGGCATATGCCTGAGTGAGTCTCCACCGCCACCTCACAGCAATGCAGTGGAGAAATCCCAAGGAAGAGAACTATGGAGCAGGCTAAGCGGAGCACTGTCAGAATCCGTACACTCAACCTGTCCGCAGAGCATCGTCTGCAGGAGCGCGTGCTCTGAGATGGGAGACGGGAAGCAGCACACGCCCATGTCTGGCATGAGAGCTCTTGCCCTAGCCAGGTTAGCTTCTGTCCTGCGTATAATCTCCTTCGTTAAAGGGCTTTCAACGTGGTCAAAGGTCAACCACTCGGGACTCTACAAATGGCTTAATACAGAAAGCCTTGTGGTAAAAACTAAAGTTCCTATCCCTACTACTGGTAGAAGACATTGAATGTAATCCAGTTGCCTCCAGGTACCTTCTTGTTCTTATCAAGAGATAACACCTTATAGAGCAGTGCTTCTCGACCTTCCCAAGGCTGTGACCCTTTCATGGCCCTCATAACGTGGTGACCCCAACCATAAAATTATCTTCATTGCTACTTCATAACTGTAATTTTGCTACACTAAGGAGTCTGAATGTAAATATCTGATATGCAGGATTATCTGATCTGTGGCTCCTATGAAAGTCATTCAACCTTCAAAGGGGTCATGACTCCAGATTAAGAAACACTGGCACGTAGAATTAGTACCAGTCTGTTATCAGTAGACTGGGTTCAGTGGAAGAGAACATACTCTGTTTCATCCATGGAGAAGGTCAATCCTTGTACCATGACACAGGGGTAGCAATAGACAGGCCAGTTGACAGATGACAAGCAATCCATCCATCCAGCTGATGGAGTCTGTTACAGCTGGGATAAGACAACATCCTCTATATGCTCTCGTATCTGAACACCTGGGCCCCAGCTGATAGCACTATTATGAGAGTTATAAGACCTTTAGAAGGTAGAGCCAGGCCGTCGGAGGAAAAGATTTAATAGGGGATGAGCCTTGAGTTTTACAGCCCAGACTCACTTCCGGTTCCGTCTCTGCTTCCTGGTCTCAGATTGAGCACTCAGCCTCACCCTCCTGCTGTCCCAACTGAAAGCAGCTCCCATGGTCGTGCCCTCCCTGCCGCCGCAGACCATCCTCTCCAATGGGTGCCCAAATAATCCTCCTTCCTGCAGCTGCTTCCTGTCGGGGGTCCGGTCACAGCATCAGGAAAGGTTTCTAATCCAGAGTCTTCCTCCAAATGGCTGCTCTCCAAGACGCGCTACTCTAAAACACAAAGAGCAACAACTTACCTGCTTTCATAGGTTCATGCATAAGCCTCTGACCTGCACATTTTTGCCTTTGATCTTCTGAATCAGCTCTTGGGAAGGGAGGGAGGGTGTCTGATTAACCAACCAGACCGTTGGCCATGCCCCGGGACTCTGTGAATCTCACTTCAGGCCATTTCATCCTCCATATAACTTAACCCCTGACTGTAATTGCTCATAGTTTAGTGAGTTTTTCTTGTGTGTCACACTGCCCTTTAAAACCGCTAACTTTTATGGCCACTCCAAAGGGCTGTTTCCATTCGCTCTTAAGAGTTTGAAAGCCCGATATGTTCAGATCACGATGGCAGTGTTGTTGTGTAGTTTGTAGAGAGTCTTATTGGGGTACCGCGCTGCCTGGCAGGAACTTGACTTTGACCAAAGACAAGGGCTCCAAGCAGGAATCTGACATTAGGGCATAACAGGGAAGTAGGTTAAGGCAGGAATTTTAATCTTAGGGTGGAACTAGAGAAGCAGGCTTCAGGCAAGATTTTGGGCTTGGACTAGGAAGTAGGCTCAGGTATTTTGGTCATTCCAGTCCTTGGAAACAACTGTCACAGAACTTTGCTTATTGCCTACACAATTTTGTGTTTACTGTCTTGCTTGTTCCTCATTGTACTACTATTGATCTTAATTCTTGCATGTAATTAATTCTTAAGCCTTCAGTCTCAGAATTGACTGGGGTCATACTGCAGTTTTGTCTAATTGTCTCTTTCTTTTCAATTCTCGCTCCTGCGCTGGAGAACCTGTTGATGAGCAGGCTTGGTCAGTAATTGTCTTCGTCCTGTGGTCAGGGCAGTGCACTTCAAATAGAGGCTATTTCTATGTTGCTGAAAACACACCCTCTCACCTGATGGCTACCGCAACTGTCCAGTTGTAGAGTTTGCTAGAAAAGTCTACACATCCTCTTTAGCCAGGACATTGGCTAATAACCTGAGACAGCTTGCTTCATATCCAGTCCAGGTTTTCTGCAAGTTCTCTTTGCTCTGCATTCTACTCTTAAGTGACATCATTCCTACGTGTCACTCTACAAATCCACACGTGTCATCCACCAATGCAACTTTCTCTTAGTAGAATGAGAGACTCTTTTAGCAGGAAATGTCCTGGTTTCGCCCCTAACGAATTCCTGGAAAAAGTAACCAATGTAGTACGTCTCTTAGTGTTTGTGGAGTTTTGTTTCTCTGCCTCCAAAGTGCATATGTCTTATTAGAATATCCAAAGGACTTGTCACTTTCCGCTATCCACGCCCAGTGTGTCTGATATTACCAGTGCAGAGTAGTAGCATGTGGTACCACAAAGTGTTACCATGGACAGTTTCTTGCAGATGATAATTAAAGCAGCAACAAAAAAGATAGGGATTCTCTGTTCAGGAATACAAGTTCCTATATTTTCCCTTCCCATAATAATGTGACAGATTTTGTGTCTCCTAAGTAATGGTTATCAGGAAAAATGCATTTACCAAGCTAAAGGCCACCCACCTTGTACCACAGACTATGTGGATCTGCTCAGGAAAAGTCTCACACCACAGCAGCTGCAATTAGGGACCATCATCTGATCTGATCCTACCTACAGCTACCACAGAATCCATAAAAGGAAGTCACATGGGAATATAAAGGAGACCGTCATTCCTGTACCCTTTAAGCTGTTAATGGTGGCACTAGCTTTGACTCTGGTCATATGACGTTAGTTTTGATTATTATCTCAATTTGAGAAGGATGGAAGGATGCACAAGCAGGTTCCCAGACCATCAGAGCCTTGCACTTGGCCGGTTCTTCCACGGAGGTACAGCATAAAGTGTTGGCTCAGAGAACAGGAGGAGGGAGTGCTTGTCCCTGAGGCTTTAACCCCTCAGCCCTTTCAGAATTTTCCTACATGAGACACAATATCACTATATAAGGGATAAGAATATGGTGCCGCCAAACTGATGTACAGTGAAAATACACCTGTACAAAGCAAGCCTTCACCGCTGGGATAAAAAGAAACCATGAGGCCATCTATACAAGGTGCCCTGCGTTGGAGTTTATTAGCCGTCATGTTGCTTATTTATTTATTGCCTCTCCGCACTATCTGATCCATTAATGATTAATTGTTATTAACTGTAAGAGTCTCCTTTTAAGCAGTGCCTAACTTCGAAGGCCATCAAGTAAACACTAAGCTTGCCACCAGCTCACAGTCCTTAGGATTCTCATACACCTACACAATTAAAAAAAAAGGGGGGGGGATGGAACCTCCCTGGTAGAGAGCTTCATCTATTCTGGAGTGGGAACTGAGTGGCACTTACTAGGGAGATATGAGCAAATGTCTAGTCTGTTCAGCCCAGATGGAGTACCAACAACAAACCAGAGAAATGACTCCACCCATCCATCTTAAGAACCCATGCGTTAATTGGGGTTACTTACAGGAGAGTGGATGACTCAAAAACAGCTAAACTGAAAAGTCCACCCCAGCACAGGCCACAGCTCACAAACTTTCAATCTCTGGAGCTCTCTGAAGAGCTTGCAGGCCAGATAGTGTCCTCTCCCCTACAGTTAGACCTGGGAGGCGGAGCCTTATTAGCGTGTAAGTTTCAGGAACATCCTGAGACTCCCAAGGATAAAAGGAAAGAAGGGGAAAGTGGGGCTAGTATGATCCTCTCTCCGATGCCAGGAAATGCTTTCAATCCCCCATTATCTTTAAGTATGATGTCAGAACTTATAGGTAAAAGCAAGAATAGATAAAACTGCAATTCCTGTGTCCTAGGCTGACCTCCAACTTGACATATATCCAAGAGTGCCACCATTCCAGTGTACACAGAGCTAGGAATCAGGTTCAGAACTTTATGCCTGATAGGTCGGCACCATACCAAGTGGACTATACCCCTAGTCCTAATATAGCTGTAATTATTTTGCTTTGATGGATTAGAAGTCAAGCACTGATTCCTATTTTAATTCTACACACAAGCCAGAGTATAGACCATGCCGGGTGCTATGCAGTTGCCCCAAATGGTCCTTTCTGAAACTCACCCTTCCGGTTGAACTAACCAATCTATCGAGATAAGAACTTCTCAGAGCATGGTTGCAGTGAACCAAGACTAATATCAGCTCAATTAAGGCTTTCCAGACTGTCAATCCTCAGCTCTGAGGGAGGCCGAGTGCAGCTCAGACCTCAGGCATCTAGAGTCTGCACAAAGGAAGAAGCCGTAGCTATCATGGCCACAGTGCTGCTTCTACATGCCATTTTAAAAAAAAAAAAGCACATGCTAGTCCATCTAAATCTCACAGTTATCTGCAGGCAAGGACTTTTCACCCATATTGACAAAGGGAAACTGAGGCTCATAAGCACCAAGTTGTTTATGCACAGGTGACGAAATTGGTCCTTGGATGATCTAGGAGACAGCTTGTTGTTGACGGCCTATGTTCTCCCAAACAAGCTTGCCTCCCACAGCGGGAGGAGGCCGCCTACGGCTGTGGGTGTTCAATTTCCCACTATGGTACTCCTTTAAGACCACCTGAGAAAAAAACAAATCACATCCACAAACGCTACAGCATTGTTGAATCTCTGATATGAGGGTGAATTTCCTTTCCTTTTCTTCTTTCTTTCTCTCAACCCCCCTTAAAAAATATAAAATAAAAGCCGAGCGGTGGTGGCGCACGCCTTTAATCCCAGCACTTGGGAGGCAGAGGCAGGCGGATTTCTGAGTTCGAGGCCAGCCTGGTCTACAGAGTGAGTTCCAGGACAGCCGGAACTACACAGAGAAACCCTGTCTCGAAAAACCAAAAAATAATAATAATAATAATAAAATAAAATAAAATAAAAGGGTAACTTAAATGCCTAGAAATACTTTAATAAAAATCTTAGATCAGAAAGCTAGAGAGATGGCTCAGTTATTAGCGCTTGATGCCCTTTCGGAGGTTCTGAGTTTGTTTCCCAGAACCCACAGAGCCACATGTAACTCCGACATCAGCGGATCTAATACCTTCTAGCCTCTGAGGGTGCCTCCAAACACATAGCATATACACACAGGAAACGACACACATATACATACATTGTTTTTTTAATCTAAGAAAAATCAAACAAACAAAATACCACTTCAACTCCGATGTTCTTCTGTATGTCTCAGGAAGCACGTGTTTTGGTTTGTTTTTAAATTTTCCTTTATTTTTTTTTTTGTATGCATAAGGGCGTTTTGCCTGCGTGTATGTCTGAGCACCATGTGTGCAGTACCTACAGCGACCAGAAGAGGGCACTGGCTCCTCTGAATAACAAATGGTTTGTCACCGCGTGGGCTCTAGGAATCAAACTTAGATCTTGGACCTCGATCGTCCCGCAGAGCAGCCAGTGTTCTTACCTCTGAGCCATCTCTAGGGCCACACGAAGCTTATTAAATATAAATACAGATATATGTGTAAAATACATATGTATACATTAGTTCCTAGGGAATTTTGTACATGTTTTTATTGTATTCACCTCCTTCTCCAGCTCCTCGTCCCATTCCCATCCCCCACTCTATCTACCTAACTTTGTGTCCTTTTCTTTTTTGAGATCCATCAAGTCCGATTTGTGCTGCGCATATATTCTTGGATTTATGGACTTCCACTGGAGCACAGTCAACTCAGCAGGGGCTACAAACACGCTGAAAGAAAACTGACTCTCCCTCTCCTGGCAGTCACCACTTGCCAGTAGCTCCTCAGCGAGGGGTGGGGACTTCGTACCCACCCACCCCCATTCTGAGAGTTGGTCTGGATTGAGCTTGCAGATCCTGCACATGCTGTCACAGCTGCTGTTAAGTTCACGTGTGCAGCTGCCTTGCTGAAACGCACAGCTCTCTGGCTGGCTCTGGCTCTCGCTCTGGCTCTGGCTCTGGCTCTGGCTCTCTCTCTCCTCTCCTGGCTTAGCAAGCTCTCCTCTAGCCTGTGGCTGCGGCTCACGCTTCATTCAGTCCATTTACAAATACTGCTTTACAGTTTGCCCCCTTAACTAAAACGTCCACGTGGTTTTGATGGGATCAATCTCAGTCGCAGATTCTCCCTCTCACCCAGACTGTCAAAAGGATGGAAAAATTATCTGCCTGGTGTTCCTCCTTAGGAGATGGGGGGGCGGGGAGGGGGGAGGCTGGAAATCCTCTAATTACTTTGTGCTGGTTTGTGTCTCTCTAAATCTGCCCCGTCTCTGAGACTGAGCCACTTGGGATGGTTTCTTTAGCCAGACAGCAGCAACACCCATGAAGAGGCAGCCAGCCGCCAGGCAGGGACCACACACGCCTGGGGGCAGGGCAAAACAGACCGGCTCGGGAGCCCCACGGCCTTATGGGGGATTGCAGGAGAGAGGGTGCGTGAAAACTCTCGCTTCGCCGTGAAGTGCTGTGCGGATGGGAGCTGTTCTAACCAGGTGGCGTGTGCCAGGGAGATTACCTTTGCCAGGGGGTAATCATTTCAGTTTATATAACACTTTTCACTCCAGGAGCCCCAAGCCCTTGTGAATATTACCCTAAGAAACATCACTTGACATGAAACGCACATAAACAAACAGAATCTAACAAATGGAGGTACCAATTACCGCAACGATGACAGTCCTAAATGAGAACATCAACATTTTGACACATCAACTCTGGAGGATGCTGCCTCTGTGGTCCCAACACCTTCAGATCGGGGGAATCAATTCTCCCTGTGAATGTTTTCCCATCAGTGTCAACTGTTTGACTGAGGTGGGAGGAGAGAAACAGAAATAGAAAAACATCTTAAAATATGCATTTTATTTCCCTGTAGCAGTGCGTCAGAAAACTCAACTGTAACTCCCCCAAGTTTTTCAGTCTTCCAACAGTTCTCTCTCTCTCTCTCTCTCTCTCTCTCTCTCTCACACACACACACACACACACACACACACACACACACACAAAACCACACACTAAAGGGAGAAAAGAAAAGCTGTCATTATTTGAATGATCAGAGAAAATAAGAAGCCGAGGTAAGTAAGATACCAATTACAGCACTGCCAGTCTGTGTGAATTGGGCTCAATCCAAAGGGGTCTGAGGATGTGAAGGGGCTGCAGAGGGGGCTGGGAAGAGAGAGCTGCCAAAATACAAGGCCGGGAAGCTCCGCGGAGCTGCCCCCTGGCGCTCTGACGCTGCCGGCAGTTTAATCAGGCAGAGCCCCGAACATTCCCACGCGCCAGGCCCATTGTGCGCGCGCCCTTGCAGATCTGGCTTCTGGCTCGCTCTCTTTGTTTGGGTAGCTAGGCACAAGAAAGAATCAT
>OZ030009.1:97785113-97910113 GCA_964023405.1 Apodemus agrarius | reverse complement strand
GACTCTTTCTGGCCACCGTCTGGCAGCTTTGCCCATGTCAATTATCATTAGAGCTTCACAAGAAAATGCATGTAGCTGGCCTCGGAGCTCTGATCTCTGAAGTATAATAGTTAAAGTTTAAATAATGGTAAGTTTGTGATTATTATTACTTTGGCTTGGAAATAGAGAAGCTTGAAATTTTGGGGAACAGTTGTGATTCTGGATTCCTTGTGGGATGTGGTTATTCTTTTGAATTTGATTTGGCAACGATTATATGATGTCTTTTTTAAATCTGCTTTTGGAGTATCAATAAAAGACTGGGGCAGGAGTAAGGCGAGAGAGCGAGGAGTGAGCGTGTGAAGAGCAAGTGAGAGGGCGACTGCGGAGAGCATGAGGAGAGTGAGTGGGGAGAAGGTGAGGTGTGTGTGGAGAGTGTGAGAGTGAAAGGAGAGTGCATGTGGTGTGTGTGTGAGATGCGTGTGAAGAGTGCGTGTATGAGTGAAAGGGGAACGCACAGAGGTGTGTATGAGCATGAGAGTTCAAGAAAAGACAAGCACACGGGAGAAAAGCAGAGTGCACAGGGGAATGCAGTGTGTGCAGCCTCAAGCTGCGAGCAAATGAGCAAGAGAGAATGAGAGAGAGGAGGAACTGTAAGCCTTGAAAAATTGCCTGTCAGCTTGTACCCAAAAAGTAGTCTGTGCATATTTATTATGTGCTTTCCAGATCTCCCTGCTTCCAGTTGAGAACCCCAATCCTGTGTTAAGACTGGACCCCGGATAGCAAAGCTGTGAACTCCCAGAACCTGCCCCCAAAGGAGGTACTTCCTCTAGCAAGACTCTGCCTCTTAAAGATCCCACAACCTCCCCATATGGGGCCACCAACCAGGGACCAATGTTCAGATACACAATTCTGTGGGAAGCATGTTTTTCAGTCAAACCAGCACCAGCAGTCACGGGAACTGGGGTGATAAAGACCTCTCAAGGTAGGAGGCTTGGTGTGGTTGAGCATAAGACAGCTGACTGGAAGCTTCTGTGAGTAATGGACAGCCTCTCCAACCCCAGACGAACACTAAAGGGGTCTTCCCTGAAGATGTTAACACAGAAATATTCTGAATTAGGGACCACCAGGCACAGCTGAGGAGCAAGAGATGCCCATGTCAACGGAGAAAGTGAGAGGTCACTAATTACACTCAACTCTACCTCCACGCCCCTGCAGGTTTCCCTTTATCTTGTCTCCTATTGCTGTGACCAAATCCTCTGGCACAAGCAACTTAACAGAGAAAGAGGTTTTGTTTTGGCATCAGTACAGTCCATCATGCAGAGTCCATCATGGCCAAAAGCTCAAGGCGGCGGCAAGAGCTTGGAACAGCCACAACCACAGCCGATGAGCAGAGAGTGATGAATACAGGCTTACTACCCTCCCCTTTCCACCCACAGAGCCCAGGGTCCTCTGCCTAAGGAATGACTCCACTCACAGTGAGCAAGGCTTCCTACCTCAGTTAACACAATCAAGATAATTCCCCACAGGCATGCCGATCACAAGAGTTTGGAAATGTCGCCATTCAATCTCAAAACTACAAACATCAGAGAGAATCCAGTTTCAAAACCCTGGAGATGAGAATGGCACCATTAATAGCAGCCCTGACTTACTCTCACTCAGTCGTCCCCCTGTATAGCTCCAAACTGATGGCTCTGTAGTTCTTATTGTATACATGGGCTCCTTTTCATAACAGTGTTTGCTTCCTTTAATTATAGTATATTCACAGGCTACAATGATGCAAGAAAATGCCCATATACCGTATGTGTGTCAAAAATTGCATTAGCAAAAAAAAAAAAAAAAAAAAAAAAGAGGACCCACGGGTCATGCCCCAGGACCCGATGTTCTTGGATAGTATGTTACTCTCAATGCTCTGATTTCTTTTGATTGATACTGAAATGTGAATTGTAACACCCAGCCCCAGACATATTCCTGATGTATACAGTATAGCTAAAAACTGATTTTTACCATTCTTTCTATGCTGGTAATTGGAGAAACAAAGGAACCATGAGCTTGGTTTGATGCGAGAGTGAATGGCTTGACAACATTTGGAAAGGCAGTTTTCCAGATCTCCAATAAAACTCCATAAAACTGCAGACATGAATAACGGAGCTGGGGTAGTCACTGTTAGAGACTGAGATCTGTTAATACCTTGCTATTACCACATCAGCCTTGCTTTTCCTTTCCTGGCTGAATTAAGGAGCTAGAAGCCATCTCTTCAACAACAGTGTAAGAGAGACAAGAAGGTGATATTAAAAAAAAATAATACATTACAGTTCATGGAGACTAAATCAGCCAACTACTACAAACATCCCTTTAATGAATAGGAAGGAGGAACAGGGAGGAGAGAAGAAAAAAGGAATTTTTTTTAAGATGGGAAAGACCATCATTTTTTTTTGCTTTCCACAAACCAAGGGAAAAGAAAACTCAATTCTTCCTGTCTGAAAAGAAAAATAAGGACCCACTTCTTCAAAGCCAGGCAGGATTTAGGAGAGAAGATCCTGGGAAACTGGGCGTTGTGGTATATACAGACCTTGATCCAGCACTCAGGAAGGAGGCAGAGGCAGGAGGATCTCTGCGAGTGCTCAGCCATCCTATCTACAGCGGGAATTCCAGGCCAGCAGTCACATAGAGAGACTGTATCCCAAGGGAGTGGGGAGTCCTGGGGGACTCGAATGGACACACCCACATCCTACCCCTGCAACTTGGCATTCTGCTTTCTGAACCTTGCCACTCACAAGACTGGCCCCAAGAGGAAGACACGTGAACAGCCCCTAATTAGAATACAGAGCAAATGGGAAAAGCGGTGTTATTTAAGGGAAAGCAATAACGATGCGCTGCTTTAAGATGCTGATAAGATGCTGAGTTGATTTGAAGTCAACTTCGAGACGTTGCGAAACATTCAAACCGAGGTTCTTATGCTCACTACAGATGTCCTAGGATAACTAGAAACGGAGCTGAGCTCCGAGCATGTTTGGTCTGGTAGATAGGGATTCACTTGATTAGAGAATAAGTATAAAGCCAACACCAGAGTGGGAAAGCTGAAGAGTTGAAAATAAGAGAGGTCCTTTTCTATCAAAGTACAACGAGAAGATGTTGTGGTTACAAAGAGCCCCAACATCTCTGGGACTTCATGCAGTCAGGGTCTGTCTGGCCTTCCTTGTTTGTGGTAGATGCTGACTAAGTGTCTTCAACCTTCTTCACAGGCGGCATGGTGATAGTTACCTGTCCCCTCTACTCACTAGTGTCCCACAGTAGTCCTAGCAGCTGTTCTGTCTTGAGACCCAACAGCTGGTGCTTATACCAGGCTCCTCCAAGGCCCCATCAGTGAGCTCACAGGAACTCCACTTCCAGGTCTCCTCATCTGTGCAGTCCCCTCAGACACTCAACTGTCCAGGAAAGAAAACATGAAGCAGATCACCCAGGAAAGCTCTTCTTTAGTGGACTCATTTGGAAGCAAAATTTTAAAAGCCCTGGAAGCAGTAATTGGTACGTGTGGATGAAAAGTATTTTTGAGGCAAGACTGTGAAACCAACAAATCGAGAGTAATTTCTGTCCCCTTTGAAAGAGCAGCGGGTGCTAAGGATGCAGCTAGCACGCACTTCACTTTCAGGGAACCTGAGTTCAGGTCCCAGAACTCACAGCGGGCAGTTCGCAACTGTTGCAACTTCAGCGCTAGATGCTGACACCTTCTCTGGCCTTCTTGGATACCTGCACACCTATCACTGTGCACACACACACACAGAGGGGAGGGGGGGAGATATTGCTATAGAGGCTGCCACAATGGAACCCCTGACTTCTTACAGAGATGTTGGTTTATCTCTAAGAAATGATGGATACTGTCTTAAAACTATTCAAGCAGAGAGAACTCAAGTTCTCATAATACAGAGATTATTCTCCACCACCAAGAGGTTGGACTTTAACTGTGGTTCTAGTCATTAATACGGCTCATGTGATGACTGTTTATTCATAGTCTCTAGGGATACTGATGGTGAGATGGCTCAGCAGGTAAAAGTGGTTGCCATGTGTCTCAGTCAGGGGTTCTATTCCTGCACAAACATCATGACCACAGAGTAAGTTGGGGAGGAAAGGGTTTATTCAGCTTACACTTCCACACAGCTGTTCATCACTAAAGGAAGTCAGGACTGGAACTCAAGCAGGTCAGGAAGCAGGAGCTGATGCAAAGGCCATGGAGGGATGTTTCTTACTGACTTGCTTCCCCTGGCTTGCTCAGCCTGCTCTCTTATAGAACCCAAGAATAACCAGCCCAGAGATGGCACCACCCACAAGGGGCCCTCCTCCCTTGATCACTAATTGAGAAAATGCCCCACAGCTGGATCTCATGGAGGTACTTCCCCAACTGAAGCTCCTTTCTCTGGGATAACTCCAGCTTGTGTCAAGTTGACACACAGAACCAGCCAGTACACCATGCGAGCCTGAGGAGCTGAGTACAATCCCTGGACCCTATGACAGAAGGAGCGCTGGCTTCCTGATGCTGTCCTCTGAATTCCACACACATGCCATGGTCTGCCCAACCCCAACACAATAAAAATTAACAAAACAACTTAAAAAAGAAAGAAAAAAGTGTCTATAGCCAAGTAGAAGAGATGGCTCATCAATTAGGAGCACTGACTCCTCTCCCAGAGGACCAGAGTGTGATTTCACCCATTTGACCGCTCACAACCATCTACAACTACAGTTCCTAGAGATCTGACATCCTCTTTTGGCCTCTGCAGGCACCAGGCACACATGTAATGCACAGACATACATGTACGCAAAATACCTATATGCATAAAATAAGTTTTAAAAAATTAAGAAAAAAAAAGACTCTGTAGAGATAAAAACATAGGATCATGACCACTGACATCCTCCAAATGGAAGTTTCCAAAGAAATTCATATACAGGTTATGGTAAGTCGAAGTATGCAATCTATAGAAGAGTCTCCATCATCTCGTGGGAGAAACAGTCACTATGGCAACGATAGCAGCCCAACTGGTAGATATGGCAAAGTGAGACAGTTACTGAAGAAACTTACATGATCTCAAATGGTCAAGATTGCACTGTCAGAGGAGACTAGGGTTCCCCCTTTTATGGCGAATGAAGCTAATATGATGGGGGGATACTAAAATAGATACTAAAAATCAGCAAAACTTTGTACAAAAAAAAAAAAAAGAAAAAGGAACTGTTCTGTTCTATCATAGAGTTCTAGGTACTCTGTTCTAGGCTGGCCTTGAACTCAGAGATCTGCTTGTCTTTGCCTCCTGGGATTGAAGGCTTGTACTGTCATGCCTGGATCTAAACTTAGCTGGGTAGAATCTTGCCCCCAAAGTCAATACTTCCTTAATTAAATATAATATCCTTGAACACAGGATTCAGCTCCATTGCACTTCCTGCTGTCCATTTAATACTTGAACCCAAGCCGGGCGTGGTGGCGCACGCCTGTAATCCCAGAATTTGGGAGGCAGAGGCAGGCGGATTTCTGAGTTCGAGGCCAGCCTGGTCTACAGAGTGAGTTCCAGGACAGCCAGGGCTACACAGAGAAACCCTGTCTCAGAAAAACAAAAACAAAAACAAAAACAAAACAAAACAAAACAACAACAACAACAACAACAAAAACTTGAACCCTATATTTAATATTTTTCCTTTCCCAGTTTGCTGTGCTTGTTTGAAATGCTCTTCATGAGACTTATCCAGATAATAAAGTCTATGGTGGGTGTTTCTGAGACTTCCTTTGTCAGTGCAATTAATCTGAGTCTCTTCACCTTAGTCTCAGGTAGACTCTTCAGAAAACAGCAAAAAGCAGCCACATTCTTCACCAAAATACCACAAAAACAGTCTCTAGGCCACATACTGAAACTCTTTGAAACCTCTTGGGCCAGGTCTGCACAGTTCAAATCACTCTCAGCAACAAAGTCTTCCATGTTCCTACTAGGATGGCCCATTAAGTCCCAGTTAAAGCATTCCACTGCCTTCCAAATCCAAAGTCCCCAAATCCCCATTCTTCCAAACAAAAGCATGATCAGGCCTACCACAGCAATACCCCAGTGCCTGGTACCAACTTCTGTCTTAGCCATGGCTTTACCGCTGTGAACAGACACCACAACCAAGGCATCTCTCATAAGGACAACATTTAATTGGGGCTGGCTTCCAGGTTCAGAGGTTCAGTACATTATCATCATGGTGGGAGCGTGGCAGTGTCCAGGCAGGCATGGTGCAGGCAGAGCTGAGAGTTCTACATCTTCATCTGAAGGCTGCTAGTGGGAGACTGACTTTCACACAACTAGGATGAGGGTCTTAAACCCACACCTGCAGTGACAAACCCGCTCTAAGGCCACACCTCCAAATAGTGCCACTCCCTGAGCCAAACATATTCAAACCACTACACATACTTATCTAAAGATCCTTAAAAGGAAACTTTTCTTTTTTTCCCCCCCTTTGTTTTTTTCGAGACAGGGTTTCTCTGTATAGTCCTGACTGTCCTGGAACTCTGTAGACCAGGCTGGCCTCGAACTCAGAAATCCGCCTGCCTCTGCCTCCAAGTGCTGGGATTAAAGGCGTGCGCCAGCACCGCCCAGCAGGAAAATTTTCATAATGGTTACTCTTGAGTATCAACTTGAAGGGATTTGAAATCACCTAGCAAAGCACACCTTTGGCTGTGTCTGCGAGGGTATGGCCTGAACATGGGTGGTACTTTCCAGGGTGGCATCTGCCACCTGCCTCACTTTGCTTCTTCCTGAGACAGAGCATCTATCACGGTTACTGATCTATCCCAGCTCTTCAGGCCTCGCCATGTGGCCTGGATACCAGTGGCTCTCCAGGGACCGCCCAGACCTTCAGCTCTACATGGGGACGACTGGGGGAACCAGGGGTCACGGATTGAGTAACAAGCAGGATCTCTACGTCTCCAGCATGCAGACGGCCAGTTAGTCTGCCCAGGCCCTGTCACTTAAGCCAATCTAATGAACCCCCTCTTATTAATAAGCAATATTCATATCTATATATTCTAGTGGTTCCTTCGGAGAAAACTGCCTAACACAATCGTGTTACCTTTTAAAACTATAATTAAGTTCGCTTTCATAATTTTCCTCTTCTTGTGAGAAAAGAAACAGAGGATGTTAACTTTATTTGGATCGTGAATTGCCTTCTGCAAATGTTAAATACGTCAGACTTGTAGTGCATTCGTGTTGTTTTCTCAGAGGAAGTGTTTCTGAAGACCACTTCCTTTCCCTGTGTCCTCAGTAACTGAGACAAGCAATCACAAGACCTTTGCAACCGTGGAGCATTCTAGGATGTCCGCTGGCCACCGTGGGGAGATGAATCACCCTGCGGCCCAGACAGACCAATGATGCCAGGTGCTCGAGCATGCTGTTCACAGGACTGAGATCTCAACATTTTGGTATGAAAAAACAGAACTTAACCATATTAGAAAGTGATATCCGGGCTGGAGAGATGGCTCAGCAGTCAAGAGCACTGACTGCTCTTCCAGAGGTCCTGAGTTCAATTCCCAGAAACCACATGGTGGATCACAACCATCTGTAACAGGATCTGATGCCCTCTTCTGGTATGTCTGAAGACAGCTGCAGTGTACTAATCATATATATAAAATAAATAAAATCTTAAAGAAAAAAGAAAGCAAGGAAGGAAGGGAGGGAGGGAGGAAGGGAGGGAGGGAGGGAGGGAGGGAGGGAGGAAGGAAGGGAGGAAGGAAGGGAGGGAGGAAGGAGGAAGGAAGGGATATTCACCCAGTAAACCCAGAAAAGAGGTAGGGATGGGGAAAAATTATATGTCTATAATTTGCTTTTCTGACATTTTCTTGAGAATCTGCCAGAACCTTTCCCTCCCTCTTCCCCTCTAGCACTAGTTAAGTATGTGTTAAACAATAAATAATACTACATAAAATGTTTGACAAAAAAAATATCCATGAGGCTGGGAATGAGTTAACTAAGTCAGGTATGGTGACACACACCTATAGCTCCAATACTTGGAAGGAAGGTTGCAAATTCAAGACCAGCCTAGGCTATAGAGTGAGACAGTGTTTCAAAATTGTTTTTTTCTTTTATTTTTAAAAAAGACTTGGCTAGGCATTCCTGTCACACCCTGGGAATTGCGCCGATAAGCAGCCACTTACCCGAGTACTGCTGGTCTCTGTACCAGAAAGAGAATGTCATAGCCATAATTAAATACCTAGTGCAGAAATGTCAAACATTTATATTCCTAAACGACAGGAAAGGAGCTGCTAAAGAGTCCCCTAATCACCAGCGGTGGGGGTGGGGAGAGCCACCCACTGTCCGTGGAGAAGAGCACTACTACCATCAACGAGCTACGTCAAGAACTATCCTGAGGTCCAAGATGGACGGACCTCAGGGTGTGAAGCCCGTGTGGAAGGAAGACACAGAACACCTATATGCGGAGGAGAACGGGACAGCAGCAGCCAGGCATAACCAGGAAGGAAGGTGGTGACGAAAGGAGCGAATGTGTATCCCTTAAACAGCGAGGTGCATGGTGGCATTTATTGAGAAGGCCAGTTAGCTATTTCCCTAAGAGAGCTTTAAACATGACGTCACTTCCTGGCTGGAGTTCTTGGGTCACATGCTTCTAGCCTCCAACCTACACCGAGCCCCGACACCAAAACCTCAGTCGTGATGCAAACCTTGGGCTGCCTTAACTTGCCCCACTGAGCATTTTAGAAATGGAGTCCCAAACCTCTTCTTCCAAATTCATCCTTCCTAACCACATTTTTGCTCAGTGAGTTTTCCCTGCATGTCTATTTTCAGCAAAACAGACTGCTCGTCACATAGACTCTGTAAATTTAAACCGCACGACAGTTCTACGTCTGACGGAGTAGATTTGAAGCCTGGCAATCCTGACTTTGTGTTTCACAGTGAGGAGCATGGTGTGTGTCTCCTGGTGGATATTTCCTCAGTGCTATGCAAGGAAATGTACGTCCTTCGAGCCTTATGGAGGATGCCTGAGTTTGCTGTAGTAAGTATTTAGAAGGAAAAAATCCACAAAAACAAGCTCACACTGAAGAAAGGGAGAAAAGTAAAAGCCGTCCGTTATAAGAAAGCAGATAAATGAACGGGGACTGGAGAGATGGCTCACCTGGTAAGAGCACTGACTGCTCTTCCTGAGTCCTGAGTTCACATCCCAGCAACCACAAGGTGGCTCACAACCATCCGTAATGAGATCTGGCGCCCTCTTCTGGGGGGTCTGAAGTACAGCTACAATGTACTTACACGTAATAAATAAACACATCTTTAGAAAGGAAAACGAAGAAGAAAGCAGATAAGCAGCCACAGAGAGAATGGAGAGAGACCCAAAAAAGTCCAGGAGTGCAGGGCAGTGGTGGTACACACCTTTAATCCCAGCACTTGGGAGGCAGAGGCAGGTGGATTTCTGAGTTCGAAGCCAGCCTGTTCTACAGAGTGAGTTCCAGAACAGCCAGGGCTACGCAGAGAAACCCTGTCTCGAAAAGAAAAAAAAAAAAAGACCAGGAGAGTTGGGTGGTCTTTATTATTGTTGCCAATTTTAGAACATTTTCTTTACAGATTATAAAGAAAATGCAATGTAACAAAAATTTAAGTTCTGATAATGGGATAAAAACATCACATCTAAATTATTCCAGATTTGCTTGGTTGTTTAGGTGTTTTTGAGGTAGAATGGTTGATGGAGCCCAGACTAACATTAAATTCATGATCCTCCTGCCTCAGCCTTCCAAGTGTTGGGGTTCCAGGCATATGTGACCACATTCAGCTAGGTTTATGTACTTTAAAAAAAATAATCATATTAAAAATTGTTAAATTATAAGATAGCAAGAATATGCATTACAATATTAACTAATATGCATAATATATCAACTATAAGATACTATAGAATGATGAAATACAATTCAGTCTTACAAATTAGATTGTTGACAATTTTAAATGAGAAAAAGAGAAGAAGAAAAAAGGTGCCCACAATGTTGTGTGCGAAAGCAGCAGCATGTAACAAAGCACACACAGTATTTCAGTAACTGAAAAATAAAAAGGGCTGGAGAACCTCAAGAATGAGAGGGAAATGGCACTGTGGTTGTGTCTGGGTTTTAATTTTATTCTTTATGCTTTCCTGCAATTTTCAAATTTTCTATAATGAACTCAGGGTCCTTTTATGATCATGCAAATTACTTCTATGGAGAAACGTCCCTCCATCAGCAATTCAGTTTTTCAATTATTTTTGTTAGTTAGAGTGGAATTAAAAACTCATTAGATACATTAAATGTAGCATTTTTAGATGCTTGGGGTGTACTTGCTCCTGACTGCTTTTAAAATGAATCTGTAATTAGAGAGAATAAGAGAAATGGGAGCAGAAAGGCTCTCGGGGTGCCGGCAGACATGAAAGGCCCCGCTTCAAACATTGTCAAATACTTACCATGGAAATGGCTGCCTTGTGGACATAGTTTACAGGAATATACAATATATAGAAAGTGAGATTTGACTTTAGAGCTGCTCTCGGATTTTAATATGGATAGAACACGTAACCCAGATTCAAATCAAACTATAAGTTTATTTTCACATCGTATGAAAATGAGATAATAATCAAACCAATATTGAAACAAGGTGATACACTAAAATCTATTACTTGGCACATTAACTGAAAAAAAACTAAGTCCATCTGCCTGGCATTATATGCTGTTTTAATTTTCCTTCTTTTTATTTTTTTAAAGATTTATTTATTTTTATCTTATTTGTATGGGCGTTTTGCCTGCATGTTTGTCTGTGTATCACGTGCATGCCTGGTGCTAGCAGAAGCCCAAAGAGAATATAAAATCCTCTGGAACTGGTGTTGTAGACAGTTATCAGCCACCATGTAGGTGCTGGGAATTGAACCCTGGAGGGCAGCCAGTGCACTTAACTACTAAACCCACTCTTCAGCCCATTAAGTAATATGTGTGTGTGTGGGGGGGGGATGTATTAGTGTGTACATGTGCATGTGGTATTCCCAGGGGTCAGAAGAAGGTCCTTGATCCCCTGGAACTGGAGTAACAGGTACAACCACCCAGTGTGGGTGCCGAGAGCCAAACCCTGGCCCTCTGGAAGAGTAGCCAGCACTGTTAACGTCTAAGGGATCTATCTCTTCAGCCCCAGAATATAGTATTTTCAATGACCGAAGCCATCCACCACATACTTAGTTACATATCTGTTAACTAACTATAAATATTCTTAGTTGAGTTCTGACCTCTGTTTGGTAACACAGAAGGAACAGAGAATTTGATCTGTGAAGACTAAGGCAAGTTCATCAAAGAGTAAGGAACGGTATGAAGATGAAGAAACCTTCGCAGAACAGAGGAGAGGGTGGTGACCTGTTGGATGAAAGGAGTTATCCTTGCCGTGGCTTCAGAGCTGAGCCCTAGCCTGTGGCCTGAGATGCTCTTGCTCTCGGTGATAACTAACGTAACGACCTGCACTCAGGATAGTGGACTCCTTAGACTCAAAAAGGACACAATGCCCGCCTCACCTCCAACACGACATTCTGTTTGTGTCATGGGGTTTTGTTTTCTCTGGTTTGATTTGTGTAGGCTGAGGATTGAACCCACCAACTCCTCACACATCCCGGCCAGCACTCTCCCTCTGAGGCCTACCCATCTGCTCCCAGGCAAAACAATGGGTCATCTCAGACTATAAAATGTTCTCTGGTTACTTCTCCTTGAAATTGTTGTCTATGTTTATATATTAATATGCCTAGAACTATCGTAATTAAACTTGAAACTTCATCGCAAGCTTGGGTGTGCTAAACTTAGACTAAAGGAGCTCCAGTTAGGAATGAGATGCTCAGCCGGGCGTGGTGGCGCACGCCTGTAATCCCAGCACTTGGGAGGCAGAGGCAGGCGGATTTCTGAGTTCGAGGCCAGCCTGGTCTACAGAGTGAGTTCCAGGACAGTCAGGACTACACAGAGAAACCCTGTCTCAAAAAACCAAAAAAAAAAAAAAAAAAAAAAAAAAAAGGAATGAGATGCTCACCCCAACTTCCCACTCCAGACACGCCCCTTAACCCCAACTCCATCTCTCTACTACTAACCTGCTAGTGTGTGTGCAGTGGGTAGTAAGGGAGTCAGAGAGTCCTACCTGAGAGGCACAGAGAGATGCTAATGTAACTGCTCTCTGGCTCTTTTCTTTTTTTTTTTTCTATTGGATATATTCTATATTTACATTTTATTTCCCTTTTTTGGTTCCCCACCCCCCAAAGGTCCCACATGCCCTTTTCCCTCCCCCTGCTCCCTCATCCACCCCTTCCCACTTCCCTGTTCTGGTATTCCCCTACACTGATGCTTTGATGCTTTCCAGCACCAGTGTCCACTCCTTTCTTTCTATCAGCACCTACAGGCTCCACAGCCGCTCTCCTGCATAACCCCTCCCACTGGAATTCCTTTGTCCAAGCAGTCCCTGTTCCCCACCCACCCCGCCCCGAAGCAGCCTTGTATCGTCCCTGCTTGCTCCTCCAACCCCTTCTGAGCTAACCCTTCGCCTATCAGGAGATCAGGTCAGAGGTCTTTTCTAGCAATCCGGACACACACTGGATGAGTTGACTCTTGGAGGAGGAATGACTTTGGTCTGACTAAGGGCCAGATCTTCCCCACCTAGCTGCCTCTTCCGCAGAACGTCATGCATCTTGTCCTCTGAGCATGAGTCAGATGCTGCCTGAGTCCCCGAAGCTTCAAGAGAAGCTGTTCCTCTCTGTGTGAAGCTCTGCCCCCATGAAAGAGGCAGACAGGAAGAGGTCACAGCAAACGAAAAGCACAGTGCGAATCACAGAGCTGTTCTCATTCCCTCACTTAGATGCCGTGGATGCCTGGGGTGTGGCCGTATTGGACATCCTTGGTCCTAAGACACCAGTGGCAGCTGGGAAACAATCCTGTTAACTCTCTTTTCCTTCTCTGTTGCCATACCACTCAGCCTCCCAGGGTGAGACAGAAGGTCCGTTGAGTGCCCACGCCATGAAAATAGAAATGACGGCGAGAAGAGGAACTCGGGACACTGGGAGACAGTAACAGAATTGATGTGCCACGGACTCAAAGGTGGAGAAGGGAGGAAGCCAGACAGACTTCTGGACTAGTTTTCAGGAAGTCAGAAAATGTAGAAGAAATGACTGAGTAAACTCTCTGGGAAGATTCTGCCATTGATTGGCTAAAGGCAAGGGAGATGAGAAACTGACCTTGGGGTTTCAGGTTAAGAGTCAGCCAGTGAAGATCGTCAGTGGCGGGGTTCAAGTAGCCGAAGACGTGCTCTTCAGAGCACAATGATGATGCTTTGGAACAAGCTCAACTTGAGGGACAAGTTATTAACTTTTCCTAGAGAGACAAGTCAAGGCCTAATCCATCCAGATAGGATCCAAAAGAGACAAAAAGAAAGTATGGCACAATGCATAGAGCAGAGCATGCCTTCAGTCCCGGCACTGGGAGGCAGAGGTGCAGAACTCACAAACAGATCTCTGTGAGTTCAAGGCCAGCCTGATCTACAGAGCAAGTTCAGGACAGCCACGGATACACAGAGAAGCCCTGTCTCAAAAAACAAACAGAAGGAAAGGAAGGAAGGAAGGAAGGAAGGAAGGAAGGAAGGAAGGAAGGAAGGAAGAGAGGGAGGGAGGGAGGGAGGGAGGGAGGGAGGAAAGGGAGGGAGGGAGGGAGGGAGAGAGGGAGGGAGGGAGGGAGGGAGGGAGGAAGGAAGGAAGGAAGAAAGGGGCAGGCCAGGCGGTGGTGGCGCACGCCTTTAATCCCAGCACTCTGGGAGGCAGAGGCAGGTGGATTTCTGAGTGCGAGACCAGCCTGGTCTACAGAGTGAGTTCCAGGACAGCCAGGGCTACACAGAGAAACCCTGTCCCCCCCAAAAAAACCAAAACCAAAAGAAAGAAAGAAAGAAAGAAAGAAAGAAAGAAAGAAAGAAAGGAAGGAAGGAAGGAAGGAAGGAAGAGTAGAAGGAAGAAGGAAGGAGGAAGGAAGAAAGAGAGAGTGAGAGGAGAGGAGAGGAGAGGAGAGGAGAGGAGAGGAGAGGAGAGGAGAGGAGAGAGAGAGAAAGAGTGAGGCAGGAAGGGAGGGAGGGAGGGAGGGAGGGAGGGAGGCAGGGAGGGAGGGAGGGAAGGAGGGAGGAAGGAAGGAAGGAAGGAAGGAAGGAAGGAAGGAAGGAAGGAAGGAAGGAAGGAAGAGCAACTGTGGACTGCTCCGGTCACTGCGACTGTCTGTCTTGGTTTGCTTTCATTTTGTTTTTGTTTTTGTTTTTTTTTTTTGTTTGTTTGTTTGTTTTTCAAGACAGGGTTTCTCTGTGTGGTTCTGGCTATCCTGGAACTCACTCTGTAGACCAGGCTGACCTCGAACTCAGAAATCCACCTGCCTCTGCCTCCCAAGTGCTGGGATTACAGGCGTGCGCCACCACTGCCCGGCTTTGGTTTGCTTTCTACTGCTGTGACAAACATCATGACCCCCCCCCCCAAAAAAAAGCGACTTGGAGAGGAAAGGGTTTATTTCAGCTTACAGTTGTGCTCCTCCATGATGGGAATTCAGGGCAGAAACCTGGAGACAGGAACTAAAGCAGAGATCATGACAGTATGATGCTTATTGGCTTTCTCAGGGCTTGCACGGCCTGTTTCTTATATGGCCCAGGACCACTCCCCTGGAGGTAGAAACCACGCCCCCCAGTGGATATACCCTCATCTCTCATTTAGCAATCAAGAATGTGCCCTAAGGACTTGCCTGCAGACAGTCGAAGGAAGAGACTTTCTCTGTTGAGGTTCCTTTTCTCTTTTGACTCCAGCTTGTTTGGAATTGACAAAAAACTAACCATCACACTATGATTATCTAAAGCAGTTGCTTCTGGTTAATCAATAGTCATTCTTTCATGAGATGAGGGTTATTTCTAACACCTTTTCTGGCCTCATTTAGCCCTTCCGTGGGATGCAGAGGGTACTGGGAAAAAGAAAGCGATCTGCACACTAGGCAGCAGGTACCCTGGCACAGCTCATATAAAGACAGTGCCACTGCGCTATGCTTTGGCTCTGAGGTCTACTCTACCGGGTTCGGGTTACTCCTCAAAGGTGTTGTTAGAGATGGAGTAGCCCTGCTGCTAGCTGAATGGCGGCTGTTGAGTTACAACATGCACTTGGTGTGCTGGTTTTTTTCTGCTGTGTAACAAATGACCACAAACTTAATGGCTTAAAACTATACCCAGTGTCTTAACTCACAGGGCTGAAATCTGGGTACCACTTGGCTGGGTTCTCGACTTTATATCTTATAAGACTAAACTCAAAATGTAAGTCGCGCTGTGTTTCTTTAAGGGATCAAAATCCTGTTACAAGATGACTCTTGTTGGAATTTGTGGTTGTAAGACTAACGTTCCAGGGGCACTGACTGCTCTTCCAGAGGTCCTGAGTTCAATTCCCAGCAACCACATGGTGGCTCACAACCATCTGTAATGGGATCTGATGCCCTCTTCTGGTGTGTGTGTGTGTGTGTGTCAAGACAGCTACAGTGTTCTCATATAAAAATAAGTAAAGCTTTAAAAAAAATGCAAAATCAATTGTAGCATTGTATTTTGCTGCGCAGTAGTGGTGCACGCCTTTGATCCCAGCACTTGGGAGGCAGAGGCACAAAACAATCAACCCTTCAGCATATAATCTAAAGAGAAAGGGGCCTGAAGAGATGTCATGCAACTTCGATGACCTGAGTTTGAATTCTTAGAATCCATGGAAGCCAGACATGGTAGAGCATATCTATAATACCAGCGCTCCTGTGGTGAGAAGGGAGGTAGAAACAGGAGAATTCCCGGAAGCTCAGGGCAAGCCAGCCTGGAATACACAATGGTGAAAGAGACTTTGCCCCAAGCAAGTAGGTAAGGACCAACATCCTAGAGTGTCCTCTGACCTCCACGATAGCCTTCATACACACACACACACACACACACACACACACTGACAAAGATGTTGGAAGGCACCTTAAAATTCTGCTTTCTATATGTATCTGTGGAACAATGTTTATCTTCCAGATGGTCCACAAAGCTGTGCAACTAAGATGAGATATTACAGAGTATCTTTAAGCTGCATCCCCTCTGGTTCAGCGCTGTCCAAAATACATGCCATCAATCACCCACAGCCACTGGACACTTGAAGTGTGTTCAGTCCAAACTATAATATTCTGTAATGTGCAAAATATCCACTGCAGTTCAAATGAACACTGACACAGAAGTGAAAGGAGGAGACTGAAAGATACCCCATTAATATTTTTACATTGACTACATATCAAAGTGACAATACTCATTTTATGTTGATTTAAACAAAATGTTATTAGAATTCATTTCATCTATTTCCTGTTACACCTTTTACTGCCTACCAGAAAACTTAAAAAAAAATCACATATATGACTTACATTTTATTCCTATGGGACAGCCAAGAGAAAGCTGAAACCAAGAAAAAAAAATTCCAGACCAGGCCCAGACCAAGAAAATGGTCATCATCTCCACAATACTGTCAGTGGCATTTGGCAGGGATACAGAACAGTGGTCAGTTTAGCTGGGGAACAGATGGCGACTGGGAGACTTGATTCCCTGTTCTTAGCTGAGGAAGGACTTCATTCTTCCATGCAAGAACTGTTCCAAGGGACAGAGACTTTATAGGAAACCTCAGGGCAACTGCTAAGTGGGTGTTTATTTTCGGCGACATCATCCAAACAATCAGGAGTGCTGGAGCGTGTGAGCCCTTCCTTGCCTGACAAATCCCAGGCTGGATCCTCTGTGCCTTCCTCATCCTTCTCTCCGGCACTGGCAGACTCACAGCCACTTTGTACAAGCTCCTAGGCGCTCACCACTGGGAGCAGCTTGTCTTCAAAATCCCTCATTGGCAGGGCTTCCCTGGCTTTTGATCTTGCCAATAGAGGGCAGCTATTATCAGCTTAATTAGAGGGTAGTTAATTACCCTCGTGGCCCTCCCAATTAGTTCAAAGAGCTCCCTTAGCTTCCTAGCTTTTGAAAAACCAGAGAAGGAAAGAAATGGGAATGCTATGTATAATTTTTTTCTCTAACATTTTCCCCAATAATGAATACCCCTCTCAGTTGTCGTTTTGCCTGAGTCCCCGCTTCCCGTAAAGACTCACATGAATCTTTGGTATTCATTAGTTAAACACTTTTATATGCAAATGGAGAATATTTATTAAGCATGCAACATGTAAGCATGCAGCATCTCACTTAACCTCTTCAGCCCATAAATGAGAAAATAATAATTAGTAGGCATTTACTATGTGCCAAGGATTTTTCTGATCTTTTTTTCGTGTGATGTTCACTTAAGGATTTAGTATTCAATGAGCTAAGGCATGAGAGGTGCCAAGAATGGTGCCTGCACTGAGGAAATGGTCAAAAATGTTAGCTAATATTTAGCCCTCTCAAAAACTGCACCATAAATAATACTGTCCTTCCCGTCTTCCATGTAAGTAAACAGAGGCTAGCAGAGTTTACGTTGAAGACTCCATGTTCTTGTTTCCTTTTCATTTCTTTGATAAAACACGCAGCCAACGAGCTGGGGAGATGGCTCAGCAGTTCAGAGGACCCAAGAGGACCTGGGTTCAGTTCCCAGCAGGCACATGGTGGACCACAACCATCTGTGGCTTCAGTTGCAGGGGCTCAGATACCTTCTCCTGGCTTCTGTAGACACCAGGCACACACATGATGGTCACAGTTCACCACTGGGGGAAGTCACTGCAGGAACACAAAGGCCAGGCATGCTTGCTCTTCTACATAGAGTCATCCAGAGAACCTACTCACAGCCAAGCAAGTGCAGCAGAAACCGGAAGAACGCAGCTTCTGGCTTACTCATAGGCTGGCTCATGCTTAGCTAGATTTCTTCTACAGCCCAAGACAGTTTGCCCAGGGAACAAAACTGCCAGAGTGGGTTGGGCCCGCCTACATCAATTAACAAGAAGGTTTTAAGATACAACTGCCAGGAGAGAGCAAAAGACCCATGAGACTCAGCGCGTGGCATGCGTAGTGGTGTGGTGCTGTTTGGCTCAAAAGTTCTGATGGGCAATGTCAATCAGTCCCCTTGTAGTCTCTTTTAAAGTCTGTTATAGTTTGCATAAAGTAGTCAAAGTACTGACATTAATTTGAGTTTTAGCTGCTCCCAGATCTAAGACCACAGCCTGGCAGAGAGGGTGTGTTGTGATAGGACCGAGTACAGACAGTTGAGGGTGGGGAACTTTACTAACTTTTTGACCTAGACCCCTAGAATCTTCAGTGCAGCATGGTGGGGGCCACTCAGGAACATCCTAGAAACAGAAATCCTCTGACGCCACCAGAGACTCACTGCTTCACAGATCTCTGAGGGTGAAGCTTGGTTCTGACCAAGCTTATTATGGATGGAATAGGGGGCACATTAAAGTTTGAAAGTTACTAATGGGGGTCTTCGTTTTAACTGTCAGTTTAGGTCCATCTATAAAGGGAATCTCAATTGATCAGATCAGATTGGTCTATGGACCTGTCTATTAGGGATTGTGGAATTGTCTTGACTGATAATTGATGTGGGAGGGCCCAGCCTATTGTGGTTAGCACTGTTTTCTGGGTAGGCAGTCCTGGGCTGTATTAGAAATCTAGCCAAGGGACTGGAGATATAGCTCAACAATTAAGAGCACTGGTTGCTCTTGCAGAGGACCCAGGTTCAGTCCCAGCACCCTCACGGAGGATCCAACCATCTTTAACTCTAGTTCCAGAGGTTCTAACACACACACACACACACACACACACACACACACTCACTCTCACTCTCTCTCTCTTACACACAGAAAGAAATGAGGAAAGAAGAAAGGAAGGAAGGAAGGAAGGAAGGGAGAGAGAGAGAGAGAGAGAGAGAGAGAGAGAGAGAGAGAGAGCCCATTAGATGGGCTCTTAGATGGAGTAACTTTTGGCCATTGTGGCAGTTTGACTATTCTTGCTCCAGGGAGCGGCCCTGTTTGAAAGTATGGTTTTGTTGGCGTGGGTGTGGCCTTGTTGGAGTACATGTGTCACTATGGGAATGGGCTTTAAGACCCTCATCCTAGCTACTTGGAATAGTGGCCTCAGATGAAGATGCAGAACTCTCAGCTCTTCCTGTACCATGCCTGGACATTACCATGCACCTGCCTTGATGATATTGGACTGAACCTCTGAACCTGTGAGCCAGTCCCAATTAAATGTCGTCCTTATGATAGTTGCCTTGGTCATGATATCTCCTCACAGCAATGGAAACCATAACTAAGACAGCCTTCCATATATACTCTCTCTAAAGCTGAATATTATCATTTCTATTTAGAAATCCATTTAGATGGATTTATCACATCAAATTATGACTTATTGTTACAGAGATGGGAGCACAATACCTTCACGATGAGCACTGTCTCCAGTGAGGAAGGGAGGACAGGAAGAGTGAGGGGAAGTCATGCAAGCTTAGTTAACATATCAAGATTATTGTTCTTAGCCGGGCGGTGGTGGTGCACACCTGTAATCCCAGCACTTGGGAGGCAGAGGCAGGTGGATTTCTGAGTTCAAGGCCAGCCTGGTCTACAGAGTTCCAGGACAGCCAGGGCTACTCAGAGAAACCCTGTCTCAAAAAAACAAAAAGAAAAATTTTTTGAGGGTTGTTGAGATGGCTTCCTAGGTAAAGTCACTTGTCACTAAATTTGACAGCTTCAAATGGTTCACGTGGTTCTTGGGATCCTCGAAGTTTATTTATTTTAAATTCTGTTTATTATTAATAAACAGAATTTAAAAATTAAAGCTGGGCAGTGGTGGCACACACCTTTAATCCCAGCACTTGGGAGGCAGAGGCAGGCAGATCTCTGAGTTCGAGGCCAGCCTGGTCTACAGAGTGAGTTCCGGGACAGCCAGGACTACACAGAGAAACCCTGTCTCAAAAAACCACCAAAAAATTTAAAAACAGGGCTGGAGAGATGGCTCAGCAGTTAAGAGCACTGACTGCTCTTCTAGAGGTCCTGAGTTCAATTCTCAGCAACCACATGGTGGCTCACAACCATCTGTAATGGGATCAGATGTCCTCTTCTGGTGTGTCTGAAGACAGCAACAGTGTACTCATACATACAAATAAATAAATAAATCTTTTTAAAAAAAATTAAAAACAGCTGGGCAGTGGTGGTGCATGCCTTTAATCCCAGCACTTGGGAGGCAGAGGCAGGCGGATTTCTGAGTTCAAGGCCAGCCTGGTCTACAGAGTAAGTTCCAGGACAGCCAGGGCTACACAGAGAAACCCTGTCTCGAAAAACCAAAATAAAAAAAATAAATTGATTAAAAACAATGTTTTGAAATAATTCTGGTTAAGTGTCAGTTTATGAAAACCACCAGGTGAATACAGAGGACTGGTACCGACTGCTGAGTTATTGTGCTGCTTATTTTGCTTATCATGACCAAATTCTTGCCAGAATAGCCCAAGGAAAGAGGTTTATTTCAAGACCTTTTTGAGTAAGTTTTCAGTTCATCATGGTGGGGAGGGTGTGACATAACCAAGCAATTTGTGTCATGGTGGTCCAGGAAAAAGGAAGGACACAGTCACTGGTGCCTCTCTGGCTTTTGCCTTTCTCCTTTTATTGTGTCTGAGCTCCTATCCATGGGATGATACTACCAGTACTTAAGATGAGTCTTACTCGCTAATAATACTTTCTCTGTAAACACTCACACAGACATACCCAGAGATGTAATGTGCATGTCTCTAGGTGATTCTAAATCCACTCAAGTCAACAATGAAGATTAGTCAATATTTATATATATATATATATATATATATATATATATATACAATCCTGTACATATTTTTCTGAATCTATGAAGTGTATTTTGAATATACCTAAAGCCCAATATTTACTATTACCTGGGAAACTCAAGAAGACAAACTGAATAGCCTCACCTCCCATGGGAATCACCCGCCAATGAAGGAGGTATCTCAGAACTAAAGGATCACGAATAGGTCATTTTATGTTATAAACTGTAATCTGTTTTATAAGACAAGCTGTTTAGAGTAGTGGGCAAGTTTTTAACTCTTAACACAAGACCAGAACTTTGAATTAGAAGATACTTTCCTGAAAATGTAGAAACTCAGCTGTGTGATGAAGGACAGAAACACAGATATTAACCAGGACACCGTGGTTTCTGACTCAGGAGTGACTTTAAAATAGTTAAGGGATTGAGTAACATCTGTGTGTCTGAAGAGTAGCCGCAAGTAAAGGGACACAGAGTGAAGTTTAACAAGTGGCGGGGATGTCTGGAAAGGCAGCACGGCATTTAAAAGCACATTCTACTCACTAATGAGGATCAGAATTTGGATCCCTATACAGCAAGCTGGGTACCCAGCTCCATGCTGGGGCAGACAAGAGGACCAGGCAAAGCTTGCTGAGGGAGACAGGGCCTCAAAGGGATGGATGCAGGAGGACACCTGATGTTGTCTTCCGGTTTCTACAATGGTACACGCACACACATGCGTATGTTCACACACACATAAGTGTGTGGGGGGGGACACAGAGAGAAAGATCTTTCTTGTTTTTTAAAGATTTATTTGCCGGGCGTGGTGGCACACGCCTGTAATCCCAGCACTTGGGAGGCAGAGGCAGGAGGATTTCTGAGTTCGAGGCCAGCCTGGTCTACAGAGTGAGTTCCAGGACAGCTAGGACCACACAGAGAAACCCTGTCTCGGAAAACAAAAAAACAAACAAAAAAAAGATTTATTTATTTTGTATATGTAAGTGTACATGGCAGCTGTCTTCACATCCCCAAGAAGAGGGAGTCAGATCTCATTATGGATGTTTGTGAGCCACCAGGTGATTACTGGAATTTGAACTCAGGACCTTTGGAGGAGCAGTCAGTGCTTGTAACCACTGAGCCATCTCTCCGGCCCTGAGAGAGAGAGAGGGAGAGAGAGAGAGAGAGAGAGAGAGAGAGAGAGAGAGAGAGAGAGAGAAAGAAAGAAGGAGGAGGAGGAGGAGGAGGGAGGGAGGGGGAGAGGGAGGAGAGAGAGAGAAAGAGAGAGATCTTTAACTGAACGAAGAGGGCTTGGACATGGATGTCAATAGTACAATATGTGACTAGCCTCGTGCAGAACCATTTTGCAAGCAGTGGTGCCTCAACAAAGTATAATGAGCCCTTGTGAAGACAGGGCAAAACTACAAATGCAGGCTCTCAACCATTCAGCAAGTCTTATATAAGAGGAGGCAAACTGCCAAGCCAGTTCCCAAGACTTTTTAAAAGCCCTTGATATGGTGTTTGCCCATTTCTGTAGTGTATAACTGTGTAGATCTGGTATCAGACAGGTGACATGAAGCCATGGGACAGAGTGGACACAAGATATGTGCATTGCCTTGAAGTGCTAATATAAGCTGACTGTGACTTGCCATTCCATTAGACCTCCACTCTAGATGAACCCTAAATATTATAATACTTCCTACTTTGGGATGGGTAGCAATAGGCGGCTGCTGATGGTAGATAAGATGCCTGACATGCAGTTTTCAGAGAATGAAAGATGTTCCCCTTATTTTATGAGGAAGTCGTGAGGAGGAATGTGATGCTTTCTTTAGGTTATCAGAAGCTGTGATTGCTATGTAACCTTGAGTTTATAAGCTTCATTAACATTCTCTATATGCATAGACTAAGAAGCCCCTTGAATGGATAAAATCTTTACTATTTAATGAAATGAAGCCTTCTATAATCAAGATTTGAGTTATACCCAGTGTTTAAAGTTTACTGGTTTTGTTATCAGGATATAGGAACACACACACACACACAGAGTCAACCATTAGTGGTCACTGACTCGTAAAATGGCGCTTTGGGACTAGAGAGACAACTCAACAGTCAAGAGTGTGTACTGATCTTTGCAGAGACCTGTGTTTGGTTCACCGCGTGCACAGTAGGAAGCTCCTACTAGCCGGTCACCAAGGGGATCTGACTCCCTCTTCTGGACTGGACAGATACTCCCTCAACCCCACATGTAATTTAAAGTAAAATAAATCTCTCTCTCTCTCTCTCTCTCTCTCTCTCTCTCTCTCTCTCTCTCTCTCTCTCTCTTAGGCATTTTCCTCTTGTTGCTATGTAATCAACAATAATACCAGTTAGATGACTTAACTGCATTTCCAATGCCTGATCCTAAGCCTCCTATGAGGAGAGGCCTAAAAGGTCAAAACACTGTATATATAATATATACACTATATAACACATATAAATATTCATTATATCAAACGTTTATCCTGCTAGGTTATAGGATTCATTTTACAACTGAAATTTTAGACATCTGATTTCCCAACACTGTGGATTATGTCTTACCATCCATAATTTCTGAAGTCCTCAGAGATCTCCGACTACCTATAGAAGTTTATAAAGAAAAGGATTGATGTTAATGTATCTTCTTTTTATTTATTTATTTATTTATTTATTTATTTTTTTTTTTTTTGGTTTTTCGAGACAGGGTTTCTCTGTGTAGTCCTGGCTGTCCTGGAACTCACTCTGTAGACCAGGCTGGCCTCGAACTCAGAAATCCGCCTGTCTCTGCCTCCCAAGGGCTGGGATTAAAGGCGTGCGCCACCACCGGCCCGGCTCTTTTCTTTTTCTTTTTAATTTTAATTTTTATTGTTTGGTTTTTCGAAATCCTGTGGCCTCTGCCTCCCGAGTGCTGGGATTACAGGCGTGTGCCACCACCGCCCAGCTAATGGTGTATCTTCTAGATCCAAGATTTTGTACTCCAGGTTATGTAGAAAGTAGAATTTCCTGATTGCAAAGACTTTTGTTATTATTCCCATTTGTTTCATTTTAAAAAGAGATTTATTGCCAGGCGTGGTGGCACACGCCTGTAATCCCAGCACTTGGGAGGCAGAAGCAGGCGGATCTCTGAGTTCGAGGCCAGCCTGGTCTACAGAGTGAGCTCCAGGACAGCCAGGACTACACAGAGAAACCCTGTCTCGAATAACCAAGAAAAAGAGAGAGAGAGAGAGAGAGAGAGAGAGAGAGAGAGAGAGAGAGAGGGAGAGAGATTTATTATATTTATGATGAGTACACTATAGCTGTTTTCAGACACACCAGAAGAGGGCATCAGATTCCATTACAGAGGGTTGTGAGCCACCATGTGGTTGCTGGGGGATTTGAACTCAGGATCTCTGCAAGTGCTCTTAACCACTGAGCCGTCTCGTTTTGTGTGTGTGTGTGTGTGTGTGTGTGTGTGTGTGTTTTCTTTTTTTGGATTTGGTTTTTTTCGAGACAGGGTTTCTCTGTGTAGCCCTGGCTGTCCTGGAACTCACTCTGTAGACCAGGCTGGCCTCGAACTCAGAGATCCGCCTGCCTCTGCCTCCCAGAGTGCTGGGATTACAGGTGTGCGCCACTACCGCCCGGCTTTCATTTTTTAAATTAGAGGTCTATGCATTACTTTTAATTAATTTTTCTATTTATTTACTTTTTAATTTTGTTCTACGGTAAGGTGAGGGCACACCACAATACGCACGTGGAGGCAGAGAACAACTTCCGGGTGTCAACTCTCTCCTCTCCTTCTACCATGTGGGTCCCAGGAATAGGACTGTTCATCAGGCTTGGTGGCAAGTGCCTTTGCCTACTGAGCCATCCTGTAGGCCTTTATCTTGGTTTTAAAGACTGCCACACAGAAGTGGCTCCTTTGGTAGAGTGCCCAAGGCACTATCCTCCAGCATTATGGGGGCTGTAACTGTCCTTCTAAATCGTTCCCCTATGATGCATTTGTTACATTTCAAAAAGTGAACGGAATGGGCTGGAGAGACGGCTCAGTGGTTAAGAGCATGACTGCTCTTCCAGAGTCCTGAGTTCAATTCCCAGCAACCACATGGTGGCTCACAACCATCTGTAATGAGATCTGATGCCATATTCTGATGTGTCTGAAAACAGTTACAGTGTATTTATATATAATAAATAAATCTTTTTTTTTTTAAAAAGTGAATGGAGTATAAGCTCCTATGGACTGTCACTTGAAATCTCTCCAAAGACTTATTATTTTTAAAACATCTCCACTCAAGTGATCTATTGTGGCATCCCCTTCACCCACATTTGCCTTGAGAGCTGCACATGGTACACTAAAGAAGAACTATTCATGAGCACGGGGCCCTGGGCCGGCCATATTGCTGTGAGAGGTCTTCTAACTTCTTATTGTAATTATGAATTTTCAAACACATCCCAAATTACAGAGAAGCGAGCCACAGTGTACTGGACACCTAAGCCCCATCACTGTCAACTCACTGTCAACCTTCCTTCATCATTACCCTACCCTTTTCAAGTCATTCAACTCCATTTCGCATTGCTGGGTAGCTTTCCCAGGACGCAGCAGAAGCAGCCTGCCTTTCTGAAGATGTAGATGGTCTCATAGTCTTCCTCTTGGAGCACAGCTATCAGAGAAGGGGTGAACACACTCCCCAAGGCTGTCTTCAGTCATTTAAGAGAGCTTCACTCTTAGCTCACGCTAGAGACTCATCAAGCCAGAAAGGCAGGTCACTGAGGCCAAAGGACACTTACCAGTTTGACCTGCTATACAGTCCCAAACACCATAAATTTCCCTTTGAGTTTTCGGTTCGGAGAGGCACTGTTTACTGAGTGCTGTAAAGAGTGACTTCAGAAGCCGGATGGTGGTGGTGCACCATGCCTTTAATCCCAGCACTTGGGAGGCAGAGGCAGGTGGATTTCTGAGTTCGAGGCCAGCCTGGTCTACAGAGTGAGTTCCAGGATAGCCAGAGCTATACAGAGAAACCCTGTCTGGGGGGAAAAAAAAAGAGTGACTTCAGAACTCACTGGAGGCACCCTCATTTTGGAGTCAAAAATTTAAATCAGATTTAGAAGTAAATCTTTAGAAGCAACACAGCAGACCATTTGAAAAACACTGGGGAAGAGAGTGAGAGATTTTCTTTTATCCAGCAAGTCTGTATATATTGTTTTTTCTGCTTTCAGAATAGAGTCCTATTTATTCATTTGTTATTTATTTGTTTATTTATTTTATGTGTATACATGTGCACGCAAGCACAGGCAGGTGCTCACAGAGGCCAGAGGAGGACATCAAATCCCCTAGAACTAGAGTTACAGGCAGCTGGGAACCAGATTCAGTCCTCTGGAAGATCTTCAAGTACTCTCAACTGCTAAGCCATCTCTTGAACCCCTCTTCTAGATTTTCTTAATGAAATAGACAAGTGGAGGAGAGAGAGAGAGAGAGAGAGAGAGAGAGAGAGAGAGAGAGAGAGATGGCTGTGGCTGAGGGGGTAAAGACACTTATGACCAAGCCTTTGACCTGACTTCCATCTCACGCCACAAGGTCAAAAGAGAAAAAGAGAAGTACGTGACTTCCTCAGGCATAAGTGTGTACACACACCTGCGCAAACACACACACCCATGATTTTAAATTTTTTGAAAAAAAAAACGCAAATAAGTAAGTATACAGTCACAGGTGCTAATTGAATATTAAGAAAATGCTGGAAATAACTACCCAATGACAGGAGATTGTGAAACTAACTCATAAAATATCCATACAGTGAGATTTTAAGAAGCCTTGAAGGATGAAAACAATATATTGAGTAAAAGGAGGCATATCTTTGGATAAACAGTGGAAACAGCAGAAGACTCTAAAGTGTAAAGACTCAGCTATGTTAACCAGTTACATAGCGTGTCCCTGAACAACTCTAAGCCTACAGGTATGAGAATGCTGGGGCATGCCGGGCGTGGTGGCGCACGCCTGTAATCCCAGCACTTGGGAGGCAGAGGCAGGTGGATTTCTGAGTTTGAGGCCAGTCTGGTCCCTGTCTCGGGGGGGAAAAAAAAAAAAAAAAAAAAAAAAAAAAGAACGCTGGGGCAACAGTTGAGCACTGGCTAGCGTTTGAAAGTTACAATGGTATGCTCATAATTATTCTTCGCTGTTACAGTGGCATGCAGTTTTTCAAGTCCTAGACTTAGATATGAAATGTTTTGCTGACAGATGTGAAACTGTAGATAAAACAAGCCTGACAAGGTTTGGGGGTTATTATGTGCTGGCCCCTATAATTAGACATCTTGAAAATATCTACTACAAAAGGTTGGGGGAGCTGGAGAAGTGGGTCAGGAGTTAGGAGTACTGGCTGCTCTTCTAGGAGACTCAGCTTTGGCTCCCCGAAGCACCCATGTTGGGTGGGTCACAATTGCCTCAACTCCTGCTCTAAGGAATCTGGATGCTTGCTCTCCCTTCAGGAGTACTCAGGGGAAGAACAGCCCTTTAGAAATTGGATGGTTGTGACTTTATCGCTCCCTAAGACTCTAAGTCAGTTCTCAACCTTCCTAATGCTGTAGTTTCTCATGTTGTAGTGATTCCAATCCATAAAATTACTTCTGTTGCTACTTTATAAGTATAATTTTCTACTGTTATAAATTATAATGTTCTGGGATTTTTTTTTTTTTGACACAATGTTTCTCTGTATAGCCCTGGCTGTCCTGGAACTCACTCTGTAGACCAGGGTGGTCTTGAACTCAGAAATCTGCCTGCCTCTGCCTCCCAAGTGCTGGGATTACAGGCATGCGCCACCACCACCCGGCGATTATAATGTAATCTTTGTGTTTTCCAATAGTCCTGGGCCACCCCCATGAAAGGGTCGTTGGAGCCCCCAAAGGGTCACGACCCACAGGTTGAGAACTGCTGCTCTAAATTATTTAACTAGAAAATTCTGCTTTGTCACCGCTGTTTGTCGTACCTCCTGGTTTGCTCAGACACAGACCAGTGGAGTTCTGTCCCACTCGGCTTCTGAGCTCTCATCACCTATCCAGAATGAGCCTCCACTCTACCCACCCCACCAGAGGGCAGAAGACCGTGGTCCTTATGGCCTGGCCTCTAGTTAGATGGCTGCAAAGGCCAGGAAGCCGTTTCTTTTCTGCGGCAGTACCTCAAAGCTTCAGCTTTAGTTTGCTGACTCCACCACTGGCCCACAATCAGGAAGAGGCCCTGGTTTAGCCTTCTCTCGGTTCCTCCAGAAACCACAGCCTGAGGTCTGGTGCCTATTTGAGAGATCAAAGTGTACCTCATTGTTCCTGGCTGGCTTGCTGTGAGCATCTTCCATGTGGGCACACAGAGCCTTTCTTGGGATAGAATGGGATGGGATGGAATGGGATAGGAATCTGCTATCTCTGTGGGAAACTAGGCAGTATTCCTCAGTGACCAATTTTAAGGATTTTTGCAAGCTGGAATGTTAAATACAACTATTATTAGGATGTTAGGACTTTTTAGCCGGGCAGTGGTGGCCCATGCCTGTAATCCCAGCACTCTGGGAGGCAGAGGCAGGCGGATTTCTGAGTTCGAAGCCAGCCTGGTCTACAGAGTGAGTTCCAGAACAGTCAGGGCTACACAGAGAAACCCTGTCGCAGAAAAAAAAATATTAGGACCTTTTATCCTTTATCCCAGGACCCTGGAGGCAAAGACAGACAGATCTCTATGAGTTCACAGCTATTCTGGTCTACACAGTGAGTTGCAGTATATCCAGGGCTACATAGTAAAACCCTGTCTAGAAAACAGACAAATGAAGATGTCCGTTACACACACTTACAGTGAACTTGTATTAAAGTCAGAAGTCCTATCACTTTTGTTTTGTTTTTGTTTTTGCTTTTTGTTTTGTTTTGTTTTGTTTTTTGAGACTGGCCCCTCTCTATGTCACTCTGGCAGTCCTGGGACTCTATGTTGACCAGGTTGGCCTCAAACTCACAGAGATCAGCCTGCTTCTGTCACCCTAGTGCTGGGATTAAAGGTGTGTGCCATCATGCCCAGCCTATCACCTCTTAGTTTATTCTCCACATCTTCCTTATCTATGTTCTTGATATATATACACACACACACACATATATGAATACACACACACACACACACACACACACACACACACACATACTTTACAGAAGTGGAAATTATGACCAAGATAAGTAACCCGCCCAAGGTCACGAGGTGACCAAGCTGGCCGCTGGATGCTCAGACCCTCATCTTCTCAACCTGGTTTCCGCCTCTTCTGCTTTTGTTTCTCCTCCCATTTCTATCTGTCCAGGAGTTTTCCATCCTCTGCTTCAAGACCAGATCATCGCCCCCACACTTCATCCAGCTCCTGAAGTTTCTAGCTCGTCTCAAAATAGAACCACCAGCTGGAGAGAAAGCCTTCAGTGCAGGAGCCGCGGCGCAGAGGGAAGTTTAGAGCACAGCCTTCTGCCCCTGCCCCCCAGCATGAGTTTTAGACCATCCCCTTTCTTTCCCTGATCCTCTGGAGACCTTCCCCCATCGCCACGCTGTCTAGCCTTTTGGCCCAACAGAAAACTAAAAAGCTTTTGAAGCCCTAGAAAATTCAGTATACACTTTAAAAATGATCTTTAAAGCTTTACTCTGAGAGCTAGGCTCCCACAAAACTTGGCAGCAGGCAGTTGGTAGGCTGTGGCTGTCTTTTAGTTTCCTTCTTAGATTTCTCACAAGGAATGTCCAGCATCCACTTCAAAGGCCTAGGAGAGGAGGCCAGAAAGAGAGCAGTTAGCACAGAGCCCGCAGCCGGATCCCTCCGGCTTGACCCAGGAGCCGGGCTTTATCTGGGAAGGGCAGCCTTTGCTTAAGTAAGCCAAGGGTCTTTCCCACAGGCCAAGTGTTGTGTAATATGTTCAGAGACTGAACAAACATTTTTATAGGCTACTTGAGGAATGAGAGGAGAATGAAGAACACACATATATGCATATGTGTGTGTGTTTTATATATATGTATAAAACTGTTACACAATAACGACATCTCTGTGGAAATAAGATAACCTAACCTTCAGTGGACAAGTGTTGTAGTTTCTGTTCTGGTTGTTGTAATTTAGAAACCTGACAGGTGCATGGTAGGGTTTTTTTATTTCAGCTCAGAGTTCCAGGTTATAGCCCATCATAGCTGGGAAGTCACAGTAGCAGAAGCTTGAGGGACATCCACAGTCAGAAACAGAGCAAAGAATGAATGCATACGTGTGCTCGGTTCATCTTCTCCACTATTATTCAGGTCACATACAGGTCTCCTGCCTGGGGAATGGTTCCACCCACAGTGGGTAGATCTTTCACTCCAATTAACATAATCAAGAAAATTCTCCACAGACAGATCCATAGGTCAATCTGATCTAGCCGGTCCCCCACTGAAACTCTCTTCTCAGGGGATTTCAGGTTGTGTCACTAACTGAATTTTCTGAGAAACAACAATCTCACTTCAGGGTTTAGAGGAGTGGTTCTGTGGCCTAGCACATGCTTAGAATACCTGGGACCCTGGGCTTAATATCCAACCAAAGACACACACACACACACACACACACACACACACACACACAATGATCTCACTGGTTTTGTATGTTAATTCCAGGTACACACACTTAGTAAGTAAACTGTGCATCTATGGTATTGGAATCTTTTTGTTTTGTTTTGTTTTTTTCGAGATAGGGTTTCTCTGTGTAGTCCTGGCTGTCCTGGAACTCACTCTGTACACCAGGCTGGCCTCAAACTCAGAAATCCACCTGCCTCTGCCTCCCCAGTGCTGGGATTACCTTTAAACTCAGTCTTCTAGTCTTAGGAAATAGAAAAGGTACAGACAAGTTCTTTGCCAGAATATGACATGAGCGGTCTTATATCCCACGTAGAGTCATGGTTCTCATCTGAAACTTCCTGAGCTAAGTCTTCCCTACCAGACAGACTGTAGGCATGTGGTCTTCGGACCTCCCACCAGCATCATGCATCAAGCTCTGTTTACAACATTCTAGGGTTTCTCTACCATGTGAAACTTTCGCAAACTCCTCCCACCGGCCAGTTCCAAAGGCTTCTGAGGCCAGCAGTAAATACCTGACCTCACCTCCAGGAGGAAAGATTTATTTTGGCTCACAACTTTAAAGCTTGCTGCCCAGAGTCTCTGGCTCTGTTGATTCTGTGTCCAAGGTGAGGCAGCAGTCATAGTCATGAGGACAGGGGTGCCAGCTCCTGGTGGCACGTGAGCGAGAGAAAGGCGGCCGGGGAGAAAGGTGGGGCCAGGACCAAAATGAGGAGCTGCCCCTGTGGTCTCATTTCCTCAGGTGGGCCTCACCTCCTAGCCCACCCCAAAATTGTGTCCCCAGCTGTAGGTCAAGCCTTCAATTCATTAGCCTTTTTGAAAATATTTCATATCCAAACTGTAAAACATGTTTTAAAATTAAAAAACAAAGACACATGAAACGAGCCCCATAGTATATGTGACATATAGCAGGTGTTCAACACGTAAAAAAGTATTTCACGTTAGTTATTCCAATGGTAAAATGCTGTTAGGATTATCCCACTAGTCAGTCAGAGAAACCACTTTTCTGATCATGGTTAAGGTAAGAAACAGGTGTGGTGTGAGCTGACAGAAGAACTTAGGGGTGACCCTGCCTGAACTGGAGGTCTGAAGGACATGGTGTTCTAGGAAACAAGCTCCTTCTCACACAGTGTTGTGATGACCTGTTGGAATGCCAGGGGAGATGTGAGCAAAAAGCATTGAAATCCAGAAAACGAATGCAGCGGCATGCTCACTGTTACAATGTTTAGCATGACTCTCTAGGGAAGGGACATGCTCAATGACTATGTTAACATGGGTTTGGGCAAACGCTGGTGACTTCTCATTTATAAAGTTTCCTGCAGGGGTGGCCAGTTTGAATGAAAATGATCTCCTTAGACTTGTGTTTGAATACTTGGCCTACAGCTGGTGGAATGATTTGGGAAATAATAAGAAGCATGATTTTGTTGGAGGAGATGTATCCCTGGGACTAGGCTTGGGGTTTTCAAAGACCCACACTATTCCAAATGTGCTCCCTACTTCCTGTTTGTAAATCAAGACCTGAACTTTTAGGCTCTACTCCTGTGCCGTGCCTGCCTGCCGGATGCCACGCTCCTTGTCACGATGGTGATGAATTCCTATTCCTCTGGAACTGTAAACTCCAGCTGACCACCTCCTTTAATAAGTTGCCTTGGCCATGATGTTTTGCCACAGCAGTAGAAAAATAGCTAGTAGAGCATGTTTGTGAAACGCTAAATGAGTGAAAAATCAAACCTGAAACCTATGAATGTATCACTGTTTGTGTACACAGTGTTTGTACACACACGATCCTATGAAATCACCCCAGCAACTCTTCAAACTCACTACACAGTCCTCCGGGATGGATAAAAGTCCTGAGCTTTACAGACTCCCATTTAGTTATTTACCCTTGTTAGCAACCCAGGCAAAAGCATTAAAACACGCTTCATTTCTGCTATCCTGCAATTCCTCACTCAATGAGCCTTTCTCACAGAGAAAGGTGTGGAATGGGAAAGCTATGAAAAGAAAGTCCCATGTTGGAGTCCAAAGAGTCCCTGTGAAGGACACAATAATGTCATTGACTGGCACTATCTAGTTATGTGAGTAAGCTAGTTGCAGCTGGGTGTGGCTGTGCACACTTAGAATCACAACACTTCAGAGAATGAGATTGGAGGATTACGGTGAGCTCAAGGCCAGCCTGGGATAACATTCTAAATCCAAGGTCAGCCTGGAATGCATATGAATAACCTATCAGTTAAAAGAAGAAGAGGAAGGAAGGAAGTAGGCTGAGGAGAGTAAAGATCTATCCGTGCAGAACCGCCCAGGTGACTGAGTGACTTCAACACTAAGTGTCAGGGAAATGAAAACACACCCAAACAGTAAAGAAGTCTCTGGAGATGCTGTGAGACTCAATCATAAAATAAAGTGCTGCAGGGAATAAATGTTGAAAACAAAAATACAGTTTAAAAAAAAAGAGAAAGGAATGATTAGGTACAGGACGGGTGCTGGCTTTCCTTTCAAGATCATTGTTTCCAAAGCAGGAATGATAGCTATTTGGCTAAGATGAAAGATCATTTTCAAAGACTGAAAAGAATGTGTTCAGTCAGAGACCAGCTCATCTGGCCAAAGGATTGCAAATGGAAAACAGATGGAAAGGAGGGGAGGGAGCCACCTAGACAGAACCGAGTTGGGCTTCCATGTATGACATCAAGGAGGGCCTGGGAAGGGTTTCAGCAGAGCGAGGGGTTCTGGGTAACTCTTAAAGATGTCTGGGAAAGACATCACAAACAAGCTGTCCACCCTGTTTTCTATGTCAGGATTTCTCATTAGCCTGGAGCTCGACCATTAGGCTAGGCTAGCTGGCCGGAGAGCCCTAGGGATCCTCTATTTCCCTACTCCCCAGCATTGCAATATACAAGGATATACCACAATGCTTCACTGTTTTACACGGATTCTGGGGACTGGATTTAGCTCCTCATGGTTATGTGTTAAGCATTTGCTAACACCTCAGCTCTCAATTTTGTGTTTTTGATTTTTTTCCTTTTTTTCCTTTGTTCCTTCTTTCTCGCTTTCCTTTTCCTTCTTTTTTTTTTTTAAATTATTTATTTATTATATGTAAGTACACTGTAGCTGTCTTCAGACACACCAGAAGAGGGCATCAGATCTCGTTACGGATGGTTGTGAGCCACCATGTGGTTGCTGGGATTTGAACTCAGGACCTTTGGAAGAGCAGTCAGTGCTCTTTACGACTGAGCCATCTCTCCAGCCCTTTCCTTTTCCATATATGCATGTTTTCTCTCCGCATTGCCAGGAATCTGACCTCAGGATCCCTTGCATATACTGAAATCTACAGCTGCTCAGGTCAGTGATGGTTTGTATATGCTCATCCCAGGGAGTGGCACTATTTGAAGGTGTGGCTTTATTAGAGGAAGTGTATCACTGTAGGGGTGTGTTTGGAGATCTTCCTCCTAGCTGCCTGAGCATGCCCAGTCTGTTTCTGGCTTCCTTTAGATGAAGATGCAAAACTCTCAGTTCCTCCTGCACCATGCTTGTCTGGATGCTGCCATGCTCCTACCTTGATGATAATGGATTGAACCTCTGAACCTGTAAGCCAGCCCCAGTTAAATGTTATCCTTTATAAGACTTCCTTTGGTCATGGTGTCTACTCACAGCAGTAAAACCCTAAGACAAAGCCGGGTGTGGTGGCGCATGCCTGTAATTCCAGCACTTGGGCAGCAGAGGCAGGCGGATTTCTGAGTTCAAGGCCAGCCTGGTCTACAGAGTGAGTTCCAGGACAACCAGGACTGCAAAGAGAAACCCTGTCTCGAAAAACCAAAAAAAAAAAAAAACAAAAAACAAAAAACAAAAAACAAAAAACAAAAACAAAAACAAAAACAAAAAATCCCTAAGACAAGGCCCTTTACATGTCACAGCATACTGTTACCTATGACCACATCTTCATGAACTACAGATCATCTCTAGGTTACTTGACACCTAATGTTATGTAAATTCTATATAAATACTTACTATACTTCCTTGCTTAGGAAATAATAAGAAGAAAAAGCATCTCTACATATTCATTATGGACAACTTAAAAAAAACTTTTATTTTTATGTATAGGTGTTTTACTTGCATATCTGTGTGTGCAATACCCACATAGACCAGAAGAGAATGGTGGCTTCCCCAGGACTGGAGTTTTGAGCTGCCATGTGGGTGCTAGGAATCAAATCTAGATCCTCTAGAATTGTACTCGGTGCTCTTACCTACTGAGCCATCTCTCCAGCTCCTTGCACATATTTTTGATCCACAGCTGGATGAATTTATGGAACCACATCTATGGCGATATCTCTAAAATATAAATTCTCCACAAAGCAGATCTCTCCCTCATCTGTGCATCTCATGGAGGAAGGGACCAAGGAAACACACAAGAGAAAGTGACTTTGGCAAAAATCATCTTATTGTCACAAAAGTTGACTTAGAACAGTCCAGAGTCATGCTAAGACTACAGAAATATCTATTGATAGTTTATTGACTAATTGTCTTTTTCCTGTGGGTTTTCTATATAAGACTTTTGTGATTTTTTTCCTTAATTGACTCCTAACACTCCCTCCCCATCTGTATGAACAACTTGCATATTTACATTTCATTTATCTCATGTTAGACATATTTTAGGTTAGGGACTAGAGAAATGGCTCAGTGGTTAAGAGCGTTGGCTGCAGCCAGGTGGTGGTGGCACATGCCTGTAATCCCAGCACTTGGGAGGCAGAGGCAGGCAGATTTCTGAGTTCCAGGCCGGCCTGGTCTACTGAGTGAGTTCCAGGACAGCTAGAGCTACACAGAGAAACCCTGTCTCGAAAAAACAAAAAACAAAACAAAACAAAAAAAGAGCGTTGGCTGCTCCTTCAGAGGGCCTGAGCTCAGTTCCCAACACCCATGAGGCAGCTCACAACTGTCTGTAACTCTAGTACCATGGGATCTGACACCCTCACACACACACATGCAGGCAGAAAACAAATAAAATAAGAATAAATCTTTTTTAAAAAAAGAAACATTTTAGGTTTGTTTCATTTTTCTGTTTATATTCTTATTTGATAGTAAGATAATACATTTCTGTTTGTTTTGCTTTGCTCTATGGTTTTGTTGGTCTAAAACCAAGATCATTCTGCCTCAGCCTCTTCAGAGTGCTGAGAATATAGGAGCTATGAACAGTAATAATAAATTTTTTGTAGTTAACTACATTAGGATGTTTGTTGTCAATTGTAAGATAGTTGATAAATATTTGCTAAACCTCCTTTGCTTCTACAGTTTGTTTTGTTTGTATTTTCTAATATGGCTAGTGCATTATCTATATTTGCATTAGTTTCTTACCCCTAGCAGAATAGATTACCTCAAACTGAATGGACCACATTATGGTTTGAGTCTGAAGTTGTCCCACACAGTCACATGTTCTAAATTCCTTGTCCCAAAGAGATGATGTTATGGATGATGGAAGAGAAAGAGGAGCTGTGTGCTTTACTACGTTTCGGAGCACATTCCATTCACAGCCCTCATTGGTGTGTGTGTGTGTGTGTGTGTGTGTGTGTGTGTGTGTAAATGTGCTTGTACTCAGCAGTGGTGGCACAGCCTTTAATCTCAACACTCGGGAGGCAGAGGCAGGCGGGTTTCTGTGACTTCAAGGCCAGCCTGGTCTACAGACTGAGGTTCAGGACTGCTAGATGAGCAGAGAAACCCTGTCTCAAAAAATAAAACAAACTTCAGGCAGCTAAACCTGTAGAGAGATTTAAAATGCTAATCTAGTCACATCTGGACTGTCAGTCCTGGAAGCCCTTTCTATTATCTCTAAAATAATGAGCAAGGAATTAGGGATCCTGCCCATTTAAAAAATGGTATGAGCCGGGCGGTGGTGTCACAAGCCTTTAATCCCAGCACTTGGGAGGCAGAAGCAGGCGGATTTCTGAGTTTGAGGCCAGCCTGGTCTACAGAGTGAGTTCCAGGACAGTCGAGGCTACGCAGAGAAACCCTGTCTCGAAAAACCAAAAAAAAAAAAAAAAAAAAAAAAGGTATGAACCTTTTTTTTTGAACTATGAACATTGAACTTTTACTTTTATGCATCCCCTCTATAATAGCAGTAATTCTACCATTGCATTGCCTAGCTGTTCCAGAACAGCCAGGGCAATACAGAGAAACCCTGTCTCAAAAGTAAGCAAGCAAGCAAACAAACAAAAAGAACACAAGAAACAAAACAAATATGTGCTTGTATGTGTGTGAGTGTGCATGATGCCGGAGGGAAGGTGCTCATGCCTCTGTGTGGGCGTGCGTCTGAGGACAACTTTGGTGTCAATTCTTAATTTCCAACTAACTTTACATCAATCCCAGAGACTGAAGCAGGTCACCCGACTTGTATGGCAAGTGCATTTACCTGCTCAGCTGGCTTGCTGGCCCCGTTGGTTTCAAGTTTAATTAAAGTACAATGGAGACTATATTTCTCTTATAATAACTTGAAATTTCAGGGAAGAAACAAAGAAAATGAGACAGATACGAATATAAGAGGGAATCATAAACTATAAAACTAATCTCGCCGGGTGTGGCGGCGAACGCCAGTAATCCCAGCACTTGGGAGGCAGAGGCAGGCGGATTTCTGAGTTCGAGACCAGATTGGTCTACAGAGAGTCCAGGAAAGCCAGGGCTACACAGAGAAACCCTGTCTCGGGGGGAAAAAAAACAACCAAAAACTAATCTCAACAGTGCAAGGGTAGATAGATTCGTAGGTCAAACTGAATGTCATGTACTTGTAGACTTAAGGCTCTTTATCTTTGGAACAAAGTCTGTCTACAGCCTAGGTTGCTCTGAACTCTTGATTGCTTCACTGCTGCTTGTACTAATTGCATGTATTACATAAAACACCTGGTCCTGACGCTGTCCTTAATTCATCCAGAGTGAAACAGCACTGCAAAACACAGGCAAATTTACACTGCAGAAATACACATACAGAATACAAATACAAATACAAATACAGAAATATTAGGTCAATAAAAAGGGAACCGCCTGTAATCCCAGCACTTGGGAGGCAGAGGCAGGCAGATTTCTGAGTTTGAGGCCAGCCTGGTCTATAGAGTGAGTTCCAGGACAGCCGAGGCTACGCAGAGAAACCCTGTCTCGAAAAACAAACAAAAAGGGGAACCTGCCTTATTATTTTTGTTTTGTTTTTGGTTTTCTGTTTTGTTTCTCCCCCTTCCCTTCTCCTTCTTGCTCCGGCCCCGCCCCTCTCGCTCTGGGCCCTCACTGCTCCCGGCCCTGCTGGCTCTGGTTCGCTCTGGCCCATAGGGTTTTTGTGTTTGTTTCTCCTTAAGGATGGTTGTGAGCCACCATGTGGTTGCTGGGATTTGAACTCATGACCTCTGGAAGAGCAGTCAGTGCTCTTAACCGCTGAGCCATCTCTCCAGCCCAGAACCTGCATTATTCATTTAAGATTTAAAAAAAATTTTTTTTAGCACTCTAAAGTTTCTTCCAGGAAGCTACAGAATTATGTAAATTTGTTCGGAATTTTCTTTATGAGAGGATGATATTCTAATTCCAATAGAACATTCTGCCAACACATAGATTAGATAACCAGCTATGAGGGCCCAAGAGCTGAGCGGACACCCACTTCTCAGAGCCCATCAAGACCTCCCGGCTTTCTGGAACATTCATTCCTTCATCTCAACATCAAACACAAATCTTTTAGTTTAGTTTTGTTTTTTTCTCTGCTAAGCACCTCAGGTAGAGATTCAGAGTACTATCTGATATGGCACCCTACATGCAAACATACCCAGTAAATGCTAGAGAGTTAAATGATAACAAATTAGTTAACAAATACACATGATTTAAGCAAAAGGCCAGCTATGCTTTTTGGCTAGAGAAATCAGCCAGGTATATTTGAAACAATGTACATGTAGAAGTCAGCTTTAACTAAAACTGAGACCCCTTTTCAGAATGAGGAAAAGCATTGGGGTTGGGAGCAGAGGGAGACCATTTAAACATACTGAACTTGAGCAGATCTATTTCACAATTTATTGCCAATAATTTTTTAACTCTCTTGCAAAACTGATGAGAAATCAGTTCAAATAAGAAAAAAGGATGTTGAGTAGTATAAACAGTACTGTTTAAACATAAAAAGCGGGGCGTGCCAGGCCTTTGCCCCAGTAGCTGCTGGTGACACCGTAAAACAAAACCATTTACCATACAAAGGGGGACTGCTTGTTTATAGGACTCCTGTGTTCATCCTTAGGGTCTCATCATGCCCAGTGGCTGTAGGAAATAGGGAATGTTTCAAATGGGGAGGGGAAGTTTTAAGTCAAACAAAGGTGATGATCTATAACTGGGTTTGAAATAACTTACATCAGGTCTAAAAGCACGATAAACAGCAACTGTGTTAACAAACTTATCTCAGTTTATGTTTCCTATGAAGGAGAGTTAAGTAAAGAATTGCTTGCTGGGCATGGTGGCGCATGCCTGTAATCCCAGCACTTGGGAGGCAGAGGCAGGCTCAGATTTCTGAGTTCAAGGCCAGCCTAGCCTACAGAGTGAGTTCCAGGACAGCCAGGACTACACAGAGAAACCCTGTCTTGAAAAACAAAAACAAACAAACAAAAAAAGAATTGCTTAATGCAGGGCAGTAGTGGCACATGTCTTTAATCCCAGTACTTTGGGAGGCAGAGGTAGGTGGATTTCTGAGTTTGAGGCCAGCCTGGTCTACAGTGAGTTCTAGAACAGTCAGGGCTATACAGAGAAACCCTGTCTTGAAACAAACAAACAAACAAAAAAAAAACCAAACAAAAAATTGCATCTTTTCAGAAAATGATCAATTCAGATTGTGTACATCATGTATGACTGAAAATACAAATGTGTATTTTCAACTGGATCAGTTTTGCCATCTCTGTAACATCTGAGAATAATAAATTAAGGGGAGAGATTAACTTTAGCTCCTGCTTTGGGGGGCGGGGTTGGGGCTCGGTTTTCGGTCATGTGGCTCTGTGCTTGTGGCAGAAGCAGAAGAGCACGTGTGCACAGATAGACGAGTGGATGCTTATCATGTCAGGAAAGAAGCCGGGCACAGGCAGGAGCCACGCAGGAAATGCCCCTGCAAGACACACCCCTGGGGACACTTTCTTCTATCCAGATCCTAGCTCCCAGAGTGTACACCACTTTACAATAGAACCGCCAGCACAGGTCCAAGCAGTCAACATATAAGTCCCTGGGGGACATCTCAAGTTGTAAGCTGTTAACAGTCTGCCACGAACCTCCAGAGGCTCCTGGATTTATATTTACATAATGAAAATGTATTTAGTCTATCTCCAGGAGTCTCCAAAGTATTTTCTTGGTTGGTTGGTTGGTTTTGTTTTGTTCTTTTAAAGATTTATTTAGGGGCCGGAGAGATGGCTCAGTGGTTAAGAGCACTGACTGCTCTTCTGAAGGTCCTGAGTTCAAATCCCAGCAACATACTTACATACTCATATACATAAAATAAATAAATAATTGAAAAATGATACATTTATTATATGTAAGTACACTGTAGCTGTCTTCAGACACACCAGAAGAGGGCATCTAATCTCATCACAGATGGCTGTGCGCCACCATATGGTTGCTGGGATTTGAACTGAGGACCTCTGGAAGTGCAGTCAGTGCTCTTAATCACTGAGCCATCTCTCCAGCCCGGTTGGTTTGGTTCCTAAAGACAGGGTTTGTGTATCTCTGGCTGGAACTCGCTCTGTAGGCCAAGGTGGCCTTGAATTCATAGAGATCTACCTGCCTCTGCCTCCAAAGTGCTGGGATTAAACCATGTGCCGTCACCTCCTGGCAAGTCTCCAAAGTCATAAGAAGTCACCTGTTGAAGAGTTTATGTCTCAATACCCAAGAAGAAAGAGAAAGAAAAAGAAAAAAACCTAATTTGTACCATGGGTTAGAGATGTACCTCAATGGCAGACACTTGCCTAGTATTCATGAATCCCTGGGTTCTAACACAATCACCACTTAAACTGGGTATGGTGGCATCTGCAAACACCTGGAGTTTAGGGTCATCTTCTACAACATAGCAAGTTCAATGCTAGCCTGGACTATATGCATCTCTCTCTCTCTCTCTCTCTCTCTCTCTCTCTCTCTCCCTCTCTCTCTCCCTATCTATCTATCTATCTATCTATCTATGTATATGTATAGGTATATGTATATACACACACATACACATATATGCAATATAATAAAATAAAACAAGACACAACCACACAAAGTAAACAATAACTTTCAAAAAGGGAACAATGGGGACATAGGAGAAATGGGACCAAAAGATGCAAATCTAGCAAGGCAATCCTTCAATTTTGTAGCTCTATATTCAACATCTATGGCTTTTGAAAGAATAGTGTGAGCTCTAACAGGCTGGGACAGCCTTGCCTTTAGGGCCTTGCCATTTACAGCCCGCAAAGATGCTATCATAGGCTGACTGTTGCAGAATATTTGACCCGTGAACCAGTAGATTGTATTATTTACTGGAAAAACCTGATTCTTAGTTGTGGTGCGGCTCAGCCCTAGCACACATTTTCAAACCCAAGGACTTTCTGTTTATTGTAAACAGGATTAAATAAAGTCAACCTTACGTCAAGAGGTGGAGCAAGCAACCAGTTGAAGGGGAGTGGACACAGGAAAAAAAACCCGTAGAGTGAGAAGTCAGGAGGACAGAGGTGGACAGGGAGTGGAAGAGAGGACCATTTACTCTGAGGAGTTTCTGAGGTGCAATGGAAAGGAGGGCTTGCTTTTCCATTTGGGACACTGGCTGAGAAGGAAGGTCAGCAGGGCGCCTTCTCTGCCTCTGAGCTAGCAGACTTTCACCCCAGAATCAAACATTCGAGATTCTGTTAAAAGCAACAGTTGACTCTATTCATCGCCTACAGCCTTCATGACAGACATCCCATGCTCTGGGGTGGGGGGTGGGGGACTCCACTGTGGCTTAGGCTTCATCCTCACAGACAGATCTGCATGCCAGACAGTCAGGACTTCCTTCAGAGATGTGGACTCTGCAGCGAGTTGCTTGGTTTGGCACGCCTTCCTTTGAAAGGCAGAGAGCCGCTTCCATGATCCCATGGCTTGTGCATTCTACACGCCTGACACACCAGCACCACTGGGATGGTGACCAGATTGCAGCCATCTTGAGCAGTAGCCAGGCCTCCTGAAACCCACACAGAGTGGCCTCTGCGTACTTGGATGGCTGAATACTGTTAAATACTTACCTGCATGCCCCTGGGTCCCTGGGTGTCTTAGTTAGGGTTTACATTGCTGTGAAGAAAGACCATGACCAAGGCAACTCTTATAAAGGACAACATTTAGCTGGGGCTGGCTTGCTGGTTCACGGAGGGAAGCATGGCAGCGTCCAGTCACACATGGTGCTAGAGGAGTTGAGAGTTTTCTGTCTTGTTCCAAAGGCAGACAAGGGTGTGTCTTCCAGGCAACTAGGAGGAAGGCCCACCCCCACAGGCCCCACTTCCTCCAACAAAGCCTCACCTACTCTAACAAGGCCACGCCTCCCAGTAGTGCTGCTCCCTGGGTTAAGTATATTCAAACCATCACATAGGGTGAATGCTCTTTGAAAAGCAGTCTTTTTTTTTTTTTTTTTTGGTTTTTCGAGACAAGGTTTCTCTGTATAGCCCTGGCTGTCCTGGAACTCACTCTGTAGACCAGGCTGGCCTCGAACTCAGAAATCCGCCTGCCTCTGCCTCCCAAGTGCTGGGATTACAGGCGTGCACCACCACGCCCGGCTTGAAAAGCAGTCGTTTCCAGCTTACCTGCACACCCCTACCACCCAATCTCAAAAATTAAGCTCTGCATTTTGCTCCTACTTCTCACTATAAAGCTGGCCAAAGAAAGCCAGCAATCTCCATGCCAGAGTCTAAAGGGTAAGCTGTCTTAAAATCTCCTCTGCCAACTGAATCACTGTGTGACTTAGATTCAACATTCTGCAAAACCCTGGGAAGCCAGGAGAGATACTATTGTTGGGGTGCATGAGGTGACCCACAACTCACACGGGCACTGATCTCAGACAGGGGTGTTTTATTGAGCACACACCCTAATGCTGATAGAGCAGGGCCCTAGCTCAGAATTTGTGCGCTGAGCCACAACATTCACCATCTTTCTCTGTCAGTTTATAAAGGAAAAAAAAAAAACCCACAAAACCCAAAGTGAGCTCATATGCGGCACAAGAACTGCTGCCAGTGGTCAGCTCCGACTCAAGCCATTCAGACACAACGGTTCACACGGACCTTTAATTTGATGAGTCCTCATAAAGCTTTGTGGAATTTAAGATTAATAAACTTCGTACAGAAAATAACAAGATATGTGATGAGTATGACCTTGCTCTGCGTTATTTTTCTGTGTCAATGACTGGCAGGCATATTACAGCAACAATATGAAATAGCGGGCCGGTGTAGAATAAAATGGCTACACTATGCTAAGGTGGGTAGAGCTCAACACTATAAAAGGGCCTATCTCCTGAGGCTTCAATGCCTGCAGCTGGGGAGGAAACACAGCCAGAACATTATGTAGTAACATTCCCTCTCCTGAGCACGGCTGATCCTTTTCACGTGCTCTGTAGCAAAACTGTCCTCACTATCATCGGATGCCTTGCATACTTCTGTTTTAAGCTTCTCTGATTTATTATATATATATATATATATATATATATATATATATATATGTGTGTGTGTGTGTGTGTGTATGTATATGTATATGTATGTTTATATATATATATATATATATATATATATATATATATATATATTGGTTTTCTCGAGACAGGGTTTCTCTGTGTAGTCCTGGCTGTCCTGGAATTCACTCTGTAGACCAGGCTGGCCTCGAACTCAGAAATCCACCTGCCTCTGCCTCCCAAGTGCTGGGATTACAGGTGTGCACTACCACGCCTGTAATATGTAGTTTTTTTAATCCTAGTAAAATACAAAATTGTGAAAGGTGGTTTAGTCTCCCTTCTGCATTCCCGAAGCCAGAACAGTTCCTGGCATGAAGAAATTCAAAAACTGAGCCAGGCCTGGTGTTTCGCACCTTTCAATCCCAGCACTCAGGAGGCAGAGGCAGGTAGAGCTCTGTGAGTTCAAAGCCAGCCTGGTCTACAAAGTGAGTTCCAGGATAGCCAGGGCTACACAGGGAAACCCTTTCTCTGTGGGGGGAGGGGAGAGACAGGGAGGACAGAGGGGAGGACAGACTGGGGGGGGGAAAGAGAGAGAGAGAGAGAGAGAGAGAGAGAGAGAGAGAGAATGTCAAGGGAATAAACTTTTTCAAGTCTGACACTTTCATCCTGGTAGTAAAAGGCAGAGGGGAAAAAAAGAAGGACTTGGGAGAAAGAGTTGTGTCTTACATTTTTATCTTTTCAGAATGTTATACAATGTACTTCATAATCCATCTTATAATCTTGTTTACTAAAGAAGCTTAGATGAAAAAGAAGTGTACCAAAACATTTCACTTAGTCTTTTAAATCCTTTAAATTTTGTCACTACCAAACCTCTTCAGATCCTATATGGCTATTGTTAAGACACTTAGGAAGTCACTCTTGGGGCACAGTTACATAGTTCAGCAGTCAAATGCTTGGGAAACATGCAGAGGCCCTAGGGTCAATCCTTACTTGAGCACATGATTTTTCTTACAAAACGTTTCTCCCTCCCCTTTCCTTAATGCTTAAATCTCCATGGAAACTTGCTTTTGTTTCAGACAGGGTCTTACTTTGTAACTCTGGCTTTAGACTTGCTGTAGATCAGGCTGGTCTTGAACCAACAGAGATGGCCTGCCTCCACCTCCTGAGCACTGAGATTAAAGGTGTGCTCCAACACCACCACGCGCAACTAGAATATTTCCTAAGATTCCTGCTTTGCCTTATAGGCCTCACTCTTTGGAGCATGTACCCTTTGGACCCCACTGACAGTGCTTTAGATACAATTTGACTGTGTCTGACAAAGCTTCTTCTTCTTCTTCTTCTTCTTTTTTTTTTTTTTTTTTTTTTTTGAGACAGGGCTGTCCTGGAACTCACTCTGTAGACCAGTCTGGCCTCAAACTCAGAAATCCGCCTGCCTCTGCCTCCCAAGTGCTGGGATTACAGGCGTGTGCCACCACCGCCCAGCTCCTGACAAAGCTTCTTATGTTGTCATTTAATCCTCCTTTTGAGGCATTATTGAGAAGGTAGAAAGCTGTTTTAAGTATATTCATATTTCCTTTTGTTTTTGAGACAGGGAATCTTGCCTGCTGCTTAGCCGCCCGGGTTGGCTCAGAGCTCAGGATCCACGGCCTCAGCTTCCCAAGTGGATAAAAGGTGTGCACCATAACAAAGCCAGTGGGACCTTAGGTCACTAGGGTGGGGCCTCCATGGGATAGTAATGGCTTTATCTAAAGAGAAACAACACAGACACAGGAACACCCATCCATGCACCCACCTACTCACTGTTTTTAGTGATGCCTCATGCTACTCCCAACATGACCAGAAGGAAAATCATTGTCAGATGAGGTATCTAGACCTTCTATTTGAATAAATCAGAGCCAAAAAAAAACCCCCCAAAAAACAAAAACCACCACCACCACCACCAAACTTTTTAAAAAGCTAATCCCCAAGCCTCAAGCATTTCGTTACAGTAATGGCAAAATGGACTAACACAACTGCCTGCATTCCTTCTTACTAATTCTAATCTCTGAAACCATTTGAGTGGTTTCCAAGACTGACAGTGGAAAGGTATTGGTGGTAGAGCAGCCCAACAGCTGCCTTCCGAGAACGGAGAATGGTGTACCTCGGTGGCCTTGTCCTTGTTTCAGCCTGGTATCTGCAGAACTTCCCTGAACCTTTGCTGACTGATACCTCCTCTTTTACAGCCTTCCTGTTATGCATAAAGATGACATCTTATCTGGCACATGAACTGTGGTACTCTGGGCTTGGGCACCACACCCTACACAACAGTGCATTCAACCTGTGCAGTTGGGTCGATTGTAGGTATGTGCAGTGCCCACATGAATTCCACAGCTCTCATTTATAGGAATAAAAGATACATTTATTCTGAGTGACTGTGGCCCAGCAACACAGATTTAGGTTACTCCAAACTCCATGTTCCAACATGGAAGCAGCTTTATGAAGTGTTTATACTTTTACAGAACTGAGAAAGTCATAAGCCACGGCAAGTTTAGGATATATTGGTGGGTACATCAGGAGGCAGGGACGGTGAGGTGGGGAAGCTCATCCACAGGTGGCACACCCCCACACCGTCTGAAGGCATTCTTAGTTTTTCAAATTGGGACATGCTAGTTACCCCTAAGCCAATGGGTTCTAAAAGGCTTTCCTTAGTTCCAAGCTGTTAATAAGGACATAGTGGGGAAAAGAGAAGCTGTTCTGGATGGCTAGAACTAGCCTAAGGTAAGGTGACTAGCCTCTGGGCCTGCAATCCTCTAGTCTCTACCCTCCAGAACAGCTTCTCTTTTCCTGCACTCCCAATACAACACACTGTGTGCCCACAGCCCCAAAACGTGAACAAGCGTTCATGGACTAAGACCTCTGAAACCACGAACTAAAAGAGATCTTTCCTCCTACGTTGATCACTGTGTCATATATGGAAGTAAAATGCAAATATTAAGAATGTGATGCTGGGCGGTGGTGGTGCACGCCTTTAATCCCAGCACTTGGGAGGCAGAGGCAGGTGGATTTCTGAGTTCAAGGCCAGCCTGGTCTACAGAGTGAGTTCCAGGACAGCCAGGGCTACAAAGAGAAACCCTGTCTCAAAAAACAAACAAAAAAAAAAAAAACAGGAAAAAACAAAGAATGTGACATGGGTAATCCCAACACTTGGGAGGCAGAGGCAGGCGGATTTCTGAGTTCGAGGCCAGCCTGGTCTACAGAGTGAGTTCCAGGACAGCCAGAGCTACACAGAAAAACCCTGTCTCAAAAAACAAAAAAACAAAAACAAACAAACAAACAAACAACAAAAAAAAGAATGTGACATGGGGGCTGGAGAGATGGCTCAGTGGTTAAGAGCACCGGCTGCTCTTCCAGAGGTCCTGAGTTCAAATCCCAGCAACCACATGGTGGCTCACAACCATCCGTAATGAGATCTGACAGGCTCTTCTGGTGTGTCTAAAGACAGCTACAGTGTACTTACATATAATAATCAATAAACCTTTTAAAAAAAAGAATGTGACATGCTTTGATTTGTTTTCAAGAGACATCTTTGATCTAGGAACAGTAGTGCACATCTGCACTTTTAGCAATCAGGGGGAGATTTGCAAGAATTGCAAGTTTCCGTTCAGCTTGGGCTATATAGTTGAAACCCTGTCAGAAGAAATGAAATCCAAACTAGAGTCCCCAGTTTAACACATTGGGTGCTTTAGCTGCTGGACTGTTGTGGGGTAGGGATTGGATGTGAAGTCTTCTTAGAAGACAACTGCAGATGGTTGCAGACATAGAACTCTCGGGGAACAGTGACTGACTATGAGGGTACAGACGAGAGGGTAAATTGATAAGATTTGACAGTGGGTTGGATGTGGTGGCTGGGCAACAGGAGTCGGGGAAGAAAGGGACTTAAGGATGACGACTATGTTTTGATCTGAGTACCTGAGAGACAGAGATGTCATAAATTAGGGACGACTAGGAGAGAACTGGTTTGAAGGGAAAGTTCATATGGGAGTCAATTCCACCTTTGCCCATGGTTTTTTCCCAGGGTCTGGTTACACTCAAAACAGTAACTGCTTTTGCCTTTGGCTGACCCTCCAGCTAAAGGAAGAGATCCCAGCTGCCAGGTTTTCAGAGCAAAAGTTGAGAACACCTGGTGACTAACACTAGCTGCACAGGAAGACAGAAGGCAGAGAAGTCAGGCATTTATCACAGTGCAGGGACACACCTTGTCAGTGGAGAGGGAGCTTGGTTGGGGAAAGTTCCATGACAAAATTATATCCCAACTTCTGGAACCATGAAAATTCAAGGAGTGACACTGTAATCATTGATGGTACTGGCTCAGAGAGGGGGTTTGTTGGCTCAGAGAGGGGGTTTGTTGTAATTGTCCTCACTGTGGTCTGATTTTTATCCTCACTTGGTAAGTCTAACAGCGGCCACTGCACTATTAAAGAGGCAGCACACAGACAAGCACCTAAGGTGTCACTATTATGGTGGTTGGGTGCTTATTACCCGACACCTCTGCACTCCGGTCCTATCTCTGTGCAAATGGACATACTGCTACAGCCAAGCACTTAATTTTGTATTCCTGACTCTTAACACACGCATTATCCCACTCTCTCCAACCACCAATTAGCGGAGTGACATCTCACCCTTACTGCCAAGGAACCAGAAGCACGTTCACCCATTCTTCTAATATTTACCTGTACCTATAACGTGCTGGGCTTATTTTGTAGGCTTTGGGGGGTACACCGTGGGCAAAACAAAAGGCATGCCTTTGTGTAGCTTCAGCCCAGGGATTAGTAGAGAGAGAAGACACACATGCTAAATACACACATTGTAGAGCACTCAGAAGGTGATGTTACTGAGAAAAGTGGAGCTGGATAATGGGATCCGAAGAAGCTGATACTTCGGGTAGGCAGGATAGAGTTCAAGAAGGTGACATTTGAGCAAAGATTATAAGGTTCCAAATGCAAAGGGAAGCAGCACTTGGGGAGAGACTGAGGGCAACTGCCTAATATCCACCAACAACTACTCAACAGGCACTGCAAGACGAAGGAGTGAAAGGCGTGACACAACTAGGTCTTCTTAAATCTGCTTTTCTTTACAGGTGGGAGGTCCCAAGGCTGGTGAGAGAACACAAGGCTCGCCAGCAAGCAGTTCTTTGCTGGAGTCAGTCTCAGAATCGGGCTAGCAACCGGCACTACCCACGCTCGACTGGCGACGCGCGCCCCTTCTGGGCGGGCCCTACACAATCCTTCCACTAAGGCTCCGCCCGCTCCACCGCCCTCTAGGTTCCGCGCTCACCGCTCCGCAGCTACTAAGCCGGGACTCCACGTAGCCGTTCCCCGGCTACGGGTTGCGCAACTCGCGCCGCTAGGCGGAGCCTGGATGTAGGCGGAGCGACGGCAGGATCGCGGACCTGATCAGGCCTCCGCGAGCGCCGCAGCCTGCCAAGTGCGCCTGCGCACGTCGGCGCCGCGCCGCCGAGATTCCAGCACCACCCATCGCCCCGCCTCCAATTCCCGGGCGGAGTTCCTGTTGACGCTTGCGCACTGCGTCGCCGCACCCTGCGCCTGCTCAGATCGCCCGAGTCTGGCCCCGTCCTCCGGGTTTTTTCTGGTGGGGGAGGGGGCACGTCTCGGCGAGTCACGGTGATGGCGGCCACCATCCTGTGGTGAGGTAGCGGATTCTCTGCGTCTCTTGGGGAGTCCCTCGCGCCTCCTGCGGGCCCGGTGGCTGGCGCGTGAGGAAGCAACGCGGGTCGAGCTTGCGGGGAAAGCCGCGGGAGCGAGCGGCTGCGCGGACGGGGGACGCGGGGCCTGGGGTGAGCGCGACTCCGGGCGAATGTGACAAGCCCCCCACCCCCACCGCCTTCCTCCCGAGAGCGCGAGGATCGCGGCCACCCCGGGGCGGCCAGGCCCCGGCTTAGGCACCATGCAGGTCACCCTGAAGACCCTTCAGCAGCAGACCTTCAAGATCGACATCGACCCGGAGGAGACGGTATGCGCCGCAGGGTTAGGGGAGCGCGGGCCCGAGTCGGGGCGGCGCGGGAGGGCCCCAGAGGGGCGTCGGGTCACCGCCGGCTTTGTGGCCGACAACGAGGACGGCCTGGGGGCAGATGGCGTGGAGCAGCACCGGCCCGCGCGGGCACTGGAGGCCGCGGCCCGGAGCGCGTGGTCGTGGGGACGGAGGGGGAGGGGAGGCCTGGCGGCCTGGGCCCTGGAGCCTTGGCCCGACGTGCACAGGTGGGGGAGGGAGACCCAGGCGTCGCCACCACCCTCCTGCGACCTGGCTAGGTGCTGAGGTCTTGGGGCCGCGTACCCAAGACGGTGGGTCTGAAATGCGCCTAGTTTTGTCTTCAGTTAGGAGAGATGGTGGGGAAAGAGGCATTTTTTGCCTCTCAGGAGCCCTTTTATTTGTCTCTATTTTGGATAGTTTTTACGATCGTTTCCTCGCAGCCACCGAGCCCACACCCACAGGTGGATTACGCTCCGAGGCCACATTGGTGGCGAAGGATTTCTCATTAGAAACCTTCAGATCCAGATTTAAATGAGTTCTCACCGTCGTCTTGGGAACCTGAACGCTCCTCGGACTCCCAGAATAGTAGTATTTGAAAGGAGGGGGGAAAATATAAAAACTCTTGGTGTTCTATCCAGTTAAAGCCGACTACACTTAACGAGTTCACGTGGTAGATGCTAATGCTATGGTCTCCGGCTTTGCCTGTAAAAAGATCTATATTAACTTTAACACAGCTTTATGTCAGGAATCTAAAAAATGTGTAAATTTCCTCACGTGGAATTGTGACTCTGTTAAGATTGTCGTAAGCCAGCAGATTACTGCATATTTGTGGTGTTTTTTTTCTTTTTTTTTTTAATGACTGATTAAATTTGTGATTGAATTTTGGCTGAAGAACCAGGACGTGGTGTTAATTAAATAGATCCGAGACCCGAATTCTATTTGTGGCTCTATAACTCGTTTACTATGACTTGGACAAATTGCTCTGTTAGACTTTTCTGAAACAGGAACAGTACCAACTGAGGTGGTGAGGATTAAGTGGCATTTAGGTGGTTCCTGAATGAGGCCTACAATGGAATCAGCATGTTCGTGTGAAGACATGGTGTTCTGTTTTACCTTTCACATCTAATAGTCTAAAGTCTCCTTCAATCTTGAATAAGAAGCCGAGAATTCCCAACCTTTTTGAAATTGTGGCACAAAATGATTTTATAAGAAGTTATTTAATTTCCTGACATCTGCAGTAATTCTTGGGGGGGGGTTGGTTTTTTGGATTTGGTTTTTTTTTTTCCCCCCCCGAGACAGGGTGCTGTCCTGGAACTCTCTCTGTAGACCAGGCTGGCCTTGAACTCAAATCCACCTGCCTCTGCCTCCCAGAGTGCTGGGATTACAGGCGTACACCACCACCTCCCGTCTTGCAGTAATTCTTGAAGGTATAGAAAAAACATTTACATGAGAACTCTGCAGTCTTCTCATAAGCAGTTGTTAACAGTTGTTAACATTTAGAATCGAATTCCTCCCCTCCCCCCTACCCCCACCCCCCTTTCTTATTTTTTAGGTTTTTGAGACAGGGTTTCTCTGTGTATCCTTGGCTGTCCTGGACCTCAACTCTAGTCCTGGCAGGCTTCAAACTCAAGAGATGGGCCCGCCTCTGTCTCCCGAGTGCTGGAATTCAGGGAGTACGCCTGCCTCCTCCTCCCGAGTGCTGGGATTACAGGCATGCGCCACCACCGCCCGGCTGCTTTATTTCTTTAATATGGAGTTGTGTGGTAATTTCACACTCCTGAAATACACACACTACATACCCACACCAAGCACACACACACACACACACACACACACACACACAAAACCATATAAAATTTGTGCTTCCCTTTAGGCCCTCTACAGTCTGCTGTTATCTTCAAGCCAGTACTTCCTAACTGCACTTATTGTTTACAAGTTTATTTACGGGGGGTGTAATGTTTTACATTTTGAGAAAATGTTAGTGACTTCCTCAACTTTTGTTACTAGAACAAATGTAATTTGTTGCTATTAATGTAATATAAGAACCAGTATTGTAAAATGTTTTGACTCCATATTCTGTGCCTCCCTTTTCATTTTACTGAGGACTTAGGGCTTCATGCGTACACGGGGAAGCTTTGAACCAGTACTTATACCACAGCCCCTTTATTTACATCTGTCGTGAGTCTGATTAGTGTAGAAACAGACACCTACCTACCTTTCTCTCTCTCTCTCTCTCTCTCTCTCTCTCTCTCTCCCCCCTCCCTCCCTCCCTCCCTCCCTCCCTCCCTCCCTCCCCCCCCCCCTCTTTCTGAGACAAGTTTTCACTGTGTAGTCCTACTGACCTGGAATACACAGAAAACCACCTGCCTCTGTCTCTCCTGAGCCAGGGTTAAAGCTGTGGCCACTACCTAATAGAGTTTAGGTTAACTGATAACTTTTTGATGCAGTGTTTTAGAATTCCAATAAAAATAAAAAGTAGGTGACATGAAATACTTTTTAATTTGTTATTAAAAAGTACCAGGGATTTTTAGAAGTAGACCAGTTTGGGAATTTGTAAGTGAATCAGGAGACAAAACTTTGTGTCACTAAGCCTGCCTCTGCCTCCCAAGTGCTGGGAGGCGTGCGCCACCACGCCTGGCTAGCCTGGTGGCTTAAATTTAGTTTCCTGGACCTGCATGGTGGGAGAGAACTGAGTCCAGAAGGCTGTCTTCTCCCTCACTCACTGCTTGGGGCACTGTAGTACTTGGGGACCGTCACTCCCGTGAGTGAATCAATGAATGAGTGAATGTCTTAAAGTAGATTTAAAGTTAGGATTTAGGGATGCCTGCAGTTTACAGACTTAGTCTTTGGAAACATATTTTGTGGTTTCAGGTTTGCCTTTAGTTTTTACTAGGAGGGACTGAGGAAGTGGCTTAAGCTTCTTCGTGTAGAAACTCTTTAAAACTGGATGTCCACTTGAGCACAGTGAGAAAGGATTGAGAGTGGACCTGCTGGTGCCCAGGTACCGTGGCTGGTGGTGCTGAGCGCAGGGATGTGCAAGCCATGGTTTGGGGTTTCTGGGAGCCTTATCACCTAGTTGAAGCTCAGTGGTTAAAGGGCAAGGGCATGTTTTGTTTGCTTTTTGAAAGCTGAAAGTTTGCCTCTCTGCCTTTTAAATGGCAAGATTTAAAAACAAAAACAGTATTTTATAGGATTATATTTTGTGCTTGGGGGTTTTTCTCTACATGCCACACGTATAGTGCCTGTGGAGGCCAGAAGAGGGCATCACTTCCCCCTGGACTGGCATTAAGGACTTTCATTAATTATCACGCGGGTGCTGGGATTTGAACCTCTACAAGAGCAGCCAGGGCTCAGCTCTTAACCCCTGAGCCATCTCTGAATACATTGACTATTTTGTACCATTTACTTGGCAGTTACCAAATAGTGTCTTTTCCATTACCTGTTACAAAGGCTTAAGTTTTAAACATAATGTTACATGTGAAGAGAGGGGCTTTTAGAGATTGCTTCATTTTTATAGTGTTATAATAGATGATTACTGTAAAAATGATAAAGCAAATGTTAAGCAGCTTATATCACATGTCAATGAATTTTGAAATATTTAAATTCTTGTTATATTTTTGGTATGGGTGGTTTTGTCTTTTGTGGGTCTGTAGTAACTATATAGAGCAGGCAGGTTTGGCCTTAGCTTACTGGTTGTGACCCCCTTTTGGGATGATGGTGGGAGTCAAACAACCCTTTCACAAGGGTTGTATATCAGATATCCTGCTTTTCAGATATTTACATTACAGTTCATAACAGTGGCATAATTGCAGTTATGAAGTAGTAATGAAAATAATTTTATGGCTAGGGGTAGCCACAGAATAAGGAATTGTATTAAAGGTTGAAAACAATTGCTTTAAAATCTTGCAGTTTGGTGTCAGTAAACATTTAGCAGGAGGTAGAATGAAGTTTTTAATCCAAATTCTTGAGTTGATCCAAAAGTCCTGCTGTTGATTAAAACTGTTAGGAATAGGGGCTGGAAAGAGAAAGACCTCAGGGGTCAAGGGAGATGGCTGGTCTTCCACAGGACTCGGGTTCAATACCCAGCACCCACAGGGCAGCTCAGACTTGTCAATAACTCCAGTTCTAGAGGTTCCAACACCCTCAGAGACATACATGCAGGCTAAACAACTAAATGCATATTTTTAAAAAAAAAAACCCTCTTAAGAACTGGCAGATTAAAGAAAATCACTTAATGGTAAGTGCTTGTGTAGAAACTGAAATAGGGTGAGATGGTGTGATAGTTCTTGACTGGAAGGCACTTTAGAGGCCAGAAAGGCCTTTTTAGAGAGTACAGCTGAGGTCTGAACATACAGCACATAGCAAGGTAAGGAGCCTTTTCTGTGGGGTACCTTTACAATGTAGACCTTAGATCCTAAACAGTGTGTTTGGGGAATCTATAAGGCCAGTGTTTCTGGGGTAAAGTGAGGAATTTAGAGTTAGACAGGGCTTGGGGCATGTAGGCTGTTAAAGGCTAGAGTTTTTCAAGGATAGATGAGAAGCCTTTTGTAAAGGCTCAAACCCCTTCCCCTCCACCCCCTAGCCCATGTCCTACTCTGTAGTTTAGGCTGGCTTCAAATCTATGGCAGTTCTATTTTACCTGAATTCTGGGATTATAGTCATGAGCCACTTGCCTAACTTATTTATGATCTTTTTACTAAAGGGTACCTGATCTTATATGGGGAGAATGGACAAGAAAGAAAGCGGGGAGGTTAGCTGAGGCTTGTGCAATAATTGTAAGCACTTAAACCTTTGGCTAGGATTGGATATGGAGTTGAGATATTTTTGCAAAGTAGAATTAATTGTGAGGCTTTTTTTGTTGGGTTAGCTTTGTTAATTTGATAATGTAAATTTGTAAATACTTGTATTCTTCCCAGGGATGTGAAAGACTGAAAACAGAATGGGGGGTTTGGAGTAGGAACATTGCTATTTGTTGAGTCTGGATTACAGAGAATGTTAGATTGTAGATCACATGGAGATGTGAAAATGGCGAGTATTCTCCTTACTTTAATTCATGTGAGTAGATAAGGACTGTGCCAGTCCTTCAGGGCCTGGTCTTTGAGAAATATGAGCAGATTCATTACTGTGTCAGTCCTTAACTTGTGTACATTGATGGTGGTAGGGCTGTGGGAGAGATGCTGCAAGTCCTAGTAGCACGAGGCTTGGGGTGCTGACAAAGGTCAGTCAAGGGGCAGTCTAAGACAGGGACAATCCAAGAAGAGTGTCACAAAAGGGGGGGGGTCAGTTATATCTGATGCTTCAGAGATAAAAAGGATTAAAAACAGGCCTGATAGTTAATTTGGGTGGCTTACAGGTCATTCTTGTTCCTATAAAGCAGTATCCTAGTAGAAATGGAACCAGAAGCTGGACTGAAGTGAATGGAAGTAGAATAGACAGTGCTCATTACCTTTTTTTTTCTTATTTGTGGTTTTAAAAATAAGTTGAGCATAGTACTTCTCAGCTTCATAACCTTGAAGGATTCATTGCTTAAAAAGGAACATCATATTGCTAAAAAAATGTATTAAATATGTATCTTGAAAAGAAGGAAAGAAAAGCTGGGCGGTGGTGGCACATGCCTTTAATCCCAGCACTTGGGAGGCAGAGGCAGGTGGATTTCTGAGTTCGAGGCCAGCCTGGTCTACAGAGTGAGTTCCAGGACAGCCAGGACTACACAGAGAAACCCTGTCTCGAAAAACCAAAACAAACAAACAAAAAAAAAAAAAAGAAAGAAAGAAAGAAAGAAAAGTAAATGACCTTAGTTTCATTATCTATGAAAGATGGTCTTGCCTATATCTTCTTTTTCTGTCTGTCTGTGTGATCTTTATTCTGTCTCAGATTCAGCCCCGTTGTTAGAAGTTAGCTCTCAGTATTACTGGTAACTGCCTCTCTCCCCAGCTCCAGTGTGTTAGTACTTTCTGCTGCTGAGTCAAGACACTCATGACCAAGAGCAGCTGATGGAAGAAAGTGTATTTGGCTTATGGTTCTAGAGGGAGAATTCATCATGGCCACAGAAACAGCAGCAGAAGACCAGAGCAGGAAGATGAAGGGCCACAGTTCATACACTTGGAGGAAGCTGAGAGTGAACTGGAACTATATTGAGGCTATATTTGTTATATACTTTGTTTATTGTTGTTTGGGTTTTGTTTTGGTTTTTGAAACTGGGGCTCTCTGGATAACAGCCCTGGCTGTCCTGAAACTCCCTTTGTGGACCAGGTTGGCTTCTAACTCTGCCTCTGCCTCCCAAGTGCTAGGGTTAAAGCTCTGTGCCATCCTGACTGGTGAGACTATAAACTCTTTGTTATGTATATGAGTATACTTTAAGGGCTTAGAAGGATGTGTGAGCCACAAAAAGGTTGCTGGGAATTGAACTCAAGACCTGGAAGAGCAGACTGTACCCCTAACATCTGAGCTCTCTCTCAAGCCCAAGGCTATAAAACTTTTCTTTTCTCTTTCCTTCTTTTTCTTTCTTTTTTTTTATTTTATTTTATTTTATTTTTATTTTTTATTTTTTATTTTTTTATTTTTTTTGGTGAGGCAGGGTTTCTCTGTAGTCTTGGCTGTCCTGTGGAACTCACTCTGTAGACCAGGCTGGCCTTGAACTCAGAGATCCATCCGCCTGCCTCTGCCTCCCAAGTGCAGGGACTAAAGGCGTGTACCACCACTGCCCGGAGGCTATAAACTTTTTTTTTTTTTTTTTAATTTTTGTTTTTTTGTTTTTTTCCGAGACAGGGTTTCTCTGTGTAGTCCTGGCTGTCCTGGAACTCACTCTGCCTCCCAAGTGCTGGGATTACAGGCGTGTGCCACCATGCCCGGTGAGGCCATAAACTCTTTGTTTTTTGTTTTGTTTTGTTTTGTTTCCCCGAGACAGGGTTTCTCTGTGTGGTCCTGGCTGTCCTGGAACTCACTCTGTAGACCAGGCTGGCCTCGAACTCAGAAATCTCCTGGCTCTGCCTCCCAAGTGCTGGGATTACAGGCGTGTGCCACCATGCCCGGTGAGGCTATAAACTCTTTGTTTTTTTTTTCTTTGAGACAGGGTTTCTCTGTGTATTCCTGGCTGTCCTGGAATTCACTCTGTAGACCAGGCTGGCCTCGAACTCAGAAATCCGCCTGCCTCTGCCTCCCAAGTGCTAGGATTAAAGGCGTGCACCACCATGCTTGGCGAGGCTATAAACTCTTAAAGCCCATCCCCACATACTTCCTCCTCAAGGTTCTACTTCCTAAAGGTTCTGTAACCTCCACAAACTGCCACCAGCTGGGGACCAAGTGTTCAATTCTGTGAGCCAGTGGGGCGTTTCTCTTTCAAAACACCACACTCAGTAATGGTTTTTAGCTTTCCACTCTGTTTTCATTTTCTGATTCCAACTCTTGATATTTTTTTCAAGGTATTTACTAACAATTTTCCATTCACTGGCTGTCAGTTCTTGTCACTTCTACATTTGTCTCTCAGAGTAGTAGGGTCAGTGATTATGTTCACATACTTGGAAGACAGCATAGCATGCCTGAAGCCAGACTGCCTGAGCCAGTCCTGCCAAATAGCTGATTTGTGACCTTGGTCAGGTTACCCAGCCAGGGTTGTGTCTTCATCATAGTGTGGAAAGTGTTACAAGATAGCCTTTTTGAAGACTTGAAGATTCTGTGAGGTCTGAAATAATATGTATATAGAATTTGATGTCAGCATTGTTTGGCAGTGTGGTCCCATTCCTGCACCGTTTTCAATTGGGAATCCCTAGAACCTCTAAAATTCACCTTGATATTTCTACTTGTACTAGGGCAGCCAGGCAAATACTTGGTTGCATGAAATTGTTTCAGACTCATGCCTGTCTGTTATGGAAGTACCATGTAAGACTCGTCCCTGTGGTTTTGTGTGTGTGTGTGTGTGTGTGTGTGTGTGTGTGTGTGTTTAACTCTACCTATCTCATGTCTTCTGAAAGGTTGATATAACCCACCTACCTACCTGTATTGGCCACCTTGTGTAGCTGTGACTAAATATATCCAAGAGAGTAACATAAGAGAACAGTGATATATTTCCTTCGTGGTTTCAGAGCATTCACCCCACAGTTGGCTTGCCTCATGTACTTGGGTAGAACATCATGGCAGCTGGAGCTAGTGGAGGGAGGAAGCTGTTCACCCCTCGGAATCCGGAAGCAGAGAATAGAAATTGCAGGTTAGACTTTAAAAAGAATACCCCCACTGACTTACTTCCTCACTGAAAGTTTCCAGAATCTCCAAAAAACACTACTAGTAGCAGACTGCTTTTAACACATGAACCTGCTGGGAACATTTCATACTTGACCCCAGCGTCTCTACTTCTTTGGTTTCCAGTTTTAGAATATGCAAATGTTTGTCATATTAATAAACCACATTAATAAAACCCTCCTTTCATCCCTCTTGAACTATGGTTTGTTTCTTGGTTACACCTTACAGCAGAACACAAAGAACTATGATTGTTTCCCTCTTTCCTGTGTCTTGCTCTCCTCCAAGTGCCCTAGACAGTGTTAGTAGAGAAGTGCCTCTCACCCCTGCTTTCCATGTGTGCACTCATCCTTTGAGTTCAGTGTATTTAAAATCTCTTCAGAGAAAAACAAAAAAACAAAACAAAAAGGCCAGGCAGTGGTGGCGCACACCTTTAATCCCAGCACTTGGGAAGCAGAGGCAGGAGGATTTCTGAGTTCAAGGCCAGCCTGGTCTTCAGAGTGAGTTCCAGCACAGCCAGGACCACTCAGAGAAACCCTGTCTCGAAAAACAAAAACAAACAAACAAAAAAACAAAACAACAACAACAAAATTTGTAAAATCTCTTCAGTTTAGAAAGGGAATATCAAATAAGTTACCTGCTTGCTTTAAATAAAGTTGATGTGAAAAATCAGGTAATTTGGTGCATAAAAGTATATAGTGTGGAAGAAATTGTGCTGTTTTTAAAAGAAAAATCCAATTATCATGAAAAATAGATTTTATCTATCCACCAATCCACCATTCTCCTCCACTCCCCTCATAGGTAAGGTATGAAGTTTGCTAAACTTCAGTGTACTATAGCAGAGTGAGTCCTGCCAAATGATGCTGTGCCATCTGGTCCTTATAGACGCCTGGGTAGGGAAGCCAGTCTCATCGTGAATGAGTTCTATAAACTTTTCAACATCATATAAGCTCATTCAGGCGGTGGAGGTAGATCTTCTGCAAATGTCTGTGATCAAATCTTAGATGCTCAACAGTGACTAAGACTTTCTCATCCCCTGCTTTGGTTGATTAAGCAGGCAGGTTCCCCTGACCCACACAATAAAATGGGTTATTGTTAGATAGTGTGGGATTCACCTTTGGGTAATAACTCCAGTGAAGATTGCTTTTTAAAACAATTACACTTTATCTATCTATCTATCCAGTGAAGATTGCTTTTTAAAACAATTACACTTTATCTATCTATCTATCTATCTATCTATCTATCTATCTATCTATCTATCTATCTATCTATCCATCCATCCATCCATCCATCCATCCATCCATCCATCCATCCATCCAAATACCAGAGCCTCTTGTGGAGGTCAGAAGGCAGTCTATGGGAATTGGTTCTCTCCTACTTTTGCCTTGTGGGTCTTGGGGATCAAGTTTTAGTTTGCCCTGCTTGGTATTGGTAGCAGAACCTTCTATAGCCTGGGGATTGATTACCTTTGTTTACTTATCTTCTCACTTGTTTAATGGTGCAATTTCCCTGATTTCATCTCACTGTCAGACTTCGCACGCCCACCTGCTCCACCCTCTCCACACACCACCACCACCACCACCACCACCACCACCACCACCACCACCACCACCACCACCACCACCACCACCCATACCAGGTTTTGTGTGTGTGTAGCCCTAGCTGCTCTAGAACTCAGTCTGTAGACCAACTGGCCTCAAAACTCAAGAGATCTAGCTGCCTCTGCCTCCCAAGTGCTGGGATTAAAGTTATGCACCACTGCTGCCCAGCAATAAAAGCCTTATAATCAATTTTGTTTCTATAATTATCAGAATCTGCTTTAGAAGAGAAATTCAGAAAATGCTCCTTGGTGTCTATGTCAGGTTTTTCAGATGCCCGGGATAATACCCAAAGAAATTTGGGTAAATCTGAGGTCCTCTGTAAACATATTTGACTTTGGAAATTTTTTTCTGTGTATGTGTGTGGTGTGTCTTGGACAGCACAAGCATACCGTGGTGTATGTTGGAGATCAGTGGATGGCTTACTCTCTCTTCTTACCTTATGAGCCTCTGAAATCTAACCCAAAGTCCTCAGGGTTGATCACATTTTTTTTTTTAAAGATTTATTTATTTTATGTATGTGAGTACACTGTTGCTATCTTCAGACACCAGATCCCATTACAGATGGTTGTGAGCTATCATGTGGTTGCTGGGAATTAAACTGAGGACCTCTAGAAGAACAGTCATCTTAACTGCTGAGCCATCTCTCTAGCCCTGACCACTACACCTTTACTTGTTAAGCCATCTTTCTGTCCCAGGTAGGGTCCCCTACTGTTTGCAGATGTATTTCACTCAGGTTAGCTGGCTTGGGAGTACTCTTCTGCGTGTGTGTATAGGACGGTGCTACTATGTATAATTAGCTGTGTGCATTCCAGGAATCCAAATTCAGATCATCAGGTTTGAATTTAAGTGACCATGCTTGCTTGTGCTTTTACTCTTTGAGCCATCTTCCCAGCCTGCTATTTTAATTTTTAATTTAGATTGTACAATGATAGTTGTCCCTTTTGCCTACTTCTTTTTAAAAATGCAATTTTCTTGTATATTGCTAATAAGTGTTGATGAGTGATAAAAACACTTTATTTCAAACTTTAGTTTTCTCTTTAGTTAAGTAACCTAGGTTTGTTATAGTAAAGTGGAAGCTTTGTCCTTAGTTGAATAACTTTTTTTTTTTTTTTTTTTTTTTTTTTGATAAAGGGTTTCTATGTATAGCCCTGGCTGTCCCGGAACTTACTCTGTAGACCAGGCTGGCCTCGAACTCAGAAATCCGCCTGCCTCTGACTCCCAAGTGCTGGGATTAAAGGAATGTGCCACCACTGCCCGGCGAATAACTCTTTATTTAGGCTCTGGCTTAATAGGTTTGTTTTCAAAAATAAATTGTGCAGCCACTAGTTTTTTTCCTTTCATGATTTTGTAAATATTTCTTCATTCATTCACACACTAATACTCTACAGTTTCAAATGAATGTTTATCCCAGCTTGATGGGTGTTTAAGTTGTTCAGGTTTTAGTGTTAAATGTGTGTATGTCTGTCTTGGAAAGACAGTGGGAGTATCTCACTCCAGTTGAATTACTGGCTCAGTGCACATTGCTTTTAAAATGTCTGCATCAGTGATTTTAAGTATTAACAGCATGTTCACAAATAACTTTTATATGACCAGTGTTGTGTGTTGGAAGTGTCTCCCTCAAATGGCTAACCCCTTGGCGCTTGCTGTTGACCAGAAACTTCTTTCTCATATCCCTCACAAATCTCTCCTGTGCTGCTTGGGTGTCTCCAGGATGGGGTGACTGGCATCCAGTTAACATATCTCATGGAGGTGTAATGTAGGTGAGAAGTAATTGCCTCCTATCTTGTTATATGTACAGCTCACAGCATTCCTTAGCTCTAAACAAAAACTTTCCATGTATACATTTCACATTATCCCTGTATTATAAATCTTTTCTAGGTTGCTTGGATACCCAGTGTTGTGTAAATGTTATGTATATAGTGGGTACATTTTTTTCCTCTCGGACTAGAAACATTTCAGTTATTTTTGAATCTTTTAATGGCTGCCATACCGTGAGGCTCACTCTTCCCTGACACAGGGCAAGTTTACCACTAGTTAACCAAATGATCTGCTCATCATTTTACTGTTTTACTGCAGGTGCAAGACTGTATGGTACTGCTTTTTTATTTCATTTGCATTTCTTTTTCCTGTTTGAGTTGCATGCTCAGATGATCAGTTTTTCTTTGTTTATTAATGAATGTATTCAGTATTACTCTTATTCTTTAGCCAAATGGTATATTATGTATGCCTAGAACTCTCACTGTTAAACTGTTTTGTTTTTTGGTTTTTCGAGACAGGGTTTCTCTGTGTAGCCCTGGCTGTCCTGGAACTTACTCTGTAGACCAGGCTGGCCTCGAACTCAGAAATCCACCTGCCTCTGCCTCCCAAGTGCTGGGATTAAAGGCGTGCGCCACCACCGCTCGGCTTAGACTGTCTTTTAAAAAAAAAAGTATTTATTATATGTGACTACACTGTAGCTGTCTTTAGAAATACCAGAAGAGGGCATCAGATCCCCTTACGAATGGTTGTGAGCCACCATGTGGTTGCTGGGATTTGAACTCAGGACAATTGGAAGAGCAGTCAGTGCTCTTAACCACTGAGCCATCTCTACAGCCCCATTGTTAGACTCTTGATTTTTGTTGTTGTTGTTTTGTTTTGTTTTTTGAGACAGAGTTTCTCAATGTAGCCCTGGCTGTCCTGGAACTACTCTATAGACTAGGCTGGCCTCGAACTCAGACATCTGCCTGCCTCTGGCTCCCAAGTGCTGGGATTAAAGACATGTGCCACCACTGACCAGTGACTCTTGATAATTTTTAATTATAGTTTTGATTTCTTTTAAGCATAAGTAATATAGCAGTAAATAATTGAGCCTCCTTTTGGTCTATGTACATATTTTTGTTGTAATTCACAAGGGTTTCTGTTTGTTCTTCCTTTGATATAGAAAATTAGAAAGTGATTTGTTTAGGCCTTTAAAATAAAATACATTGCTCTAAATATTTTTAAAAGAAAGATTTATTATATATGTATATATGTATATATATATGTATATATACATATATATATGTGTGTATATATATATGTGTGTGTGTGTGTGTGTGTGTGTGTGTGTGTGTGTGTGACTACATTGTAGCTAACTTCAGACACACCAGAAGAGTACATTAGATCCCATTACCATGTGGCTCACAGTATTTTAAAAGTACTGTATATGAGAAATAATTTTCTTGGGCTAGTGAGAATACTCAGTGAGTTAAGAGTGAGCCTTAGTTAGGGCTATCAAGTTAGGGCTGTCCTAACTGTGGTGAAATACACTACAAAAAGCAGCTTGGGTAAGAGAGGGTTTATTTGGCTTACTTATCCACAACACTGCTCATCTTTCAAAGGAAATCGGGACAGGGGCCTGGAGGCAGGAGCTGAACCAGACTCCACGGAGGAGTATCCTTTAGATTATTGGCTCCTCATGGCTTACTCAGCCTGCTTTCTTAGAGAACTCAGAACCACCAGCCCAGGGATAGATAGCACATTGCACAACTGGCTGAGCCCTCCCTAGTCAATCACTAATTAAGAAAATGTTGCCTATAGCCTAGTCTTAAGGAGGCATATTTTCTCTCCTTTTCTCTTCCTGCTCTTCTATAATGAAGCATTGGAACTTTAAAAAAAAAAAAAAAGGAGGCATTTTCTTAGTTGAGTCTTCTTTGTATTTGATGACTTTTGTGTCAAGATGACATAAAACTAGCCAGTACAGTGCTTATAGCAGAAGCATGAGGGCCATCTTTGGTGCCTCCATCACCCACGTAGACACCAGGTGAGGATGGTAACCTATCCCACTAACCCCGGTACCCAGGAGGTGGAAAATAGGGGAATCCCTGGAGCCAGCTGGCTAAACTAGCCACTTCTTTAAGCAACCCTGCCTCAGGGTGTAAGGTCATCATTGAACAAGGTGCTCAATGTCGAATTTCGATTTCACACACTCATAATACACACATGCATATGCACAAAATCAAAAGTGATTTTTAAAAAAATTGTTTTTGTTAGGACATGTCAATTTTGCCATTTTTTTTCTTTATAACCTGTTAGGAATAAGATTCCTGCTTTGTTTTTACCATTTTCCTGTTTCTTTTCCTTCACATATTGCTGTATAATATAATAAACATAATATAAAGCAATATATTCATTCAGCGTGTAGTAGCTGATCACTCACTAGCTCAGAAAGCATTACATACTAAAACTAGGTTCTCTCAGAGTGACATAATTTACAATTCATTTGTGGAATAATTATACTTACAAATAGAATCTTTTTCTCTATAAATATGTTTGGAAGGAAACTTAACATCTGTACTAGTTACTTTTCTGTTGCTGTCATAAACACCGTTACCAACTTTAGAACGCGTTTATTTTAGCTCACGGTTCCAGAGGCAGGAGCTGGGAAGGCATGGCATGCAAGGTGTCTCGAGCAGGGAGCTAGCAGTTTGCATTCTCATCTACACGCAGGAAAGTAAGACAGCAGTGCTTCAGAGCTCAGTCCCAGTGCTGTACATCCTCCAGCAAGGATACACTCGTGACAAACCGGTTTCCTATCTCCCCAAACAGTAATACCTTTGGGGAACTAAGTACTCAACTACACAAGTGAACTTAGTGGGACAGTAGCCCTCCATCCAGCAGCATGACAGCTGTTCTCTGCTTTCTCATTAGCTGACTTTGGGCAAATAATTCAGCTTGTTTTTAATGCTAGTTCTCAAACTTTTGATATCTGACATATGAGCTGCTGTGCCATGCCTGGCTATTTTCCCAAAGCATTCTATGTCAGTACATCACAAAGATACTTGACTCAGTGTTTTCTGTGGCACTATTCACAAAGTCTGAGTTAGGGAGCCATCTGGGGGTGCCTGTCCACAGAGAAATGTGTAAAAGAATTTGATATACGTACCCAATAAATTTGTGTCAGCCATAAAAGAAGTTATATTGTTTGCATGACAATGGATACAACTCAAGATAATAGTATTTAAATGAATTAAGTCAGTTTCAGCAATACCAACAGTACAGGTTTGTGGTTTCTAAATTTGTTGAAGATAAATCATATGTATATATAGGGCATGAAAGTAGAAGTAAAATTGTCTTTAAAAAAAAAAAAAGAGAGAGAGAGAGAGGAAGAAAGAGGTGTCCCAAAAGGGAGGAGATGAGGGAATATGCCCTAAGTACATTGTATGCCTATATGGAAATGTCATTATGCAACCTAATACCATGTGCAGTGAATGTATGCCAATGGGGAAAAAGTAAAAATTAAAATAGGTTTTCTCATAAGTAAGTAATGACTTAGTGTAGGGATAGATCAAAGTTATTAAAGAGATTGTAGACTGAAAATAGGTTGAGCCTATTACCACGTTGTTTTAGGAATTGAAATGCCATAAAAATCATCCATTCCAGCCCTCCATTATAGATGAGACTGATGGTGAGAGAGGCCGAGTCACTTGTTGAGAATCATTAAAGTGACCCAGTGGCTCTCGGCCTGTGCTGAACTTGCAACTACCTTGTGATGGCGCACACCTTTGATCCCAGCACTTGGGAGGCAGAGGCAGGCGGATTTCTGAGTTCAAGGCCAGCCTGGTCTACAGAGTGAGTTCCAGGACAGCCAGGGCTACACAGAGAAACCCTGTCTTGAAAAAAAAATACTGTTGGGTTGGGTAAATGGCATTATATGTCATTGGTCTTCTGATCAGTTATAATGAAGCATTATAATAAAATTGCCTTTAGCATTGATGTATTTTATTTTAGCTGAACTATTTTATTTCTTAGAATGCTTAAAAGGCTTTTGTTTTCTTTTTGATTTTTTTTTGGATTTTGTTTTTTTTTTGTTTTTGTTTTTTGTTTGTTTGTTTGTTTTTGTTTTTTGGTTTTGCGAGACAGGGTTTCTCTGTGTGGTCCTGGCTGTCCTGGAACTCACTCTGTAGACCAGGCTGGCCTCGAACTCAGAAATCCTCCTTCCTCTACCTCCCGAGTGCTGGGATTACAGGCGTGCGCCACCACACCCGGCTTGTTTTGTTTTTTTTTAAAGATTTATTTATTGATTATGTGTGAGTACACTGTAGCTGTCTTCAGACATTCCAGAAGAGGGCATCCAATCTCATTACAGATGGTTGTGAGCCACCATGTGGTTACTGGGATTTGAACTCAGGATCTCTGGAAGAGCAGTCAGTTCTCTTAACCACTGAGCCATGTCTCCAGCCCGATTTTTCTGTTTTTTGTTGTGGTTTTTTCGAGACAGGGTCTCTCTGTGTAGTCCTGGCTGTCCTGGAACTCACTCAGTAGACCAAGCTGGCCTGGAACTCAGAAATCGCTTGCCTCTGCCTCCCAGAGTGCTGGGATTACAGGTGTGCGCCACCACTTTTGTTTTCAACTGCACTTATTTCATGTTCTTGTATGCCTGTTTGTCGTGGCACAGGACATTAGAGAACAACTTGTGAAAGTCATGTCTTCTTCTACCACGTGTGCCCTGGGGATCTTTCACCCACTTCCTCGGGTTTAGCTGCAAAGGCCTTTACTTAAGAAGTCATTTTGCTTGCCAGGCGGTGGTGGCGCACGCCTGTAATCCCAGCACTTGGGAGGCAGAGGCAGGTGGATTTCTGAGTTCGAGGCCAGCCTGGTCTACAGAGTGAGTTCCAGGACAGCCAAGGCTACACAGAGAAACCCTGTCTTGAAAAACCAAAAAAAAAAAAAAAAAAAAAAAAGAAGTCATTTTGCTAACCCCAGAAAACACGTGCTTTTGCTCTTAGTCATTGAATTAGTGCTTGAAGCACTAAAGTACACTAGAATTTTTATCTTGCGTTCTGTTTTCAGTATATATTGTATTTTTTTTGTTTGTTTAGGCTTAATTTTCTTATTTTTAACTTTTCCTATAGGTAAAGGCATTGAAAGAGAAGATTGAATCTGAAAAGGGCAAAGATGCCTTTCCGGTAGCAGGTCAGAAGTTAATTTATGCAGGTATGAATCCAGTTCTGAGATTAATTGCATGTCTTGCCTGTTTAACATTGCTTTAGTTTTAGAAATGTTATCTTAGAAAAGACAGTATTTTCAAATTCTGTAAGCATTGTGACTGACTTCTGTACCATTAATAAACTGAGTGTCATTATTTTTAATCTATTAGTAACTATGTACTAGCTCACTAATGTGCATGAAATCTAAACTACCAAAGTAGAAGAATGAAGATTTGTTTTATTTCAGACATCAAAAGACTTTCATGGTTGTATTAAAAGAAAGAAAAAGAATTGCCGGCGGCGGCGGTGGTGGCGCACGCCTGTAATCCCAGCACTTGGGAGGCAGAGGCAGGTGGATTTCTGAGTTCCAGGACAGCCTGGTCTATAGACTGAGTTCCAGGACAGCCAGGGCTATACAGAGAAACCTAGTCTCGGAAAAAACAAACAAACAAAAAGAATTTAAAAATTATAGAGAATACTTTGAAATTAATAAAGAGGCCCAAATAGAAAAAGTACCCAAGAGTATGACTAGGAAAATGCAAATTTAATTAGTATCACTGATAACCCAGGAAAATAGACAAGAGATAGCTTCTTGCTGGGCATGGTGGTACATGCCTTTATTCCCAGCGCATTGGAGCCAGGCGAATCTTATAAGTGTGTCTAGCCTGAGCATGGCTAAGCATGGTCTTCCCCTCTTGGGTATTGTGCTGGTTTTCTACAAGGTTTTGTTTGCTCACTTGGCTTGTTTTAAATATTTTGCTTTTACAATGTTGGAACATCTGTGCTTCATCAAGTGTTTCCTATTTCAAAATATGAAGTTGCTCGTTCCTTCTGTCAGGGAAAAAATTATTTCCCAAAGGTGACTAGGCAATTGAAATGTTTAATTTCCTTTTGTCTTTAAGATCTCCCTGTTTTCAGGACTTCAGATTTCTTTGTCTAGTAAATCTTAAACCAAATCAGTTGGTGTTTTATATGCTGGAGATGTTATACACCTTCTTTGTTTATTTATCTTACCTGGCTGTTAAAATTTTTCTTAGAACTTTTACTTGGTAGAATTAATGCTGCCAATAAAGAGTATTTTCTTTGTAAGAAAAAGGTTAATATGTCTTTAACATTTTTTTCTCTTCTGAATTATTAGGCAAAATCCTCAGTGATGATACTGCTCTCAAAGAATATAAAATTGATGAGAAAAACTTTGTGGTGGTTATGGTGACAAAAGTAAGTTTCATGCTACTTCTTTGTCTTTATGCTTGTGAATCAACTCAGAAGCAGTGACCAAGCCCACAATGGATAAGTCTGTGCATTTCTATAACACGCAAAGCACGTGTAGTAAATAGCATGGTGTACTTACCTGCTTTCCAAAATGTAGGCAGATTTCCCACAGCCCCTTATAAAGGTAATATTTAGATATTTGTAGACATAAAGTTGTCTTTGTGTAAGATAAAACAAAGTGTCATAATTTTAAAGGGGTATTTCTCCCTTGGCACCCCTTAAGAGTTTCTTACTTTTCCTTGATCTGTGTTTACTGCTTTATTTAAAAAGAGGTCCTAAAATAGTTGTCACTATGTGATTATTTTAAAATAATGCATAACAATCAAGTTAATGTCTTTTGTTGTGTAGCTTTTATTTTGTTTTGTTTTTGTTTTTTCAAGACAGGGTTTCTCTGTATAGCCCTGGCTGTCCTGGAACTCACTCTGTATACCAGGCTGGCCTCGAACTCAGAAATCCGCCTGCCTCTGCCTCCCAAGTGCTGGGATTACAGGAGTGCGCCACCACGCCCGGCACCGCTGTGTAGCTTTTAATATGTAGCCTTTTGGGTACTAGATAGAGTAGGTTATGTATGTTAGATTATACCTAACAAGCTCAGAGCCAAAAAAATAAAAAGGCATGAAATGAATGCAAGTTCAGTTTTTCTTTCTTTCTTTTCTTTTCTTTGGGTCCCCACCACCCCAGAGACAGGGTTTCTCTGTGTAGTCCTGGCTGTCCTGGAACTCACTCTGTAGACCAGGCTGGCCTTGAACTCAGAAATCCGCCTGCCTCTGCCTCCCAAGTGCTGGAATTACAGGCGGTGCGCCACCATGCCCGGCTCGTGTGTATCCTTTTAAAGCCACTGGAATTATTCATGGAAGCGCTCTGTAATGTAATCTAAAAGACCCTACTTTTAATACCACAGATAACATTCCATTTTCCTCATACTGGTTTATCATAAGACTTTGGGGTTTATACCAGATTTGGTGGTACATGGCATTAATCCCAGCACTTTGTTGGCAGAGCTGACTACTTAAGTGAGACCCTGTCTGAAAACAACAAAGAAGACTTTGGGGTTTAAATACCTGAGTTTGGGAGGGACCAAATATCGAAAGCACTCTTTTGGTAATAATGAAAGCAAGTTAAAGTGGATGGTTGATGTTGCTTCATCAAACTAATCAGTAGTGGAATAAATGTGAATTTTCTCCAAAGTCATAGAATAACAATAGCAATAGGAAATAGTAAAGTGGAGGATGAAAATCTAGTATAGATAAGATGGAATATTATTCAGCCTATCATATTTTCAAAAAAATAGACTTAGAATTAAGTTATGCAGAGCTCACTCTGTTTCAGAAAGGACAAAAGGATGCTCTCCCTCATTGAAGATGAAACATGCAAGTCCTTACACCTGTTGCTTTACAGTGAGCAGGAAGGTTTTTCCTCCTAAAATACAGATTATTTGGAATGTTCGTAGACAGTCTACCTCAATCCCAAAAAGTTATTTTGCTAATGCTTTTAAGTGGCAATATAATCTTTAAAATTATAATTAAGTGCATAAGTAAAGATTTGTAGAAAATTATATGGTAATTTTGGGTATGTGTAGTCTGTTTTAAACAATGACTTCTTTGGGTTCTTTTCATACTGAATTGTTGTGAAGACTAAAATGTGAAGTCTAATGCTAATTGCTCTTGATAGTTAAGATAATTAAATTATCATAGGTACTTTGAAGAGTAGTGAAAGTTTCCATTTGCTAATGTTGATCTTTTATCATCCACTTACAAAATGTTCAGTTTACTGGTTATTAGGCTGATTGTGTGGCTGTGCTGTTGAAGTGCAGTGATGCCTGACTTACTTTGCTGTTTAACACATCCAGCCCAAAGCAGTGACAACAGCAGTGCCAGTTACAACCCAGCAATCCAGTACTCCCAGCACCACTACAGTCAGCTCCTCCCCAGCAGCAGCTGTGGCCCAGGCTCCAGCTCCCACGCCTGCTCTGGCTCCCACTTCCACACCTGCCTCCACTACTCCAGCCTCAACGACAGCATCTTCTGACCCCGCACCTGCTGGTGCAGCTCAGCCCGAGAAACCTGCAGAAAAGCCAGCACAGACACCAGTGCTTACTAGCCCAGCACCAGCTGACAGGTAAGGACTACATTTTAAGAATTACATCACAAGTAGCCATATTTTTTAATTTTTAAGAATCAAACATTAATTTCTAAATGAACTCTGAATTATAAACTTGTGTCTATTTTTCATGTTTGTGCATCTATAAGTGCACACTTGTGTGGAGGGTATAGGTTGGCATAATGTATCTCCTTCTATTGTTCTCCACCTTATTTACTTGAGACAGGGTCTTTGGCTGAATCCAGAGCTTGCCAGTTCAGCCAGGCTGTCCGATGTACCTTTGTTGGGATCTACCCCTTACCACCCTTACAGTGCTGAATTACAGGGGCATGCCTCTGCACCCTACTTTCTTTGTAATGGCCTGGGAGGAGCGGGGGTCTGAAATCAATTTCTTACGGCTGCATAGCAGGCTGTTTATCACTTGAGCTATCGTCCCAGCCAGCTTGCGTCTGTTTTGACGGTTTACTATTAATAATATAGGCATTTTTTATGTAGATTTCTATGTCCTCAATTTTAATGGAAGGCTACTGCTTATTTTGACTAGAGATGTTTAAGAAATTATAATCAAAAGAATAACTATAAAGCAGCCAGTCACTTGTATTTGCTGTGATTGTGACCGATGTTTTATGAACAGAAGCATCCTTCTGTATCAGTAAATAGTTCAGTTCTCATTGCACTGTGTTCAGTTCTGACATTCCTTAGCTCTGACAAGCTTACAGAGTGGTATAGTTGAGATCTTTGGGTGTTTTCCTCATCTATAAAATGTGGGTCAAAGTATGGCAGTCTAAAGCAGGTGGGAGGTGGCCCGTGTGCAGACTGCTGGGGAAGTGCGGCGTGCAGCTGTTTCCCCTGGCGCCCTTTGTTGAGCCAATAGCTGTGAACAGTGCAGACTCAATTATTCAGAGGTGCTGTCACACGAGCTGACTGACACCTGTAGCTTTTGTATAATAACACTCCTAGCCACCGCCTCCTGACAGAGCTGCTGCCTCATTACTGCCAAGTGACTGCTCCCTGAAACCTGGTGAATCAGATGGGGTGGGGGGTTAGAATTGCAGTGAAAATTATTGAGCAGGTTTTTTGGACAGGATCATGATTTTGTTTTTGTTTTTTGTTTATTTGCTTGCAGGCAGTGGTGGGTGGTTCTTTATTGATAATAATGGCCAAACCAAATGGTTCAGTCATAGTAATTTGCCTAAAAATCATAGAAGCGATTTCCTGCCTTATCTAAAATACGGCTTCTATTACTGTGAACCTGAAATTGGTACTAAGCTGTTTTTGTTTTCTGACTTAGTATAACACCAGTAGCAGGAGATGTGTGAACGTAGAATCAGAGACACTCACAGTGGAAAATGGGTAGTAATTGGAAATGCTTTGAAAGAATGTTTGAAAGCAAATAATTTATGGTGTTCATGACAATATACACAGATTTGCCCCTTACACAAGGATGTGTTCCAGATGTGCAGTGGGTACCTCCTGTTCTATTTTTTTTTCTTAAACAAACATGTTCCTGATAAAGTGATCAGGCATACTAAGAGATTAATGACTAATGAGAACAATTTAAAAGTTACTGGAAAATTGCATGTGAGCCAGCTATTGTGACCCATGACTAACCAGAGGCTGAAGCCCAAGGACTGCAAGTTCAAAGGCAGAGTGGACCTACAAAGCCAGATCCTGTCTCAAAGAAAAGTTGTTTGAGGTGGGCATAGTTGTGCACGCCTTTAATCACAGCACCTAGGTGGCAGAGGCAAGTGGATTTCTGAGTTTCAGGGTCACCAGGACTATGTAGAGAGACCCTGTCTCCAAAATAAGTACTTTGAAAAGCATTTTCTTAAAATGTCTGATGGTCCTGTAGATGTGTCAGTCTGCGCCTCTTCATCCCCAGCTCCATTGAGAATGTTTATCCTGGCACTTCAAGAGGCCTCTCTGGTGCCTTTTGTTCCTCAGCATCAGTACTCTTGCAATGTGGCCATTATTAAAGGTTTCCTAAACACGATAGTGTGGCACCGTAACAGTAGCTTTGGTAATTGAGACTGCCGGTGGCATATGTATGTATGGATGTAATGGACGAAAGATGTTGGTGAGAGCTGGCAGTGCGGTATTTCAGCATGCTGCTCACAATGGCACAGCCATGGAACAGTTTATGACTTGCTTTTTCCTGGGGATTTTAGTAGCTTGAGAAAATGGTTTGACATGGGTTATGTTTTAAATGGGTTTGTTTCAAATGATCTACTCCCAAATGTGGCTTCAATGTCTGACCTAGTCAGCTGTGTTTGGAAGAGTCTAGAATCTCCTGTTTGTTGCTGAGAAAAATAGCACAAAGCTTAAGGAATACTTTTCTTTCAGCAACTGTTCTGTTACACCATTGTCTAATTTAAACCCATTTCCCATTATATAGCTAGGATGCATTCTGTTCTCTTACACACTGGAAGATCACCAGAATCGGGTTAAACCATTTTATCAAAGCCTGTATCAGAAAGGAATTTAGGAATTTGACAAATTGGTTACCCCCAAAATCTACATACAAATTTAATGTCTTTAGTCAGTAGTACAATGACTTTCTTAAATCTTCACAAAGCTCACAGTAATGAACATCCATATCTGAACAGAACATTAATGTGCTAATTAGATTAATTTTTGCATAATGCCATTCAGCATTCCACCATGGGTAGAGAGGTGACCCTGTGGCCCCACCCCTAGCTGAAGAGTTGCTGGCAGTAGATGGTTGCTGGGAAAGGGAGTCATAGGGGGAGTTAGAGCCCCAGGGGGGCTGTCCAAGCACTAAGGGGTGGCAGCACACCCGGGCGCAGACAGTGCTGTTAGACTCAAAATAGGTTGGGGGTGGTGGTGGTGAGGGACAGGTAATAGCCTAGAGTTGGGTAGATATAATCAAGATACATTAAACACATTATGTGGGCAGTGGTGGCACATATAATCCCAGCACTTGGGAGGCAGAAGCAGGCAGATTTCTGAGTTCCAGGACAGCCAGGGCTACAGAGAGAAACCCTGTCTCGAAAAACTAAAAAAAAAAAAAAAAAAAAAAAAAAAAGAACCAAGAAAAACCAAAAAAAAAAAAGTGCACTTGTGAGCTGGAGACGTGTCTCATGAGGGAAGGAAGGAAAGAAAGAAAAATTTAACTTGTGCTTTATAAGTCAGTATTGTTGGTCAAGGACACATTAGAGTCAACCCCAAATTTATTTTACCGTTCTGTTGGTAAAGTAGGAGTAGGTCTCCGGGATCTGAGAGTACAGCAGTGACCCACCACACCCAGTCAGTCCTTTGTGACATGGGGAAAACGCATGTGGAACATAAGCCAAGCACTATAGAGCAGCTTTGTATATTTTCTAGGAATATGTCTTTTCAATATTTATTGCACTTTTGTATGTGTGCCTGAACATCCATGGCATACCTGTAGAATTCACAGTGGGGCTTATGGAAGTTGGTTCTCTCCTTGTTCCCAGGGATCAGACTCAAGTCCTCTGACTTGGGTGGGAGGAAGTCACTCTGGTCTGATACATTCAGTAATGAGTGATTGATTGTCTTTATAGTTAAGAAGAAGTGGTGAGACTGAATCAGAATTGAGGAATATAGTGTTTTAAGTACACTCAGTTTAATGTCCTTAATGAGATTTTAAAGATAATTAATCAACCAGATTCTAAACTGCCGTGTACTGTGGCAACTAAGAGTTTGAGTAGCTTAACATGAACATTAGTTGGATTGCTTGGTGGACACGATACACACTGTAGACACACCCCTAAGTAGAACCAGATGTAAGGATGCATTAATAATGGATACTTTGGGATACTGTTGATAAGTGCTTCATCCTCTGCAGGTGGGAACATGGATTCTACACGGTGTACTGAGGGGTCAGTTCTAAAAGTATAAAGATTTTATGTAAGATAAAGTTAGAAACTAGTAAAGGATGGGGGGAAAGTAGAAAATGTTAGAACCAACTCTACCAGAGCTTGTTTGAACTTGTTTGGCCCACTAGATGGACTTCTATCATTTATAGGAAAATGTTGACACAGATCTGGACATACTGACATGGAATTAATTTAAGTTGAACTTTAGAAACTAGTTGGGAGGGTATGTGTAGTGGTACATGATTACAGTTCTAGCACTTTGGAGGCTGAGGCAGGAATATCACAAGTTCAAGGCCAGCCTAGGTAATATAGAAAACAAAACAAAAACCATATACAAGTAAATCTAAGATACAGTTATTCTTTAAAATAGAAACTGGTATATTTGTGATTGTCTTAATGGGGTAAGAGCCTTGGGCAGGGAAATTGCTTGGTTTTCATATATTCTTTTGAAATCTTTCCTCCTCCACATACTTAATGTTTTAAGTAGAAACTTTGAAAATTATAAAGCAGGGTTGTTTTAGTTGTGATAATCATTATGCTTGGTACTTTCCTGAGTACATGGTTTCTGTTTTTAAAGTTGGAAAGAGCCGGGTGGTGAGGGGGGCATGCCTTTAATCCCAGCACTTGGAAGGCAGAGGCAGGTGGATTTCTGAGTTCAAGGCCAGCCTGGTCTACAGAGTGAGTTCCAGGACAGCCAGGCTACACAGAGAAACCCTGTCTCGGGGGGAAAAAAAAAAAAAAAAAAAAAAACCAAAAAAACAAACAAAAAAAAGTTGGAATGAGAGGTGGTGAGATGGCTCAGTGGGCAGAGGCATTAGATTCCAAACCAGACAACCTGCGTGCTGTGCCTGTGACAGATACACCTGTGAACACAAATGCATTTAACTCAAAACTGAAATCGGAAAGAAGTATAAGTGAATGGAGTGCATGTGATAATGTATTCTTACTGTCTCTTGTAACAGTGGGGCTGGTGAAATGGCCTAACAGCTATAAGCTCTGGTTGCTCTGGCAGAGGACCTGGGGTTCAGTTCCCAGCACCCACATGGTGGCTCACAACTGTCTGTAACTCCAGGCCCAGAAGATCTAATGCCTCTGACTTCCAGGGCATTACACCTGTGGTCCACATATCTACATGCTGGGATACTAAAATAAAGATTGTAATTATTATGCACTATACAATATTATACTTATGATAGTCCACCTTTCCTTTCATTGCTCCTCCCATTTGTCCTCTTCATTCCTCTAGTTAGCTTCACTTCTGCTTGTGTATATCCATGTCAACATCTCCATGGTGTTTTATAATCTTGTTTGTTAGCCTTTTATTTTAAACTTCATGTTCTCAACAGAACAGAAATATGCATGTCTGCATGCATGTTTTTACTGGTTAACCTAGGACTGTATGCCTAAAATTGGTTTTCTTTAGGTTAGCATAGGATCTATACCCCCACTTCCCTTTTTTGCATATGCTATATAACTTGTGTGCCTTCTTCCCTACTAATTGTTGAAAACTTTGATAGAAAACCTCACTGAAAGACGAGGCTGCCTGCTTGGTTTCTCTATGTGTGCTACTTTTATCATGTACTATTGATGTTTCTTCTCCTGTGACTTGATTTCTAGTGTATTCTAACTGCAGTGCTGTTTTCATACTTAGAGCAAGGTTTTTAAGGGTATTGTATTTATAGCCTTTTGATGTTGTTTACAATGATAAATTCTCAGAAATCTTAAGATTGAAATATTTTCCTTAACTATGAATTCTACAGGTACAGCTTTGGGCATAATCTCTTAACAGACTGGCTTACCCGCACACTTTAATATTTTAAGTATTCTTTAGAAATTAGTTACTGTACAATGAATTTTGCATATTTTTTAAAGATTTTTCTAAAAACTCTTTACAGTACACCAGGAGATTCTTCCCGGTCAAATCTTTTTGAAGATGCAACAAGTGCCCTTGGTGAGTGTGTAACTTAGGGAACACGGCAGATTCATCTAGACCACACGGACAATGTCAGCGTCATGACCACTTATAATTAAACCTTAAAGTTATTTATTTATATCGTTAGTATAGAGACTTTGATGTGCTCGACTGAATTCTTTAAAATCTTCTCTTGCTGTTAAATACATCCTTTGAAGCAAATTATTTTCCCAGTGTGAACGTTATGTGGTCTAGACGGGTTCGGTCTGGGGCAGGCCTGTTGTAGAAGTGCCTTCGAGGCCTTGCTGGTTTCTTTTGTGTGCCTCATGTTTGCTTGTTCCCCTCCAGTTCTCATCCGCTGTGCTCTTTCTAGATGTCCCACATAGTGCAAAGGGCTTCTTGCCCCACTCTTTGATTTGACCTGTTTTAATAAAGTCTTCCCCTTTCCCTTCATCTCTAAACTGTCAACTTTTCCCTTCCATGATTAAACCCCTGACACAGTTCACGTTTTTATTGTTTATTGGCTGGTATTCCTGCTTCTGTTTTGGTACAGTAGGTAAGGCTGGGAGAGCTGCAGTCTTCTGTTTGACCTGGCTCTGCGCCCGCAGCAGCAGCAGCAGCAGCAGCAGCAGCAGCAGCAGCAGCAGTAGTCCGATGGCTCTAAAAACCCTTGGGATAGCACATTGGTCCTGAACTACTTGGGCTTTAACTCCTGATGCTCTTGTTGTATATAGAGACAAAAATGTAGATGTTTTATTTAAATAGCCCAAAATTACCTGGGTATACTAAATCCAGAATTTCATCTTTGAGAAACTGTCCTGGGGCAAATACTTTCAGCAAGCATCAGTTCATGAAACTGGAGGCATACTAGGTCATACACAGAAAGCCATCAATTACAGAGAATTGTTGTAAAGGTATTGGAAGAACTAGACAAGAGGATTACTAAGAGAATGGTAAACCATTCTGTAGGTTCAGAGCTAGAGCCAGCTGGCTCTAATGTCCCTAATGTTACTGAAGGTAAAGGCTCTGGTTGTTACCAGGATCCTACAATAGAGTGCTTTGGTGCTGTTGAGTAGGAGCCAAGTAGATGATGAGTTTTGCTGCTGCTGCTGCTGCTGCTGCTGCTGCTGCTGCTGCTGCTGCATCTAAACCTCAGCTGCTGGTGGTGGTGATGGTTTTACTTACACACTTTTTAAGAAGAGTTATATTTTGCTCGTGTTTCAATCTGTAGGAAGCAGAGCAATTTATGACTTGGTCAAGGAGCCAACAAATAGGGATGCTAGTGCCCCTTATATCTATATCTGTATGTCACTGGATCCTTCTACCTCAGGCTTATAGTCCCGGGGTTTCTGCTCTGTTGAATCCCTGCTTCTTTAATTTCCCATTTGGCTTTTGTGATACCTTTCCTGATCTATGTATGTCTCAAACTATTCTTTTTAAGCACTGTAGTAAAATACTATTCCTGACTCTAATTATATGCTTTATGTGGTTCTGGTTTAGGCATAGTTAAACATTTAAACTGTGGGAATGGCTGAATACCATGCATGTGCTGAAGAGCTTTCCCACATGAACTGTGCTGCTCATTTCCCTCTGAACTTGCAGACGTGTGTATTTAAACTTCCAAGTGGGAATCTGCAACCTCCCAAGTCTTTGTCAAACCCTTCCTTGCTTGCACCAGTGTGCTTGCTGTTGTTCATAGGTGACAATGTGCTGCTGATCACTTAAAGAAGAGGGCAGGGTTGGGGTAACTTTATCCCTGGTATGAAATTGTAACTTTCCCAACCTGTTTTCCATCAGTTTGAAAATACAAGGTGTCAAAAGAAAAAGATAAAAACACAGCCTTATTGCACCAGAATTGATATTTGAAGTATGTACAGCAGGAGTTGGTCTTCTGTGCTGTAGCATTTGTCCTTATGTCTGCTACTGTCCTTGAACTTGTGTAGAGAACACTGGCCTTCACAGCAACAGCCTTCCAAATGGGATTCTGAGAACAGTCCACAGGTGCTGGCTGCCTGGTCTCTTAATAACAGACCTGTACATTGTTTCTTGTATTTGTACCTGCTATTTTTACTACGCATAAAAAGCCTCCTAGTTTTCTGTTACTTTTGTAAGAAACCACAAAGTTAGTGGTACAAAACAGTTTGTTACCTGGCCATTTTTATAGGTCAGAACCTTTGACATGGATCTTGCTGACCAATACCAAGGAATCAGCAAGATTGCACGTTAACTTGGAGACTTGGGAGAACCTAGTTCCTTATCACTTCTAGAAGCTTGCAGACCCTTTCTCCCGCCTGCAAGAGAACAACAACAGAACTCTGGTCCTGCTTTTGTCTTTATTGTCTCTAACCCTGTTTCTGTCCCACTTTACTTTTAAGGACCCTTCCTGATGACATTGGGTGTATCTGGACGGTCACTTCCCTTTGTCATACATATTTATAGGTTAGCTACATATTTATAGGTTCTTGGGGTTAGAACATGAACATTGACTTATTACATTGTTTATTATCTTTGCCTAGCATAGCAGTATATGAAAAATAGACATCATGCAGTCAAGAACTATGGAGAAAATGTTTGTTGAATGTTCCTGTACTTTTTTCCCTTGTCCCCCACACACCTGTGTAGTGACAGGTCAGTCTTATGAGAATATGGTAACTGAGATCATGTCAATGGGCTATGAACGAGAACAAGTAATTGCAGCCCTGAGAGCCAGTTTCAACAACCCTGACAGAGCTGTGGAATATCTTCTAATGGTGAGAAGTGTGTTTTACTTGTCTCTTTCAAACTTTTGAAGAAATTAAGATTTTAATAGTTGAGTTACCAATTCAGTGGAGAACATTATATGCTAGATAGTTCCACCCCCACCCAATGTTAACATTTTGTGTTGCTAAAATGTAACCTATTGGAAAAGATTCTGAAATGTTTCTTTAGAAAATGATGTGAGGTGAGTTAGAAAGGCTCTTCCTTTGGGCAGTACCTTTCACACTAGTGAGACACCTGAGGTGAATAATGTAGAGCAAAATTTTAGTTCTCCTCTGAGGAAGCAGCATTAACTTTTCTGTTTGAGAATTTGATGGGCGTCCTGGACCCAGAATCTGCTAATAGTCTTGTAACAACTCCATGTGAAAAATAGCTGTTTTTGAGTGCTTGTAGTGCACCCATTAGCCACTGCTCTTTCTTGTTTAAGTGAATTTGGCTTTGGCTTAATAGGAAATGAACTCATTACCATCTGTTTAAGTCTAAGAATTTGATGGTTTTTTAAGTGGGGATAACTGCCATTTGTTTAAATCTTGTGTGTCAAAGTAGAAAATCTGAGTGTACCTTTTATAGTGTAATAATTTCAAAAGATAAATGTTTAACATGAAAAGCATCATTTGAAATGTAGACTTTAAAGTCTTTGTGTGTGTGAGAGAGACACTTTCTAGGTTATACTTGTTTAGAAGCATTAGGTCAGTAGAGGATACTTTGTTGCTTGTCCACCAGTTGCCTGGTTCATGTAAACACAGTTCTTTGTTTCATGGAATGACAGATTATGAAAACTTCTGCAGCAAAAGTCTCCTGGAACCCACAGGCATTGAACGCCTTAGTTACCGATACTCTTAGAGTTTAATCGGACATGGGCTGTGGCTGTTACTGGATAGTACATCTGTCTGTCACTGGAAAATTCTGTTGACCAATGATACCTTGTGCTACAGCATTGTATCTGGGCTACTTGTAAGATTTCATAAGCAGACATCTGTCATACACAGTGTTCTGTAAGCTACAGATGTTTTGCTGTGTCTAATATTTAGCATGTGTGTGTGTGATTGGGGGGGTAGATATTGGGATTGAGATCTTAAAAATTTGGAAATTGTGTTGGCAGGGAATCCCTGGAGATAGAGAAAGTCAGGCTGTGGTTGATCCTCCTCCCCAGGCTGTGAGTACTGGAACTCCTCAGTCTCCAGCAGTAGCTGCAGCTGCAGCAACCACGACAGCAACGACAACAGCCACTTCTGGAGGTAAAGTGACCGTCAGATGGCAAATGGTCTTCAGTTTTTAGTGTACGATTGTTTAATGTGAAGTACTTCAGTGGTTAAGATTCATTCCCAGAACGCGGATATACCTTATGTTTTCTTCACTCACAGTAAAGATTCTCTGGCTTTTAGTGTACACCAGTGTTATCAGAGCGTACACTCTGAAACCGCCTACTCACAGTTGGAATTCAGTATCGGTTTTGAGTGGGTTGCTCACCTTGCTAAGAATGTATCATTTCAGGCAAAGTGTAGAGGCACACTCCTTTAATCCTAGCATTGGGAAGCAAAGGCAGACACTTATCTGAGTTTGAGGGGACATAGTCTTTGCAGCAGAGTTCTCAAACAGCCGGGGTACATAGAGGGAGAGAGACACTGTCTCAAAAATGGTGATGGTGGTTGGGGGGGGGGGTTGTTTTGTTTTGTTTTGTTTTGTTTTGGGTTGCTGGCTTCTTTTATTTTGGCAAACAGTGGGGACTTTATATAGTGGAAAGAGGAGTGTGGCTCTGGCTCAGACTTAGTATTTCCCATTCACCACTTACTAATTAACTTTGGTCCCTGAGTCTCACTTTATTATTACACATAATATAGGACTAATATCCATAAATATGCATGTTTCTTATTTGTGAGCAACTGCAATAACACAGCCTTATATTTTGATATAGAACACCATTTTTTGTGTGATGGTTCACAGGGCATTGTGGGTAGGTCACCCTCTCAGTATTCTATTCTTTGCTAATAGTAGTATAACTTCTCTAGAGCAAAGGTGTGGTAGGCACAGTGGGGTTTGGAGAATATGTGACTTACTTTCTCTATAACACTCAAAGCAAGTCATTTTCATATGCAATATTTTCTATCTGAATGATGGTTTAACTACCTGCTATTACATGTACTTACTGTTTTTGTTTTGAAATGTTTGTATTTCAGGCCACCCACTTGAGTTTTTACGGAATCAGCCTCAGTTTCAACAGATGAGACAAATTATCCAGCAGAACCCTTCCTTGCTTCCAGCTTTGCTACAGCAGATAGGTCGGGAGAACCCTCAGTTGCTGCAGGTGACTAACCCAGATTAATTTGGAAAATGGGATTGAAATGCTTGTTTTGTACTATAGTTAAACCCAGAGCCTGTCTTCTACATAGAGAAGAACAAATTGAGATATAAAGATTGATCAGTTTATATTTATTAACTAAGTTTGGGAAAAAGTTATTTCTTCTTTCTGATTTCCCAGGTACATTAATGTATTAGAGACTCTGAGAGAGTGTTTAACTTTGTAAATTGCTTTTTATTAGATTGCTGCTAGTGGGACATTGCCTCTTAGAAACTTACCTCTGGGCATACTTCATGCTCAAACCAGAAAATAGTTGAGTTTTATACAGCACAGAAGAGCCGATTAGTGTAGAAAATAAAATACACATGAAGAGTAAGTTAATTACTTACTCACTCTACTTAGACCCATGGTCACTTTTTTTTTTAAGGATTTATTTATTATATTTATGAGTACACTGTAACTGTCTTCAGACACACCAGAAGAGGGCATCAGATCCCATTACAGATGGGTGTGTGAGCCACAATGAGGTTGCTGGGAATTGAACTCAGGACCTCTGGAAAGAGCAGTCAGTGCTCTTAATGGTAGCTTGGGTTTTTGGATTTGGTTTTTTTGAGACAGGGTTTCTCTGTATAGTCCTGGTTGTCCTGGAACTCACTCTGAACTCAGAAATCCACCTGCCTCTGCCTCCCAGAGTGCTGGGATTACAGTCGTGTTGTGCGCCACCACCGCCCGGCTTTAATGATAGCTTGCTTTTTTTTTTTTTTTTTTAAAGATTTATTTATTACATGTAAGTACATTGTAGATGTCTTCAGACACACCAGAAGAGGGCATCAGATCTCTTTATGGATGGTTGTGAGCCACCATGTGGTTGCTGGGATTTGAACTCAGGAACTTGGGTAGACCAGTCAGTGCTTTTAACCACTGAACCCTTTTAACCACTTCAGCCCCTAATGGTAGCTTTTTAATGTTGATTTTTGCGACTGGAGTATTTTTGGAAGAATTTGCATTCTTTCCATTTACCTTTCAGAACTGTTGTGTTTCTTTAATAATAATGTAAGCACTTAAAACTTTCTTTCTGGCTCTTTTAGATAGAGCTGGTCTGAAATTCAGTACACTATAGGACTCAGGCACACCTAAGATGATCCTCTGCCTGTGCCTTCCAAGTCCTGGAATTAAAGTGTGATTCCTTATGCCTGGCTTATCTTTTTTTTTTTTTGTTTGTTTGTTTGTTTTTATTTAGGATTGCTTTTTCCCCACAGACAGTAATTATGTGTTATTCTGTTTTTATATCACTCCAGCAAATTAGCCAACACCAGGAGCATTTTATTCAGATGTTAAATGAACCAGTTCAGGAAGCAGGTGGTCAAGGTGGAGGAGGCGGTGGCGGAGGCGGTGGAGGAGGAGGCGGTGGAGGAATTGCAGAAGCTGGAAGCGGGCACATGAACTATATTCAAGTAACACCTCAGGAGAAAGAAGCTATAGAACGGGTGAGTTTCGGTACAGTTTGAGTTCCTAGCACCCGGGCTTGTGGCTCCTGCTGGCATGCAGCTGCGATAGTTCTGTCCCTTATCCCAGGGACGGCAGTAAAGACTGCCTCTTAGCCACATCCCCTGCTTTTTGTTCTTTCTTGGCCCCAATAGCAGCAAAGTACCAAGTAAACCAAGTATGAATATTGGTTAAAGCACTAAACATGCAAATTAATTCAAAATCATTCATTTTTCATACTTTAAATTTTACTTTGCTACTGTCCCCAGAATGTTGGACATGTATATGAATTACATGTGAGTGGTGCACAGCAAACACAAGACATTAGCCATCTCTGTCCCAGCAAGCGGACGGCTACTCCATTTCTCCCTCACTTTTTACATTGTTTTCACATTGTTATTTGAGATGGTAATCAGATAGAGCCCTGTATTCATAGAGATCTCTGCCTCTCCTGCAGAGATTAAAGATGTGCTTGCCCTTGGTGTGTCTGGTTTTAATTTTCTTCTGTCCTTAGGATTCAATTGGTTTCTCATTGTAGCTTTTTTTCTTTTCTCTGTGATTTTTGTCTGTTTTCTTGGTGTCATATGTAGAACATTGCTTAATCCAAGTGAAAGTCAGGTTTACCAGTTCTTCCAACGAATTCACAGATTGCTCCTTTATGTGTAGGGTTGTGATCCATTGTGAGTTGTTTTAGTGTGGAGTGTGAGTGAGTAGTCGCTGTTTTGCATGTGGATATCCATGTATCCCAACACCATTTGTTAAAAAGACTTTGAAGTTGCAGGTTCCTGTTAAAAGTGTAAAAAGTGCGCGGATGTGTCGGGGTTATTAGGGGCTCAGTGTTAATCCTTTGATTTGTGTTTATCCATAGCCGCCAAGGCCAGTACCTCACTCCTCACTACCTTACTGTAGATTTCTAGTAAGGTTTCGGGGTTTCATGCTTGGGACAAGTTGTCTGAAATATGTGTGCTATTGAATTGTCCCAACTCTTTTCTATTACTTGAGCTACCCCAATTTTAATTTCGACACAACTTAGATAACAAATTCGTTTTTGGAGCTATTCTATTTTAATTTATAAATAGCTTCTTTTGCCAAATTGGGGTTGGGTTTTTTAGTTTGTTTATTTTGGTTTCATTGTCTTTCCAGTTCTTAATAGTCTTCTCTGTAGTGTGTAATAGAAAGTTTTTGAGACATTGAGGAGGGTTTTCATCTGACTGGGAAGCTATAATTCTATATGGTAAAGTAATTAGTTTACTTGAGAGTTTTAAAAAGGCTTTAAAAGCAGTATTAAATCTTAAATAAATAATTTTAATAGTTTTTAAGTGAGATTAAATAACTGATTGATTCAAATGCTATAAATCTAAGCACAGTCATCTTCATTTCACAGTACATTGTAGTACTGGAATTGATCACCCACTTTTCTACGGTAACATATTGACTAAGGCAAGGAACTGAAGAACATCATTGAAAGATACAACCTATGTTAAGAAATGAAATGTTGATATTGGGATATAAAGTGAATAAATACATTTAATTAAAAAAAGAAATGAAACATTTGATTTTACAAAAAGTTGACGTGTGAGTTCTTTCTACACACTCTTCCCCCTTTCTTAATCCTCCAGTTATTAAAGCCATTTAATATCCATATTTGTGCTCATTTACTTTGAAATGAGGACCGTTAACTCCTGGTTTTTAGTGTAAAGACCAAAACATACTTTAATGCAGAGTGCCTGTTAATTTAATCTTAACTGAGAACAACGTTAAAAAAAAAAAAAATCTTTGGATGGTTATAAACCTTCTCCACACCATAACTGAGAGTGTTGAACAGTGAATCCAGGTTCCAGTGAGGGTGGCCTTGTGAAGTTAAAGTGTCCAGGGACAGTGTCGCAATCCCTGGTATATAAAGCAGACTTAATTCTCCATAATCGATGAGTTGGTTTAATTGCTTTCCTTTTTTTCAGTTAAAGGCATTAGGATTTCCTGAAGGACTTGTGATTCAAGCATATTTTGCTTGTGAGAAGAATGAGAATCTGGCTGCCAACTTTCTTCTACAGCAGAACTTCGATGAAGACTGAAGGGACTCTTTTGTACCTCACACTCACACCAGTGCATTACACTAACCTTGTTCACTGGATTGTCTGGGGTGACTTGGGCTCATATCCACAATATTTGGTATACGGTAGTAGGTTGGTGGGGGTGGGGGTGGGAGCTAGGATATAGGGCAGGGATACATACAGTGCATGTCTGCTTCAATTAGCAGATGCTGCAGATCCACACAGTGTAAAATACTATACAACCAAACATCCTCCTTTACAGGTCTTTATTCTTCTAAGCAGTAGGTAACTTCCTGGGTTTCATTCTTTCTAGTGGACTAGATCCAGAAATTTAGTGTGATGCCCTGCTTTCTCTTTTCTTTGACTTAACATTGGTTTCTGAAAGAATCTTTGTTACCTAGAACCTATAGTCTGTTTTATGGCAACACTGGATAATGGCTTTTTGAAATTGAGGGGGGAAATTGCAGCATCTGTAAACAGAAACGCCAAATTATTGATAGTCATTGTTGCTGCTTCACATAGGATGAAATTGATGCAGAAGGAAGCCCATTCTTCATGGTCAGTGCTGGGGGGGTGGGGGGAAGAAAGGGAGCTTTTTCTTAAAATGAAAATAATTACTGCTATTTTAAAATTTCTTGATTATTGAATGTGAGACCCTCTAACATGATTTGAGAAGCTGTACACATATAGGCAGAGTTATTTTCCTGTTTACATTCTTTGTTTGTTTGGGGGAAATTGGTAGGTGTCTAATTACTGTTTACTTCATTGTTGTATTGCAGTAAAAGATTTAAAACAACCATTGCATGTTTGCTTTTGATGTCTCCCTTTGTGAAGTTAGCACTTTTGGGGCCAATGAAGAAACTTTGCAGCATTCACTCCCCTTCCCCCACTCTTTTCCTCAGTATAAGCGTGTTTGATCAGCAAGTCCTGAGTCAGACTGCTGCCTTTAAACACCACAAAAGCTGATTCAGTTCAAAATTAATGCAAATCTTTCAAAACTGGGTTTCTGATACTTGTGGATGTTTTTCTTTATTAGATAAGAATGTATTACCATTAAATCCATTAGTATTACATTGCTTTCAAAGAGAAGGTGGGTGGAACTATAATCCAGCATCTTTTCCCACGTTTAAAGATGGGAGCAAACTTTTGTATGGTTGGGAGATGTGGCTGGAAAGTACTTTGGAAAATATACAATCAAGATATTTCGTCTCATATTAAAAGAAAAATCTCAATCATAGTGTTGGCTTTTATTTGGATTTTGCTCATCTTGGTGTTTCTTTGGAAAATCCCTCATTGGTGTTGCTATTTGATTGTAAAGAGGGGCCCAGTATCGGCTTGTTGAATTTGTTAAATCTTTTCTGAACATATGAGACTGTTGAAGGAAGTAATGTTTCCCACCGTCTGATACTGTGTAAGAAGATGGCTTTGCAGACCCCTGCGAAGTCTGTTGCAGTGTGCTCACCGCCACTTGGTGATGACTCTGAGCTTTCTCATCATGTGCTTATAACCTGTTCCATGAAAATAAATGAAACCATGATTTTCCTTCATGATGTACCATGTTTAACTTTCATGTATTTATTCGTAAACTTGGTAGGCTGTTGGATGTTGTGTTGCCTGTGTGCTTTATGGTGGATCATGGGAGAAGTCTCAGGAGGATGGAGCAGAATGCATCATTCTTTCAAGACAGAGCTGCAGTGTGTGGGGGAAGAGGGGTAACATGTCCATTGGGACAGGGGACTGCTTCCATGGTCCCACCCGCTTCCTTACTGCTCAGAAATAGCATAAGACAACACAGAGGAAGCTTATAAAAATAGGAGCTGTTGTTTCTCTTTGGAAAGTGACAGCAGAAGTTGGTGGCCTGGGACTTCTGTCCTTGGACATAAACCTGCAGCTACTAGGGGTAATCAGTGATTTCCCCAGAGGACAGCACGGCCAGTGTGACTGTTTCTTCCTCAGCTGAGACACCATACATGAATGAAGTGGGCTTCCATGCTTGTTGCTATTACTGCTAAATTAGATAGTTTTGGTAAATATCCTCAATAGAGGTTGGACTTTGAACCCTACATTTGAGTTATACTAGCATCTTTAGTATTTTTATTGTTTTGCTGCTCTATAGGAAGTATGAGGCTGAATTTTATATTTGTAAGATTATTTTGCCATCTTTTAGTCAAATATTTTTGTTCTATTGTTTAAAAGTACTGAAATGTTCCATCCTGTTAACGTTTTCCTGTACCAGATGGCTAGGATTCCAGTGAATTGACTATAAAGTATTTTCAACACACCTGACATTGCATTTCTCATTTTTTAATATTCTTCAATACAGGCTTAGATGAGAAGTGATGATGTTTCCATCACCAGTACTTGTCCTGGATAGAAGTTAGTTGGTGTATCTTTTAGGAGGCCAGCTGCAGGGTCCTGGTTCTCATCTAACACATGGACTCAGTGGTGGAATACTTGATAGGCTATAAAGGTACTTAAATTAGTAGATGGCACAGAGTTACCAATTCCTCCGTTTCCAGTACCCAACCCAACACATCTAACAAGAGAGCAGTGATTGCTGTCTGAAGGTTGGACACTTCCTGATCACACACTGAATCAGGCTGGAAAGCAATGGACCATACAAGTAAAATATGGTTTACCACTACGAGCTATAAATGGACAGACTTGTTTTTGTTTTTTGTTTTGTTTTTTTCCCAAGACGGTTTCTCTGGAATTCACTGTGTAGATCAGGCTATCCTGGAACTCAGAGATCCACCTGCCTCTGCTTCCCAAGGACTGGGATTTAAAGTGTGCCAGGCACAGTCTTCATATTTTTAAATGATACTAAAGCCAGGTTCTGTGGGGTGAAAAGAGCACGTCAGTCCACACATGCTCATTTAGCTATTAAGTCCTAGTGAGGTCTGCTGTGGATTTCTTGAAAGGAGTGGAACAAAGCCTAAATAGCTCACGGAAAATGGTCAACCTTTCCTGTTCTCTGGCTGTGCTTTGGGTTTCTACCTTGCTGGGGCATGACTTCAGGTCTTCACTTAGTTTGGTTCTCGTGGATATCACAAGCTCCTAAATCCTTGGCATCTCCATTGGGAGCATCTTGTGTCTGGTATGTTAACCCTTCTGGCCTTGGGCTACTTCAAAGTTTCTCCATTGCTTAACAGTTCTTGTTCTTGTAGTAGGCTGGTGAGAATTAGTCCAGAGCACACTGGCATTAGTAGGTGCATCTATAGATCACAGTGCAGGAAGAGACAAGGTTTGACTGATTGGGTTTCAGGGTCTTATTTTGCTATTGATTTGCAGAGGTAGTGGGAAGTGCGGTGATGAGGCAGGGCAGAAGTTTGGACTTGTCGAGGAAGCATTGTCAGCTATGGGAACTGCAAGGAGGCTCAGGAGTCTGTTGCAGAGCCTTCCCTGTCAACGGGTTTACATAACTGTCTCAGAGTATGTTCTCACTCCCCAGGGCTTGAGACTAGAGAGTGTAGTGTGGTCTTTGCCATCCTAACATCCTCCAGGCTTGTGCCTCCTGCCTTAGTCAAGCTGGTTCCTGTTTAACTGCCTTTAAATGACCTTGTTTTCAGGGCCTCTTTCCTTGGGTGTGCGATGGTGGCATTTTCCTGTTTGTTGCACAAGTCTTTTCTTGATACCCTTGGGAAGGTGCTTCTAGGATCTCTCCACTCCAAGAACCCCAAAGTCTCTAGATGCCTAAGCCCCTCGCATAAAAGTGTGTATAACCTGCTCAATTCCCATGCTTTATCTGCAGATAGCTTGCAGTACTCGATAAGCAGGCCTTTGCACAGTTCTTACACTGTTCTTTAGGTGAGACAGAGTACATAGTCAACACAGGTGCAGCTTTGGGTAGATAGGAAGGATTCGTCTGCACCTCACTGCGTGGTTCTGGTTGGCCTGTGGTCCAGCATGGAATCTTTGGTGGCTTTGTCTCCATTCCTGCTCCAGCCTCTCAAGTGGGATTCCAGACGGACCACCACTCCTGGCATCGAACACTTGGTCTACACTTAGTTGGATGGATGAATGGAGAACCATGGTATAAAGATTGGGAAACTCCATCATTTCTCATTAGCTCTTAAAAGGATTTGTGTTGAGTCAGCATTCTCTAGACACATGGGGCCAATAAGAGATTCAGACATCACTATGAGAAAGGCTGGAGAACTGGGAAAGCCAGTGGTGATTCTGTAAGTCCAGAGCTGAAAAGGCTGGGCTGTTGGAGTGGAATTACACTGGTGCACAGGGCCACAGTGAGCTTCCGGTCAGGCTCTCCTCCCAAGGGTCGTGTTGCACACTTGTAATCCTAGCACTTAGATGTCAGGAAGATCTGGAGTTCAAGAACAGCCTTAGATGCTCAGCAAATTTAAGGCCAGCCTGGGCCAAAAAACAAAAACCCTTCTGAAATTAAAGACAAACAAAAACAGATTGTATGATAGCCACCCACATTGGTGAGAACAGTCCTCTTTACTCATAAGTCCACAGATTGAAATTCCAATTGCCGAGGCCAGTGGGTTGAGTATCATGTATCCTGCATATTAGATATTTACATTAAGATTCATAACTAGCAGAATTGCAGTTATAAAGTAAAAAAGAAAACCACATGAGGAAGGTTGAGACACTGGCTCAGACTGTGGACACATCCGGATAACACTTGTCTAATTGGGTCATAACTCAGGTAACTAACCACCACAGACTTTCTGTCCACAGCCCTCCATACTCACTGGGGTCCTTAGAGCCGGGATGCTACCTAAAGCAATATCTGACCAGATGCTGGATTAGGTTGTCAACTTCTTCCACTCCAATATCAAACTCCAAATTATTTGAGAACTGATTCTAAGGTGTTCACAGAAGTGTGCTTGCAGCAGCACTTGATAGGTCACCCGAAAGCTGAAGAGATCAAGCGTTTGCTGGGGAAGTCATGCTTACAGTGATTTAGAGTGCGGGGAAGTGTTTATTCAATTGTTCGGTGAGCCTGGAGTTACTTCAGCAACCTCTCAGCATTTTGATGTATAGTTTTAAGTATATAGTTTCAGGCTTTTTTTCTTTCTAGATTTTCTTTTGGTCTATTAGATTTGTTTGATCATTTTGACTAAGATGTTCTAAGGAAATTAAAACTTAGTCATTAAACATTTCATGTCTATATTTGAGACTAGTCTTACTATGTACTTCTGTGTACAACTAGCCTTACTAATTGTCCTGGAACGTATTATGTAAGTCACAGGGATCCGTTAGCATCTCCTCAGAGGTGCTTGGACTAAAGGCATGTGCCACCATGCCCGGTGACAACTCCTGAAATATTGCAATGCAATGTGGCTTTTATAATTTTGCAACATTTTTAAAAATGCCGTACCATATATAGTATAATAAATATATAATATTTAATTTGCAGAAGAACGTGGAACTAAACAGAAAGCTTCCGTAAGCTCATGATCACCTCTGAGAACCCCCTTCAGTTTCCCAGCTAACCCAGCAACGCCCCAGAGTCCCGACCGGGTCAGGGGCTGCTCTTTGTGTGTCCCGGCGCAGGCCTGTTCTTTCATCTTGACTTCACCGCTTCATGTTCCCAGGCAGCCGCCATGAAATGTTGCTCATCACTGGACTTGGGGCACAAACCTGTGGGGAAAAAGTGAGGATTGTTACTGTCAAGTGAGCAGTTTATTTCTCTTGATGTTTCTTTGGTTGACAGTGGTGGCCCCGCCAGGCTTCTGCCCTCCAAAGCTAACCTGTGTCGTAACTAACGTTGATGGGGAGTCAAGTTAACCTTTTATAAATACCTTATTTGTCACCCACTCTACTCGCTTTAGTGTCTACTGATGCTTCTGAATCAGTTATTACTGTAGTGTGGCCGTCGGTGACATCCAGACCTAGTGAGTTTGTTAGTAGTTACTGTCCTGTAGTCTCGCATCCTCCCCCTGGTGGTCTGTATTGTTCAGGCCTTGTTACCATCCTTATTTCAGGGGTGGACTTGTCAGGCTCCAGCATGTGTGCCGTGCCAGGACCTAGCCGATCTGACTGGCTCCTCACCCCCTGGCATGCCTCTGCCCTCTCTGCTGCGCTGACGGCTATTGCTGGAATAGTAGCTTTCTAAATGCAAAGCTAGGACTACTTGTCTCAGTGTCTCTGAAGTCCAAAGTCAAGCTCCGTGAGCTGATTTCAGTTACACTCACAGCTTATTTAACACTTCCGGATAGGGTAGATGTGATTGACGGCCTAGCCCCTGAACAGACTAAAGGAAATGAGACTTCGGCCATCCTCAGTGGGACCAGAAGCGCAGAGTTTGGCAAAGCTCCAGTATGATGAATGGCATCCTCTCTGGTTATTTGGAAGTTGCTTATACAAAGATTTGTTCTTAGGTGGGTTTGTTTTGTTTTGTTTTGTTTTTTAATTATGTCTATATTACTGGGCTGCCAGTGCTGAGGAAGCCAGAAGGGAGGGATCTCCTTGGAGTTTGAGTGACAACAGCTGTCACCCAGTTGGGCCCTGGGAACCGATCTTGGGCCCTCCGGAAGAGCCGTATGCATTCTCTAGAGGCATCTCATCTCTTCAGCCCCTGCAAAAGTTATTACTTTTTATTAAAAGATATTTTTTAAAGAAGATTTTTTTTTAAATGCATCCTTAAGACCCCACTTGAACAGTGAAGGTTCTGTGTAGGCTCTGGTGTCTAGTGCCAATAGAGGATTGTTCCCTTGGTCTATTCTCTGACCAAGCAGCAGGAAAACCACACATCTGTTCATAGTTCTTTGTGTGTTTTTTATGTACAGTGCGTTAAAGTAAAAAATATCTTCTTTTAGTCACATGGGGGCTGACCCCAAGAACTGTGGCTTGAAGCCTTTGAATACTACTGGGTTGGACTGGGTCACCTGACACCGAAGAGGGAAACATAAACAACCCAAAATAAGTGGTGTTCAGAGCAGTCTGGAAAAAGGGAGAAAAACTACTCATTGGCCCTGACTCGCCCCCTTGTGGTGAGGGCCAGCTTCGCAGACTCCCATGAGGTACATGGGGAAGGACTGGACAGGTGAGGAAGAGCCCTGCTCTCTGGGGCCTTGGAAAAGTGGGGTCATCTGTCAGGGGAAGGGTGCTCGCCTGAAGACCTGGCACACAGCAGACTCGATTGCCCAGGCTCTATTGAGGAGGAACGGTGGAACTGGACCTACGGGGCTGCAAGCTGAAGACTGCACGGACTTGCCTAATCCTCAGGAGGCTGCCTTGGAGATGGGGAAACTGCAGCTGAAAGGGGGGGGGGGCGGGCTGTGTGTTCTGACGATCATAATTAGAACCCGCAGATTGAGGGTCGGAACTCACCCCTGGCTCCTGGCGTCCGTTTTATGCTGATCCATCTAGAGGAGGTGAGTCTCAAGGAGCAGTAGAATTTTCTTTTAGTCTTTGAGATGGTCTTAGACCTTTGCCCTAACGCATGCCTGGCGGAAGGAGCGCACAGAGGGCTAATCAGATCTGCAATCTAATGGATGCTCTCTCGCTCTCTCACAACTCTCTCTTGTTTATATTGCTGTAAATTGGCTGTCAATTTAGAAGAACTAACCTGTTCACTGATAACCTTTAAGTCGTATCCAGTGACTCAAAGCTCATACAGTCAGGCTGGGCCCGGTGGAGTGGGAGTGAGCTCACAGCCAGATCCCCAGTCTGGCCTGTGATCCTACTGAAAGCCTGTTATTTCCATTATCCGTCACTGGCTCAGCCAATGCCATCATCCAGCTGGAGTAATAGCCCTCTCTGGACTATGTAGACTCTTTCGGGAGAGGCGGCTGTTGGAAGGAGATACGAGGATGCCGAGCAAAGTGAACCCGACTGACTTGCAAGTCGCCACTCTTGTGGCCCGGAATACTTCAGAAACTCTGTGCACCCGTTAGCGCCACCTCACTGTGGCTTGTGGCAAGCCAGGAAATACGCCTTAGGCCTTGTTGTAGGCTCAGAACACACATGTACATAGACGCATGCATCCATACAATGCAAATGGCAGTGTAAGTGTGTGCGCGTGCGCGTCAAGGATAAGAAAAACAGGACTAGACTTTCAGAGCCTTGTTCCTCTGGACAGATCTTCCTTCCCATCATTCCTCCTTTAAGCCTCAAAGGCTCACCCTGTTATTTCTTCCCTCTCCCCAGCTTTAGGGATCTCCCTCAATGCACCAGAGCTAATCATGGCCAGAGCCCTATGCAAGAAGAACCTAACATGACGTCCTACCGTGGCCCGGAGTGCCCCACAGCCTTCCATGCTGGCCTGGTACCCTACATGACTCTCTGTAACATTAGCTCTTGGTGCAAAGCTACAGTTGCCACCACCTTTATCTGATTTCATTTTTCAAGACTTGGAGATTCTCTAGCACAGAACTTATACCTTTGTGTGTCTGTATGTGACCATGTGTGTGTGCACATGTGTTTTCTGTGCACTCCAAGGTGCATTCACACGTGGAAGCCAGAGACCCAGATCTAGCATCTCTCTTAAATTTATTTCTTTTTGAAGCAAAGTCTCTCCCTGTTTCAGATAAACTAGCTGGCAAGCATGCCTCCAGGATCCGTGTCACTTTTCATAACAGCAGAACCAGGATTACAGATGAAAGCCACCGAGTGTAGCTGTTACGTGGGGGCTGGGAATATGGACTTGGTCTCCCAGGCTTGCACAGCAATCTTTACTCATTGAATTATCTCCTCAGCCCCTCTAAGGCCTCCAGTGCCTGGATGAACAAATGTGAATTTTTTGAAACAACAACAACAAAAAGTCAATGATAAAGGATTTTAAGTGACAGATTTTCGCATCCCTGATGGTTTCTATGACCCTCACCTTTCATAGTGTATAAAAGAATAAAATCGGTGATTGCCTTTTATTTTATTTTTTCAAAGCTCCCGAAATGAAAGGATGAGTGTTCTGACCAAGTAATTATTCATTTAGCTCTAAACACTGGGGTAAGCTGTTCCTGTCTGTAAGCCTCGTGGCTCAGTTTCTTTACTGCTGCTGTGATCAAATACGAGAGCGGTTTAAAGGAGCGAGGGCTCTGTTCGTTCTGGCTCATAGTTTAAGGTAAGACCCGAAAGAAAAACGGGGGCACCCCAGTGCCCCACGCCTTGGAAGGCGTCACCCCAATCACTCACGAGAAACAGTCTTGATGCAGTAGCAGGAGGATTTTTATTCCAGAGCTCTGGGGTCACAGCCATTCCCCCACGCGGGGTAGGTGACTGAACACTGAGTGCAGAAACAGGACTGCTTTTATAGATTTACAGCAAAGCCCGCCTAACACAAGCCGCTCCATAGCTTCCAAGCCAATCAGTTTAAATCATCCAAGCCCGCACTCTCTGAGAACCAATCAGTTTCCTATAGAAGCCGGATAAACTAGTTAGGTCATTTCCGCTTATGTGGCTGCCAAGCACAGGGTCATGCCAGGGTCACACAGGCGTTTCCTGTTACGCATTTCCTGTTATGGGGCCAGCCTGCAACCCTCATCCTTTCATTGTCCATCATTGAGCTAGTTGGGTTTATTGTCAACTTGACATAATCTAGAGACATCTCAGAAAAAGGAACCTCTTTGGGGCTGGGAATCACCCCCCAAACCACTCAAACACAGATCTCAGTCAAATAGGGATGGATTGTTGATCCACACCACAAGACTGATCTATCAGGGCCACAATGCAGACTTGAGAGCTGGCTATGACACTGAGTCAAGATCCTTTAGGGCTTTTAAAGCCTGAGATCTACATACATCTGAGCCAGGTTATTTCAGCAGTCAGGGTCTAGGGAGAGGGGATTCCCCCCTATAGGGGATTTCCTTAGGAACATGTCTTTGTTGTATACGTATCCTGTTCCCATTGGTTGGGGTATTCAGCTGTGGCAGGAGACTTGCCTTGTCTAACATTAATGTCTTCTTAGCTTGCCCACCAGAATGTCATCACACGCCTCTTCCTGCCAAGTGGGATGTTAGTTCCCAGGAAGGTCTTAGGAACTTAACTTTTATTTGACCACTACTCAAAATGGAAGTCTTTTTGTTTTTGTTTTTGTTTTTGTTTTGTTTTATTTTGTTCGAGACAGGGTTTCTCTGTGTAGCCCTGGCTGTCCTGGAACTCACTCTGTAGACCAGGCTGGCCTCAAACTCAGAAATCAGCCTGCTTCTGCCTCCCAAGTGCTGGGATTAAAGGCGTGTGCCACCACCGACTGGTTTGGAAGTCTTATTCTAAATAGATGCAGGTGTATCTCTTACATTGAGGACTATTCCAGGGGCAGCTTAAAAAGGCAAATACCATAAAAGCTCATATACAGGTGCAGGAAGTGCTTCTGGGTGGTTGGTTTGGGTCCGAGCTTATTGTGGGTATTTATACAAAGTAGTTCTGACTTCTGTTGTGATTGGTTGCCAAGAGCACCAAAGCACAGAGTTTATTAGTAACAGCATATGAGAAATGTTCCTTATGACATTAATGGCAGCACAAAATGGCAGGCTAGACAGGTAACAGTTACCTAGGCCTTAACATTCCATCTAGGCCTTAACAGAGCCTACATCAAATTGACCTGATGGTAGGCAAGTCTGTAAGGGCATTTTCTTGGCTAATGATTGAAGTGGGAGGGCCCAGCCCACTCCAGGCGGTGCCACCCTTGGCCAGGTAGTCCTAGGTTGTGTAAGAAAGCAGGGTGCCAAAGCCACACAAAGCAAGATAGTAAGGAAGCGCCGGGCGTGGTGGCGCACGCCTGTAATCCCAGCACTCTGGGAGACAGAGGCAGGTGGATTTCTCAGTTCGAGGCCAGCCTGGTCTGCAGAGTGAGTTCCAGGACAGCCAGGGCTACATAGAGAAACCGTCTCGAAAGAAAGAAAGAAAGAAAGAAAGAAAGAAAGAAAGAAAGAAAGGAAGGAAGGAAGGAAGGAAGGAAGGAAGGAAGGAAGAAAGAAAAGAAAGAAAAAGTAAGGACGCAGCATCCCTCCATGGACTGCGGTCCAGTCCCTGCCTCGGGTTCCTGCTTTGAGTTCCTGCCTAGTTTCTTGTTTTCCTTTCACGATGGACCGTGGTTGGGAAATGTATGGCAAATAAACCTCTTCTCCCAGTTACATTTAGTTGCAGTGTTTTATGACAGCAATAGAAAGCAAATTAATACAATCCCGGTGGGAAAGGGAAAGTGACAGGGGGAGGGTGGCTTGAAGCAGCTGGTGACATAATCCCCACAGTCAGGACATAATGATGAATTCATTTCTCATTACAACATGGTGGTGAGCTTATGGGCAAGTGCAGAAGTTTATGGCTTAAGGAGGGGGCTGGAGAGATGGCTCAGCGGGTAAGAGCACTGACTGCTCTTCCAGAGGTCCTGAGTTCAATTCCCAGCAACCACATGGAGGCTCACAATCATCTGTAATGGGATCTGATGCTCTCTTCTGGTGTGTCTGAAGACAGCTACAGTGTACTCATATACATGAAATAAATAAATAAATCTTTAAAAAAAAGGTGATGTGTTTGAGTCAAGTTGACAAGGGTGGAATTGTAGTGTCTCGTGTTCCACTGTCAAGGTGACAGTCTAGAGGGGATTATCTTGATTGCATTAATTAATGGCTGAATCTAGGACCCTAAGTGGAGAAAGGGAGCTGGGTACTTGCACGGGCTGGTCACTGTGGTTGGGTGGGGTGGCTGAGTACTTGCATATATTCATGACTGGTGGGGGAGCTGAGTGCTTGCATGGTTTCATCACTGTGTGTGGGGGGGGATAGGACGTGACTATACTTACACCCATTCATCACTCTCTGCTTCTTAACCATGACTACGATGCGACATGCCTGCTTGACTCCCCTGCCACGTACCTTGAACCCGAGAGCAAAACTGACCTTCCTTCGGTTGCTTTTGTCAGGGTATTTTCCCACAGCAACAGGGGACAGACATCGAGATACCTTCGTTTCCTGTTTTAAACACAGGGAAATGCTTGTATCCACCCTTCAATAACCTGATGATCAAAATTTACCCACACATCATGGCAACGAGCATCTGGCAGGCAATGGGTGCCCGTGGGCATAGCCTGCCATGCGGCCTGTCTATGGTGTCTTCCGTTAAGATGGAGCTCCTCTGGGCCTCTCTGCCATCCTGGGGCTGCTGGAGTCATGTCAACGTGTCCCCAGAGGTTTGCTGGGTGTTTTATTCCACCTAACCGGAGGAAGCCCCTCATCAGGCAGCCCTATAGGCAGCAGATAACAATGAGTAAGGGAGCACTCTAGACTCTGAAAGGAGCACTTCAGGGAAGCAGACTCGGTGTTCTAAGGCACAGTGCTGCCATTGGGATCTGTTGTCAATGGCAAGAATCCAAAAGAAGTGCTGGACTTAGGATGTCGGAGAAACTCTACCCTAGCCTCGGGCGGGGCAAGAGGCTGATAGGGCTTGTTTAGGGCCTTGGTCAGAGAGCCAGCAGAGAGGGAGGCATTCATATCAAAAAAGGACGAGTCTGTGGTCAGGAGAGACCTTCCCGAAGAGCTGCTTCTCAGCAGTAGATGGTAGAACCCCGCCCTCCACACTCGTGGCTCTCACAGACTCTGAGGCAGGTAGTGCTATCACTGTTCAGTTGGTACTTGTTGCCAGGTGTCCACATGGCTGCTCCACTGAGCAGGTCTGTCCTGGGCTGACCCCTCCAATGATAGATCTCTACTGGGTATATCACCATCTCTACAGCCATGTGTCCAGGCCAAGCTGTGGGCTCATTCATTCATGTTTTCATGTAATGGGTACTGAGTACTAAGTACCAGGCCAAGTGCTAGAGAGAGTACAGGAGCTGAGAGCCCCAGACAGACCTGCCAGGAAGAGGGTGACAGACAGTGCTTCCCAGAGCCATCCCTAAACACAACTGTAAATGTATCGCTCATGAGCACCAAGCTAGGGTCTGCAGGGAGGGACACTGGCCAAAATCAAGGAAGGCTTCATGGAAGAGGTGATAATGGCCTGGGCCTCAAGGGTCATATAAGAGTTCACACAGCAGAAATCCCAGCAATTTAAGCCAAAACCAACCAACCAACTAAAACCAGTTTTTATAGAAAGACACAGGAAATCAGCAGACAAACTGAGGACTGGTATTATTTGATGTGATTTAGATCTTTTATAGAGTGTGAGAAGTTAGGGAATTGGAGGGGAAAGTATGCAGGACAGGTTTTTAAGTGCTGTTCTATATTAATCGGTGGGTTGAGAACTGGCCCCATGACCAGGCCACAAGGCCTCCTTTATTGATTCTGTATTTTATCAACCATCTACTATATTCCAGGCTCAAAGACTAGAGAGTAGAGGAGAGGACCCAGACCCCCTGCCTCTGAAGCTACATATGCGCTCATATTTGGGACAGTTGCCTGCAAAATCAATCGATTGTAGGACACAGATATGTGGGCCTATTTTGTGGGGGAGTAATGGATGAGGTGGGTTATTTTCCTCCCTGAGAGGGAAGATTTATTTTACCTTGTTTTAATAAAGAGCCAATGTACTTTTGCATAATAGAGATCGCTGTCCAGCAATCCAGTCCTCCCGACAGACAAAACCAGAGAAGAAGGCGGTCCTCTGAAGCCAGGCTGCATTTGGGCCCTTGCCCTGGACTCATTTGTTCCTTTTGCTGGACGTGCCTGAGGACAGCCGACGGTGTGCCGTCTCAGTCCAGCCCCAGGGCCAAAATGGAACAGCAGATCCTCGTGGGACGGAACTCAACCTCTGTGTCTGGGATCATCCAGACAGTACAGTCTAGTATTATCCGATTCCTGTTTCTGTCCCAGGAAAGTGGGATGAGTTAGGATGGCCCGGAGGAACAGGAGGAACCCTGCCTGCAAAGTAACTCAGACCTGAGTTCAAATCCTGCATTGCCCATCTCTCAGCTGTGTGATCTCAGACAAGCCAGGGTTTTCTGAGCCTGGATGTCTTCACATATTGTGATCATTCTCTGTTCTTATACTCAGCTCATGTAGCAGTTACGGACAAATTATAACATCACGGCCAAAGAAGATACACAGCCCAAAACAGAAAGACAGGAAAAAATAGAAAATTCCTGAAGGCCATTTGGCAGCAGGGCCATTCAGTGAGGAAACAATAGCAGGCTCTACTCTGGAGTCTTATGTCACCCCTCCCCCCTTCTAACCCACAACTTCTCCCCCTTCCTCCCTCCTACCATGCACCACAGGCCTTTGACCAAGATTATAGTACCAGGCATGAAATCCCTCCCATGGAGCAGGCTTCAAATCCAACCACAAAGGGCTTGTTATCCCATAGTAATCCCACTCCCTGTTGTACCAGTGGGCACATTTTTGCCTGGCAGGTCAGAGTAACAGCAAGCAGGGGCCAGTGCCGGGTATGCCTACTGATGTCTTTTGTCCCCCGGCAGCCTGAATGGCACATTCTGGCTTCATGAAAGCTCGCCAGCCGAGAGGACATTTTCTGGTTGGTTTGAGGTTGATTCCTTTACGTCCTGCAGTCGATGTGTGAGGGGTCTTTGGCCAGATAAGCTTCTTTTGCAGTCGGCAGCAGTCAGTACAGAGACGTATAAATGGAAAATTGCTGAGAACAGAGACTTGAGTGCTTAGTCCGTGAGCTGGCTAGTTTGATGTCAACTTGAGACAAACCAGAGTTATTTGGGAGGGAACCTCAATTGAGAAAATGCCCCTAGCAGATTGGCCAGTGGACAAGCCTGTGGGGTGTTTTCGTTATTGATGATTGACGCAGAAGAAGCTAGCTCACTTTGGGTGGATGGCCCCGGGCTGTAGAAGAAAGCAGGCTGAGCAGCCCACGCAGCACAAGCCGTAAGCAGCATTTCTTTGTGGCCTCTGATGCAGTTCTTGCCTCTAGGTTCCTGGCTTCAGTTCCTCTCCTGAGTGATAGTCCCTGGGTGATGGACTGCAAGATCTGAGATGAAATAAACACTTTCCTCCTCACCTTTGGTCATGGTGTAGAAACCAAAGCTAGGTCATAAAGGGAACATCTATGTCAACCCGTACACCACCAAGGCTCAGGGAACATCACGGAAGAGGAGGCAGAAGATGGAGGTGGGGGTGGGGCTACTCTGTGAAATGCTGTCTTCTGGACATGACATGGTCATTGTACTCAGGAACCCACAGCAGCTGTAGCTACCTGCACAGGATCCAGCCAACCAAAATTTCAGCTTAGGTTGGGGGTGGAGGGTGTTCTCCAGGCCCCATCCCTCACTGAGGAGCTACTGGCAATTGGTAGTTGCTGGGGTGGGCGGGTCATGTTTTTTGGAGGATATGATCACTGGAAGGATCCCAAGCTCCAGTGGATAACAGCACTCCTGTGCCTATGTAGGCAACACTGGCCAGACATAGTGGGTTGGTCTCAAAAGAAAAAGGCGAGGATCTGGGAGTGAGGCACGCGGGTGAAGCTATGGAAGGAGGTGGAGGTGGGGGGATGGAAGTAGAGAGGATCATATTCCATTATATACATGTAGTACCCACCCCACCCCACCCCCCAGCCTTGAGCAGGCTGAATAGACCTTAGGTGCTTGTCACAGATGGAACTTAACAACCCAGATGGAGTCTTCCTCCTTGCTGCACCTGCAGTTTCCTAGACTGCCCACTGAGCTTGCTTTGCAACATAACCCAGCTGAAACCAAGGATGGGGTCTGTGGGCTCTCCCTATATAAACACGGTGCTGAAGATTAAACTCTGAGCCTTGATCAGAAACTTTGTCTTGGCTTCATCCTTCTCCCACACCCCATTCCTGTTTCATTTCCGGCCCTCCTTATAGGTAACCCAGTTCTCCATGGCTGCTGGACAGCTACATATACATGCATGACATTCCCAAGAGTAAAGAGAAACTTAAATGAAGAAGAAGAAGAAGAAGAAGAAGAAGAAGAAGAAGAAGAAGAAGAAGAAGAAGAAAGAATGAGGAGGAGGAGGAGGAGAAGGAGAAGAAGGAGAAGAAGGAGAAGAAGGAGAAGGAGGAGAAGGAGAAGGAGAGGAAGAAGAAGAGGAAGAAGAAGAGGAAGAAGAAGAAGAAGAAGAAGAAGAAGAAGAAGAAGAAGAAGAAGAAGAAGAAGAAGAAGAAGAAGAAGAAGAAAAGCCATGCAGGGCACACACTTGTAATCCCAGCACTCAAGAGGCAAGGCAGGTGGACCTCTGTGAGTTTGAGGCTAGCCTGGACTACAGAGTTAGTTCCAGGATAGCCAGGGATACACAGAGGAACAAAACAAAACAAAAAACAACAAACAAACAAGCAAAAAAAAAACCCCAAAACAAACCAAGCAAACAACAACAAAACTGCACATCGGAGAGATCAAGCTATGGTTATGTGACACAGGGAAATGCCCATTTGTCACCTAACTTCCTGCAATCCTTACGCCCCTCCGGTCTAGTTATCTCACAGAACCAATGACACATGCAACTCCTCTCACTAGGTTGTGGCTAACTGCAGCCAACTGGTTTGAGTTAGATTCCAGCTCTGCCATACACCACCACGTGACCTGTGGCATGTTACTTAAGCCGCCTGGGCCTCTGCTTCCTCATCTTTAACATGAACTTTATAGATTTCCTTCTTTCTTTCTTTCTTTCTTTCTTTTTTTTTTTTTTTTTTTTTTTTTTGAGACAGGGTTTCTCTGTGTAGCCCTGGCTGTCCTGGAACTCACTCCGTAGACCAGGCTGGCCTCGAACTCAGAAATCCGCCTGCCTCTGCCTCCCAAGTGCTGGGATTAAAGGCGTGCGCCACCACCGCCGCCCGGCATAGATTTCTAAGAATGAAGGGAGTTGATAGGGTAATAGCTTTGAAGCAGAGCCAGGCACATGTGAGCTCTTAGTAATTAATGGTTAATCTTGAGATCACAGAGATGTCTAGAGCATCAATTGATTGCGAAGGTACCGTGTCAACAGCGAGGCATGATAAAGAACCTAAGTGCTATTTTTAAAAAAGTAAATCACATTCATGAGTTCATTACTATGCGTGTCCGCTGTGCGGAGCGTGCAGAAGCGCATGCAGGAGCTGGTTCTCTCCTTCTGCTGTTTGGGAACCCGTGGTCACACCCTGGCGGCCAGCACCTTTCCTTGCTGAGCCACCTAGTTCGGAAAGGTGAGCTGCTTTTCAGAGAGCCGCTCTATTGAGCTAGGAGGCACCGGCGATCCACAGGAGACGGTGACCTGTTTAGGTCTGAATGCCACCGCGTCCAGGTCCCACCGGACAACAGGCGAGCTCATGAGGGCTGCACTCTGTGTGGAGCCCTAACCACACTACCCTTGGACATTTGCCCGTGGGCACTTGCTAAAGTTTCTTATTTACCCAAGGAAGGGCTTTCTAATAAGCCCAAACATTGCGAGCGTAGTGCTGGTAGGTTCTGCCTTTCCCCTTCCCTCTCTGCCCTGTTAAATCATTAGACTACACTCTTTTTTTTTTTTTTTTTTTTTTAGTTTGGTTAAATAGTTTTTTTCTTTTTTTTATTTAATTTTTATTTTCTATATTCTATGTTTACATTCCAAAGGCTTTCCCCTTTCCCAGTTTCCCCCCACCATATGTCCCATAATTCCTCTCCCCCCAACTATTCCCCAATCATCCCCCCCCCAACACGATTTCTCTGTTCTGGATCTACAAAACTGGATCTAGACTACACTCTTAAAGCTAGCCCCCCCCCCCCCCCCAGCATCTAGTCCCTTACGTGGCCACGGACTCATCTCTGAGACCGAACACCAAGGTTCAGAACCAAAATTCGTTGTTTGGCTAAACTACCTATCCACTCAAGACTTACCAATTCATCCTAGCCCAGACTCCCCCCTTTTTCCTTAAAAATTGCTTCTGCAGAGACACCCAAGCTGCCGTGGGCAGACCTAGAGGCAGCTCCCCGCTGCTTGCCTCTCCGGGGTAAGAGATCTCTTTTGTACTGAGAGTTTGGTGTCTGGGTGTGTTCCGAACTGATTCCCCAGGCCCAATCAGCACAACCGAACACTGTGGTTGTATTTACACACAACTAACAACTATCTAGTGTTCCATCCGTCACTGGTCACTGTCACATGTATTGAAAACTTTCTGTACCCATGCACCTCTCTAGGGGAGGGAAAATGATAGGCTCCATCCTCCAGAACCTCAAGCGTGGGTGGTGCCATCTCTGGGCTGGTAGCCTTGGGTTCTATAAGAAAGCAGGCTGAGCAAGCCAGTAAGTAACATCCCTCCATGACCTCTGTATCCACTCCTTCCTCTAAGTTCCTAACTGTGTGAGTTCCTGGTCCTGACTTCCTTTGGTGATGAGCAGCAGTGTGGAGATGTAAGCTGAATAAACCCTTTCCTCCCCAACTTGCTTCTTGGTCATGATGTTTTACACAGGAGCAGAAACCCTGACTAAGACACTAGCCTTGCTCTCTCTTTCTGCTTCAGCATTCCGAGAACTGGAATCATCAACAGAAGGAGACCGTGTGCAGAGCCCAGGGTACGTGTATGTATATTCTCTCCTGGCCTGTGACCGTGTCTTGATAATCTGCAAAGACACTCTTGCAAATTGGTTGACTTTGAAAGTACCAGGGATGGAGCCTCAGAATCTTTGGGGACACCACAATCAAAGTCAGAGCCCTAAGTATGATGATAACTCTGGGGAGTAGAAGGGACAAGGGCCTGGGACCTGTGCTCACATGAAATCTATGGGTCACAGGCTTTTCCCACTCTCTATCTTCTCAGGAAGAATTCCACCCCTCTTCAGGTCTCCTACAGCAATCTGCTCCAGCTGAAACATGCCATCCAGCATAGAAGCTAGATGAGACTCAGGAAGTCCCTGAAACTGATCAGATGTACTATTTGTTAGCATTTCGTCTAGGCTCCGCCCCACAGTTGCCTGGCAACAGCTAGGTGTGCCTGACTCCCTATAAAAGGGGATGCTTGCCCCCTCCTCAATCACTTGCCCTCTTCCTCCTGCTCCCCCCTCCCCATCCCCCCTCCCTCCTCTCTCCACATGCTCATGGCCCACTTCTCTCTGTCTCTCTGTCTCTGTCTCTGTCTCTGTTTCTCTCTCTCTGTCTCTCTCTGTCGCTCTCTCTGCCTTTCTCTTAGCTCCCCTCCCCATGCCCTGAATAAACTCTATCCTATACTATACCATCATGTGGCTGGTCCCTCAGAAAGGGCTGCCTCGGCATGGCTCTGCAGAGGCGTCCTCTTCCCCGACACCATACCATGCCTCCATCAAACGTATTCCTTCATTCCCTATATATTTTTTTTTAACACACATTGGTGCTGTGGATACTTTCACCAAACATATCCCTGGTTTCTCTATCTTTTTATAAAACACAACACTATTCCCCTCCCTCTCCAATTTTCTAAAAACAGTAAGGACTGCTGAGGAGACGGGACCAGTATGACTGAAAGGCTAGACTCCAGCCACTGCTCAAGCCACAGTGCCCTACCGCAGCCTCTCTCCCTTCACAGATGGGGACAGAGCCTACTGGGACAGTATCTGTTGAGTCCCTAGCTGGTAGACTTTCTGGAGCTAAGAGCTCTCACAGTGGTGGTGGGAGCTAAGGGGTGGGGGTGGGGGTGAGTTCCCATCAAAGGGGTGTTGGTGGCCACACATCCTACTCCCCACCCCCTTCTCTACCTCCTACCTGAGAATCAAAGAGCCTTCCTGCAGGCTTAGTGAAGCCCCACCCATCCTTCGGAGGGGGCGAGAAGGAACGTCCACTTTTGACACGTGGGTCCTCATGTCCTTCCTCCATGACCCCACCATGCTGTCTGTCTCTGGTACTGAGGTCTGAACTCTCTTGGGAGTCCCCAACAAGTTTCCATCTGTCTGTCTGTCCTGTCCATGGTGTTAAGCAAATCTTGCTGCCAATCTGTCTCAGCGTCTGAAGCCTTACTTACACCAAAGCTGCCTGGAAGAGGCCCAGACTAACGAGGCTGTCCAGAAGAGAGATTTTTCTCCACGTTACGCTGCCTGAAAGGGGCATAGTGAAGCAGGCTCTGGGTTTTAAGCTTTCATGAGCTGTCATTCTTGCTGGTGTGGGCTTTCTGCGATGCAGCTGGCTTTTGAGTCCTTCCCACTCCTATAAGTAACCCCAACAAACTCACTAGTTCCCAAGTTGGACTTCAGCTCGCTCCTACTCTGATCTGTTGTTGGTTCCTATGTAGGGTAAGACATTTGCTTACATCTCCCAAGAAATAGTGTTCTGTAAAACCAGATTATGTCTCAGGAGGGTCTCCATTTAGGCAACACCCTTTCCAAGTCTAGATTTTATTTATTTGTTTATTTATTTATTTATTTATTTATTTATTAAGATTTATTTATTTATTATATGTAAGTACACTGTAGATGTCTTAGACAGACCAGAAGAGGGCATCAGATCTCTTTATGGATGGTTGTGATCCACCATGTGGTTGCTGGGATTTCAACTTAGAACCTCTGGGAGAGCAGTTGGAACTCTTAACCACTGAGCCATCTCTCCAGTCCTATTTATTTATTTTTTAAGACAGTGTCTTATGTAGCCCAAGCTGACTTCAACTCTGTGTAGGTGAAAATGCACTTGAATTCCTGATCCTCCTGTCTCTACCCCTCAAGTGCTGGGATTCCAGGTGTACTCCACCAGCGCTCTTCTTAGTTTAGATCCTAGACTGAACAACTCTCAACCCAGAGTGCCACCCCTCACCATTCCCCAGAAGAGCCTTGTCTGGGTCTCACAGTGGCTCCCTTATCCTCTGCCTGAGGGCAGTAGGCAGCCTGTTTGCCGAACAATGTTGGAAGGCAGAACTCTTAGGGATAAGAGGTCATTAGATATCATCCACTCCAACTTCTCCTCTCAGAGATGGGAACACTGAGGTCCCAATGGGAAATGAAAGGGTTCAGCATGGTGGTGCATGCCTTTAACCCCAGTACTTAAGGTGTTGAGTCAGGAGGATCGGGAGGTCAAGGGTAGCATTGATTAGAGAGCAAGTTTAGCGTCAACCTGGCCTACAAGAAACCTCATGTCAAAAATATGAGGAGAGGGGCTGGAGAGATGGCTCAGCTGTTAAGAGCACTGACTGCTCTTGCGAATGTCCTGAGTTCAAATCCCAGCAACTACCTGGTGGCTCACAACAATCCGTAATGAGATCTGGTGCTCTCTTCTGGGGTGTCTGATGACAGGGGTGTTGGTGGCCACACATCCTACTCCCCACCCCCTTCTCTACCTCCTGAGAATCAAAGAGCCTTCCTGCAGGCTTAGTGAGACCCCACCCATCCTTCGGAGGGTGTGAGAAGGAATGTCTACTTTTTTGTTGTTGTTGTTTTTTGTTTTTTTGTTGGTTTTGTTTTTTTGAAACAGGGTTTCTCCGTGTAGCTCTGGCTGTCCTGGAACTCACTCTGTAGACCAGGATGGCCTCGAACTCAGAAATCCACCTGCCTCTGCCTCCCAAGTGCTGGGATTACTGGCGTGCACCACCACACCCGGCTGAACGTCCACTTTTGACACATGGGTCCTCATGTCCTTCCTCCATGACCCCATATAATAAATAAATAAATATACATATATAATAAATAAATATAATAAATAAATAAACTTTTATAAATAAACTTTAAAAAAATATGGGGAGAAATGAGGGTAGATCTTTTTCCTTTGGGTGACTGGTGTTGGGAAAAATTTAACGTCTTTGCCATGAGAACTTAGGTTGAACTAAATGTATAAGGGAAACTCTGGTACTTTCAGTGGGTGACCGGAAACTAACTGTACCCCATGGAAAACAAAGTGAGGGCTCAGTGTCTTCATCCGATGAGTCCCTGGTCAGACTGCTACCAGAGACAGAGTGGGTTCCCCACAAATGTGTTGAATGAATACTCAGGCCCTTTCCTTTCTTTTTTTCTAACAAAGTCAGCAGAGTGGGCTGGTTACAAGCTCCGAAGTAGAGCCTCAAGGCGGGAAGGGAGCCTGGTGAGTGGAGATGGGAGGCCCACTGAATCCTGCGTGGGGTTTGTAGAGCGTGTGGCTAACAGGGAGAGCGGGTGACGGGAGAGCAACAGATGTGGCCAATGGCTGCATGGCCACCTTCTCCTCTTTCTGTGGGTCCCACGGGCTTGTCTAGACTTCTCCCTGAAGCTGGGTCCTCATTCCTGGTAACTGCCCAGCTCCCCTCGTCCTCTGGGTAAAGGTATTATTCTTCAACAGATGGCAAGAGGAGGCTGTCATTGTTTTGGGGATAGACTCGACAGTAGCAGCCCTTGTCACAGTTACTGAGGTCCTGGGGGCATTAAGGGACAAACTTCTTTGTGTGATCATGTAAGGAGGATGATGCGTCTTAAGTGTAATCAAATCCCAGCATGATAATTGCCAATCATGACTTTCTATCCACCATACACCACATGATACCCAAAAGCCTAGTTAGATGAACTAGACTCCCCAAACAGCCCTTTAAGACATACTTACCCCGGGGATGGGTAACTTTATGTCAGTTTGTCAGGTCGCAGCGCACAGATATTTGGTTAAATATTATTCTGGATGTTTCTGTGAAAATGTTTTATGGATGAGATTCATCCTAAGAGGTAGTCTGGTTGCTTCTCTTTCTCCATCCCCTCTGAGTTCACAGCAAGGCAGTAGCTGGCCATCTGCAAACCCAGAAGGGAGCCATCAGCAAGAACCCAGTGAGTTGGTACCTTGAAGTAGGACTTCTCACCTGTAGATCTATGAGAAATACTCATCTGGGGTTTAAATATTCCAGCCTATAGTATTTTGCTAGTACATCCTGAGCTGACAAGATGATCATTAGCTACTCTCTGAGGCTGCTGGCTTTGCATACTGGTGCGGAGGTCAAGGCCTGGACCTCAGAAGCCATCACCACATATTGGTTGAACAAATAAGTAACAGCATGAGAAGAATATTGTTTTCTGAGACAAAGACCTGGCCAGACTGCTGATTTTCAATGGTTACAAGTTCCTGGATGCAGCAGGTGGTAACAGTGGCTCAGAGGAGGTAGGAAGAGAGTCCCCAATAGAGGGACTTGGCCCTCGCCCAGCTGTCTGGCGACACCTTGATGCCTCTGGAGGAAGGCTCCTCCTTCTACTTCTGAACAGAACATGTCTATTTGCTGCCATCTGTGTTCACAGAACTCTTAGCAAAGGCTCCAGGAGTCTTGGAAGGGTGTCATCTTTTGGCAGAGCATAAGTCCATACATGGGGTGGGGCGTGGCATGTGATGGATACCATGGAATGACTGTGTTGGACTGAGGGAAACTTGTAGATTGCCAGCAATCCTTGAGTGGACAGAAGTGGGGGCGGGGCAGCTAGGCAGTGGGCTCTGAGTTGTCTTTGTAGCCAGCAGCTGTTGCCAGGAGGGCAGCTGAGAAGGTAGAAATTACCCAAAGGTTGGATTTATGCTTTCTAATAGCCTTGGGTCCCTGAGGAGGCTTCCAGGCCTTGGAGGGAAGAGTTGGACTGTGGGTTAGGGGTGTAGTACTGAAGGTACTCATTCAGAACCGGGAGCTTACCTAATGATCTAAAGTCCAGCGTAGAAAGTAGAACACAGTCCATGTCCATCGTGGGCTGTGGGGAGGGGAAGGATCTGGAATCCAGAAGGACTCCCAGAACTACAGCACACCAGAGACCAAGCTACAAAAGTTGCTTAAGCCAGCCTCATCAGGTGTAGGTGTGTAGGTGTCAGTTTATGTAGGTATTAATAAAAAATGAGGCACAGGCCTCTTAGGTCAAAAACGATGACAAATTTCAATACATTAGAGCATTGAAATTAAGTGCAAAAGTCCCTGTTACACCAGCTAGAAGTACAAATTGACTATTTGTAGACTCTCAAGGTGGAATTCTCAGAGGGCAGAGCAAACGCTTCATAGTCACAGAGATCTGGGTTTGGGTATCATCTCCTGTGAGGAGCCTCGGCCACCATCACAAGATGGCGCCAGCTTCCGCCTCCCTCTTGTAGTAAACAGCCTCAGGGACACGTACCTCCTGCTGAACAGCGCATGCACAGAGCCATTCATTTACATAGCACACCTCCCATCCAATCAGGTCCTGACACGGTGCTGGCATTCATTTACATAGCACACCTCTTATCCAATCAGGTCCTGACACGGTACTGGCATTCATTTACATAGCACACCTCCCATCCAATCAGGTCCTGACATGGTGCTGGCATTCATTCACATAGTACACCTCCCATCCAATCAGGTCCTGACACAGTGCTGGTATTCATTTATATAGCACACCTCCCATCTAATCAGGTCCTGATACGGTGCTTAGTGAGCCACCACTGAGTACTTAAGGAACTGCTTTTGGGCAGTTGGTGGCCCCCGATTGAAGCATCAAGGAAGTCCTGAATAAACTGCTGAAGAGAAGAACCTGGTTGTGTCGTGTCCTTCTTCTTGGGTCGACGTTGGGCGCAACAACTGGTGACCCGTATGGGGAACCAAGGTTCAGAACTCTCAGCAACAGGAGCGGTACTGGTAAGTTTCCTAGGTAAGTGGGAATGATAAAGCTTCCCGGAGTGGGGAACAATAAGGTTCACGGTAAGTGACGAGAGGGATGTATGGACCATTACCTTCTGCTCGCAATCATCATACCGATCTGGGCGGTTGTGGTGCTGGTCATACTTTTTGCTTGCGGTGTCATAAACCCGTGGAGGAGTACTATAGATGTTGTGAAGCCGTGAAAAAGGGAACGAGGGTACTTAGAGCGTACCAAGAGAGTCAGTCCAAGAGAGGGAGCGACAACGGAAGGGGCAAAAAGGCGAGAGGGGCTCAGAAAAAGGGGACGAAGGAAACCTCAGAGGATTCCCCTTTTAACATCTACCCATCCCTGAGTGTGTTCAGATGGCGGAGGGAGCTCAGTTCAGAATCGAGCGAGGACGAGCTGAGTGAGGACGAGGAGGAAGAGTTAGAGGAGGAGGCAATTAAGTATGACAGGAGACTCCGGCAGCTGCCCAGAGCATCCGGTACCGGACAGCCGCATCTGCTACCTCCGCCTTGGACCACGGCTCACAGAGCTTCTGCACCTCCATACAATGAAGGAGGCGTCAGACGGTCTTTCTGTCCAGGTGCCTGGCGAGAGGTAAAAAGAGAGCTAGGTCTAGCCTTCCCTGTCTTTGAGAGAGAGGACAGCGGGCGCTATCATGAACCATTAGACTTTAAGGTCATCAAAAGTTTAGCAGAATCAGTGCGAACATACGGGATTTCTGCTGCTTATACTGTTACACAGCTTGAGAACGTGGTGTGGTGGCCACGACACCCGCTGACTGGCAGCAGCCAGCAAAAGCTTGCCTCACTCCAGGGCAGGACTTGGACTTCAGGTCATTCCTAGTGGAGGATGCAGGAGAACAGGCTCTAGTTAACCAACAGCAAGGGCAACCAGCTTGGGATAGAGACATGCTCTTAGGGCAGGGACGTTTTGTGGCGGAGCAGACAGGATACCCGCTACCAGTCTATGATCAGATTAATCAGCTAGGTATACGAGCCTGGAAGTCCCCCCCCCCCTAATCGAGGGGAGGTCTCTGGTAACTTAACCAAGATCCTACAGGGACCTGCCGAGCCATTCTCAGACTTTGTTGCTAGGATGGTAGAGGTGGCAGGAAGGGTGTTCGGGGATCCAGACACAGCAAAGCCTCTAATAAAGCAGCTTGTCTTTGAACAGTGCACTAAGGAGTGACGCACAGCCATAACACCCTATAAGAGTAAGGGCTTAGAGGTTTGGATGATATTATGCAGAGAGTTAGGAGGGCCTCTTAGCAATTCAGGCTTGACAGCCGCCATTATGCAAATCACCAAAGCTCAAAGAACTTCCGGGGGATGTTTTGAATGTGGCCAATCAGGACACTTTAAGAAAGATTGCCCTAAAAGGAAATGGAAAGATCACCCGAACAACTGCCCTGGTCTATGCCCCAGGTGCCGAAAAGGCAACCACTGGGCCAATGAATGCAGATCTGTAAAAGACCTGCAAGGACGCCCTTTAGGGTCAGGGTATGGAGGGGCCTGTCCAAAAAACGGGATGCAGGGCCCCTGCCCTCAGGGACCCGCAAATATATGGGGCAATGACAGACCAAGGGGAGGAGACACGAGCGACAGCCAGCTTCCGCCACCCTCGTGACCGCCAAGGAGAGCCACTGTAGGCTCAGTGGGCCTGGACATCTGTTCCACCACCAGACTTGTACTAACGCCCCAGATGGGGACTCAGCTAGTTGATACTGACTTTCACGGACCCTTACCACCCAACACAGTCGGCCTCGTCATAGGACGAGCCTCACTTATTCTAAAAGGGATCCGTATTCACCCTGGAGTTACTGACCCAGACTCTACGGGGACTATTAAAGTCATGGTAGAATCTCCCAAAGGCATAGCCGCCATCTCCCCTGGAGATAGAACAGCACAGGCGCTTCTGCTACCTAGCCTACATGAGCGCTTTGCGGCTCCACAGGGCAGGCTGCTGCTTACCTTGCCTTGGATCTACAACAGTGGCCTATGTTAAATCTAGCAGTTGAAGGCAGAAAAGTACTGGGCCTTCTGGACACTGGAGCTGATCAAAGTATCATAGCAGTAAAGGACTGGCCCAAAGGATGGCCTATCCAGAAGTCAGCTCAGACATTACAAGGTCTAGGATATGCTAAGGCGCCTAATATCAGTGCTCGACAGCTGTCCTGGAAAAATGATGAGGGGGCATTCAGGAAGTTTTTTGCCCTTTGTTCTAGAACTCCCCATGACACTCTGGGGCCGTGATGTACTTTCAGGCATGGGCCTACATCTTACAAATAACTATTCAGAGGACGCCCAACAAATGATGGACTCTATAGGTTACATACCGGGGAGAGGATTGGGAAAGACCTTACAGGGAAGAGTTGAGCCCATCCAGACTAAAGACAATCCTCACAGACAGGGCCTGGGTTTTTCCTAGGGGCCACTGTGTTTACTATTCCCGTCACTTGGCACATGGAGGAGCCAATATGGGTTTCACAATGGCCTCTATCCTCTGAGAAGCTTCAGGCTGCTCGTGCCCTTGTGCAAGAACAACTGCACTTAGAGCACATTAAGCCATCGACCTCGCCCTGGAATATGCCAATCTTTGTTATTAAAAAGAAGTCAGGAAAATGGCGACTTCTCCATGATCTCAGGGCTATCAACCAACAGATGCAACCCATGGGACCAGCACAACAAGGGATTCCATTTCTATCAGCTTTGCCCTCCAACTGGGATATAATAGTTATAAATATTAAGGATTGTTTCTTCTCTATCCCCTTATGCCCGCAAGATACGATAAGATTTGCTTTCACCTTCCCCTCATGTAACCATGAAGAACCTGATCAACGTTATGAGTGGGTTGTGTTACCACAGGGCATGGCAAATAGTCCTACTATGTGCCAGTTGTATGTTGCTCAGGCTTTGGAACCAGTCAGAGCTGCCCATCCTCATATAAAATGTGTCCATTATATGGATGACATTTTACTGACTGGCAAGGATATTGTCCTGTTGGAAAATGCTTTTATAGCAATGATCAAGGCTCTTGAAGCCTGGGAACTACACATCGCTCCAGAGAAGGTGCAACGGACCAATACTGTCCAGTATCTAGGAGCGCATATTAGCCCAAATGCTGTGCGACCACAAAAAATCACCTTTCGACATGATACCTTAAGGACTTTAAACAATTACCAAAAGCTCCTGGGTGATATAAACTGGATCCTCACATACCTAAAACTACCTAACTATGTGTTGAGACCTCTTTATGATATACTGAAAGGAGACTCAGACCTTGCTTCACCTCGTAATCTTACCCCCGAAGCCAGGAAGGCATTACATGAAGTTGAGCAAGCCTTGCAGTCGGTGGGGCTGGTCAGATGGCAGGAGGATAGAGACCTCCTGCTATGTATCCTGCCCGCTGCTAAACAACCTACTGCAGTTCTTTGGCAGGACGGACCGTTACTCTGGATCCACCCACACTCTTCTCCTGCCCAGTCTATAGAGCATTATACTGCAGTGGCCTCATTAGCTCTTGCTGGTATTCACCAATCCCTCCAGCATTTCGGGAAGCGCCCTGATACGGCGACTGTCCTGTACACTAGTCATCGGGTGTCTGTTTTGTGTGGACTGATAGATGAGTGGGCCATCCTCAAATGTACCTTGCCCGGCCCTATTGATAAATACCTCCCAAAACATCCCTTACTGCAATTTTACAAAGAGCACCCAGTTATTTTCCCAAAGGTTACCTCTCATGCTCCCCTCCCAGGGGCTGCTAATGTTTTCACTGATAGTTCCAAAACAGGGGATGGAGCCTATTTGATGGAAGGGCAAACCCCTCAAGTGCATCAATATGCTCCCGGATCACCACAAGTGGTAGAACTACAGTCAATGAAGTCTTCAAAACCTGCCACTTTCCTTTTAATTTGATCTCTGATTCTGCATATGTTGTAAATGCGGTGAGGGTTTTAGAAACTGCAGGAACCTTTAGACCCACCAGCACGGTTTTCTCCCTGTTTGCTGAGCTCCAGGTGCGTATCTGGGAGCGCACCGCACCTTTTCATATCCTTCACATCCGTGCACATTCCAATCTGCCAGGACCCCTCAGTCATGGCAATGACATTGTGGACCATTGTACACGCATGCCCTTGGCATTCTTGAGCTCTTCCTTGGAGCAAACTATACAATTCCACTCCCTGTATCATGTCCCTACTCAAGTACTACAGCACAAATTCAATCTCTCTCACGCCGATGCGTGGCACAAAGTATTGTCCTACCCTCATTGTGCTGCTTTTCTCCATCCGCCCCATGTGGGAGCTAACCCTCATGGCCTACGCCCCCTACAACTTTGGCAAATGGATGTCACCCATATCCCTGAATTTGGCAATATTCGCTATGTACATGTCTCTGTGGACATGTGTTCTGGAATCATTCATGCCTCTCCCTTGAGTGGAGAAAAGACCAAAAACGTGATTTCTCATTGCCTAGAAGCATGGGGAAAGCCTGCCTGCATTAAAACTGACAATGGCCCGGCATATACCATGGCCTCTTTCATTTCCTTCTGCAAGCAGATGCAAGTATCTCTCAACCATGGCCTACCCTATAACCCACAGGGTCAAGGCATTGTTGAACGTGCACATCGCACATTAAAAGAATGTCTACTAAAACAAAAGGAGGGAATAGGCCACGGTCGTACACCTAAAGACCCTCAAGCCTTAGCCCTCTTTATCCTTAATTTTCTACATCTTGATTCTGAAAATCGTTCAGCTGCTGACCGTCATCAGAAATTCCAACCTAAAAAATATGATGATGTACGTTGGAAGGATGTCTTAACTGGCCAATGGCTCGGTCCAGATCCTGTAATTGCGAGATCTAGGGGAACTGTTTGTGTTTTTCCACAGGACCGGCAAGATCCAATCTGGATACCTGAGAGACTAACGAGAAGGGGGCTCCAGGGACACAAGAATGAAGATCTTGATGTGGATCCTGATGCCGATCCTCCTCCTGCCACAAGAGATGACAGCCCGAGAAGAAACTCTCTGGGGAATTGCCAAAGCTTGGCCGATCCCTCACCCAATCCATAAGCTCTCACTAACCAGAGTTGATGTGTTACAGGTAGAAGTAGAACATTTATACAAGATCATCCACCTGTCCTGTATCCATTCTGTGAGTGGGGTCTGTGTCACACCTCTCAGCGTAAGCAACTGGAGCAGTCATTCAAACGTTTCCCGAGCCATCAGTAACTACCCGAAGGGCAATTGGTCCCTGGAGGCGGAATATATGACTCTTCAATTGCTTCAAGATATTGTATCTCTTAATCAAACTAGAGTGGACCCTGTGTCAGCTAAGGCTCTTTTGAACTGGATTGCCCAGTCATTCAGCTTTATTAAGGAGTGGGCAGGGGTGGGAGCAGTGGTCTCCTTACTCCCGGTGGCTTGTCTGTTCTGTGCCTGGTGCCTATGTAGGATGAGGCAGGATCACGCCCGTACTAAAATGGCTATATATCAGGCACTTCTCGCAGTGGAAGAAGGAGGGTCCCCAGCTGTCTGGCTTGCTTCGTTAAAATAGTAGCTGGAGGTTTCGCCCCCAGACCCACTTAGGCACATGCTAGGGGTGTTTCTGTGTTGACTGTATTCAGTGATGGGCAACCTCCTCCGTGCTTGGATCGACCTAAGACATGGGGCCCAGTGGGCGATAGGGTAACCCTATGACGGGTAAGACCAAGCTGCGGCAAGGGATGACCTAAGACAGAGCAGTCAAAATCAACCCAGTGCCACGTCTGGAAGTCTCTTGCTTGGGAACACCTCCTAGGAATTGACGGGCAGCTGGAGAGGTACTCAGAGATGGGTACAACTCTCCCCCCATGGGTGTCAACAAAACTAAAAAGGGGGAACTGTGAGGAGCCTCGGCTGCCATCACAAGATGGCGCCGGCTTCCGCTTCCCTTCTGTAGTAAACAGCCTCAGGGACATGTACCTCCTGCTGAACAGCGCATGCACAGAGCCATTCATTTACATAGCACACCTCTCATCCAATCAGGCCCTGACACGGTGCTGGCATTCATTTACATAGCACACCTCTCATCCAATCAGGTCCTGACACAGTGCTGGTATTCATTTATATAGCACACCTCCCATCCAATCAGGTCCTGACACGGTGCTTAGTGAGCCACCACTGAGTACTTAAGGAACTGCTTTTGGGCAGTTGGTGGCCCTTTGGGCAGTTGGTGGCCCCCGATTGAAGCATCAAGGAAGTCCTGAATAAACTGTTGAAGAGAAGAACCTGGTCATGTCGTGTCGTCCTTCTCGGATCGACGTTGGGCGCGACAATCTCCCACACACCCACACTTTAGCTGTTTCTCTATGTTCCTTTTCTTATTTTTTAAAGGCAAAATATCCTTCCTTCCTTCCTTCCTTCCTTCCTTCCTTCCTTCCTTCCATCCATCCATCCATCCATCCATCCATCCATCCATCCATCCATCTTCAAGAATGTCCTGTAGCCTATGCTGTCAGTGAATTCACTATATACCCAAAAATGACTTTCCATTTCTGACGCTTCCTTCTCTCCATCCTGAGTTCAGACGCTGGGATTATAGGTATGGGTCACTATGCCTGGTTTGTGTGGTGCTGGAGATCAAACCCAGGGTTTTGTGCATGCTGGGGAAGCACTCTACCAACTAAACTATCTCCCTAGTCTAAGGTCTCACTTTGTAGCTCAGACTGTTCTGGAACTTACTGGGTAGCTTACGATAGCCTTGAACTCTGGGCAATTGTCCCACCCCAGTGTCCTAAGCTGGGATCAAGGCAAGCACCACCTCGCCCAGCCATTTCCTTCCCAGAGTAACATAGACAATACAAGCCTCTGCAAAGCATGCTTCATTCTCTCTGTTTCATCCCAACTCATTTTCTGATTTTTATTTTGGGTCTACTACTGCCTTTGGAACTGGGTGGGGGCTCAGGGGGGGCGTGGTGGTGGTGGGGAGAAGGACACATGACCACTGTCTAAGACAAATCACTGTGTCCAGGTTATTACAACCATATAACTCAAACCTGCCCGATCCAGTGACTCTCAAGACCAGCAGAAGCCTCTCACTTCCCGGCCACTTACACCCAGTGGATGTAGATCGAGCCTGGGCTGCCCACTCAGAGCTTGTGCTCAAATGAAGTCAGCAGTTAGCCGGAGCACATTTGCAGCCTAATGATGCCGTTTCCATCCCGAATCAGTGCTTGATGCTAATCGAATGCCTTCATGGGCTTTTCCTGGCTGACAAAGTCTCATTTTTTTATAAATAAAAAAGTGCTCCTAACTGATCTGCTCCCTCCTGGGGCTGCTTTGAAGATCAAGTGAGGCATTCCACTTAGAGTTTTCAGTCTCAGTCAGCTATTATGCCATTAATGTAATGAGGGAGAACTAAGCCATCACCGCTGTTGTTGCCACTGTTGGTGTTGGCTGTGACTGGCACACCCTAGTTTGCAGTTCCAGCTGCAGAGATCTGGGGTAGACCCAGGTGGAGCTCCCTGGGGCTGCCTTTGTTTGGAAGCTGCGTCTCAGTGTGAGTCTCTGGTGGCTTCTCTGCATGCTCATCATGCTGAAATTGCAGCCTTCCCAGCTGTTGGCGATGGAGACATCCCAGAAAATGAGGCTGGCTCAGTAAATATTGAACCAAATTATGCAAATGAGCTCACACAAGCAACTCAGCTGCAGAAAGAAAGTCAGATTGATGGGGCCTGGCCCGGTCTATAGGACATCCCTCCCCCTTTCTTCTTGTCAATGCTGTTATTCAAAGACTAACACTTGGGTCCCATTAAAGAGGTGGTCATGTGCTGGGGTGGGACCTTACCTGATCTAAGTCCTGTGAGGAAGGAGAGCTGGAATTGCTTTGGGAGGAGGAGAAAGGCAGTGGTATCCAGTTCTTTCTTTCCTTCCCTCTTCAAAGACACTGACTTGATAACTGAACCTTTAAAGCCACGATCTCACCCAGGTATCACCCTACAGGGATGATGGGACAATGCCCCCCCCCAGGAGATAACATTTTCATGGAGTCCACTGCAGAGAAACCATGGATTTGGGAGCCGAGGGTCTGGCACAGGGTGGGCAACTTCAAACTGAAGGACCTTTGTGCTAGTGGAAGGCATGGGTGAGATGAATTGGAGGCATTTGGCGATCCAATGGGCACTTCCATAAAGGTCCTTGTGCACGAAGGCATTTGCCTAAGGACAGGCAGTTTGGAACTTGAGCCATGGGCTCACATGAGATAGAGCCAATGGCTGGTGCACCTATTGGCTTTTGGGTCACTGACCACAGTTCCCAACAGTAAAAGATTAAGGGAGGAAAGTTTCATATTGGTGCTAATCTACGTGTTAGACCATCGCGGCGGGAAGGCAGAGTGGAGAGAATGCTAGACCATCCCAATGGGGAAAGCAGAATGTAGGAGTGAGTGTTCCAATTCCTGTAGAGGGATTTTTAACCCCACAACATGGCTGTTCTGGCAAGGGATCACATTCAAAGATATGACCCTGCCGGAATGCATATATGCCACATCTTTAATCCCTCTGGCTGGGGGACATTCCTTGGTATACACCCTTAATCCCTAACAGGGAAGGTAAGGTTAGTTTGCAGAAGAAAGCAGCCGTGTTTGAAAGTGACATCCAATTGAGGAGCAGACATAGTGACGAATCAGAGAAAGATTTGACAGACAGAGTCAGAGAGAAGATACACCTGGCTCATACAACAACAGCACAAGAAAGAGGTCACTTAAGAGAAACACATGGAGCCGGGCGGTGGTGGTGGCATACCTTTAATCCCAGCACTTGGGAGGCAGAAACAGGCGGATTTCTGAGTTCGAGGCCAGCCTGGTCTACAGAGTGATTTCCAGGACAGCCAGGACTACACAGAGAAACCCTGTCTCGAAAAACCAAAAAAACCAGAGAGAGAGAGAGAGAGAGAGAGAGAGAGAGAGAGAGACATGGGCACACAGAGTAGTTTGGGAATTATGTTCAATTTGTGCAAGTTCTTGCAGTGCAGGTCAGCAGAGGCAGTTGAAGCCAGAGAATAAGGAGCCAAAAGATTAGAAGAAAGTGTCGCTCTGGCAGTGGTGGCACACGCCTTTAATCCCAGCACTTGGGAGACAGAGGCAGAAGCAGAGGCAGAGGCAGAGGCAGAGGCAGAGGCAGAGGCAGAGGCAGAGGCAGAGGCAGAGGCAGAGGCAGAGGCAGAGGCAGAGGCAGAGGCAGAGGCAGAGGCAGGTAGATTTCTGAGTTCTGGGCCTGGTCTATGGAGTGAGTTCCAGGACAGCCAGGGCTATCCAGAGAAACCCTGTCTCAAAAAACAAAACAAAAACAAAAACAAAAACAAAAACAAAAACAAAACAAAACAAAAAAAGAACAAATTGTCAAAGTTAGTGTGAAGCCAAGCAGAGCAACTCAGTGAGAAGCCGAGAGAAGCCAGATTGAATCTGTCAGCTTGGAGAGGAGTTCGAGGCAGGACAGCTGTGTTGAACCAGCCAGCCAGTTTCAGAAAGGACTAGAAAGGGTGAGCTTATTCAGCAGTAAGCCTCTGAAATGATAATTATATCAGGCAAATAAAAGTTATGTTTCCACATTGCTGTGGAAGCAGAGTGGGTATCAGAAGCAGGGGATAGGTGGAAACTTCAAAAAGTTTGGCCCCTTGTGAACTGCTTCCACCAGTGAGGCCTCGTCTCCTAAAGCTTGCATAGCCTTTCAAAATGGAACAAGGGTTCAAAAGCCTGCAAAGGACAGTTCAAGTTCAAAGCACCACTGCTGAGGTGTGTAGACAGTTTGGTCCCCTGTGCAGATACCAGCCTTTTCTGATCTGTCATTTGAAGGGGTGGGGATGTGGGCCTGCACTGAAGAGGCCAAGCATGGATGGAAGAAGCCCTCCCCCAGACCCAGATGGCCAGAGAGGCACCACGGGAGTGAGCCTTCTCTTGTCCCTCCATGGATGACTATGAGGCTTAATGTAACAAGGGCAGCAGGGCAAAGGGCTGCTTTGGTGATGCAGGGCTAGACGCTCTGTGTGTCCTGCAGGGAAGTGTATTGAGACAGGCCTGAGAGCTCTCAGGCAGCAGTGGTTATGACCAGACAGTCATCAAACATCACCAATGCTTTTGAAATGGAAAATGAAGTAGAACCACTTATGAGTTTTTAGATATCTGTCCAGAGGAAACAGGGAGCCAGGAGTGGGTAAAAGGAGAGTCCTAGCAGTAAGGAGGTATTGTGTACTACCTCCTGCTCACCTCTGGTGCAGCAAATGACCACAGCACAGTAGATTGAACCAATGCAAATGCAGTATCTTTTTTGTTTTGTTTTGTTTTGTTTTGTTTTTTGGTTTTTCGAGACAGGGTTTCTCTGTGTAGCTCTGGCTGTCCTGGAACTCACTCTGTAGACCAGGCTGACCTTGAACTCAGAAATCCACCTGTGTCTGCCTTCCAAGTGCTGGGATTAAAGGCATGTACCACCACCGCCTGGCTGTCCTAACATTCTTATTTCAAGAATAACTAGCAATCCCATCTTCTTTTGCCACGTTACCTAATGTACTCACAGGTTTTGTTTTCATGTGCATACTTGTGTATATGTGTGCATTTGTGTGCACATGCACATAAAGACTAGAAGTCACCTTCAGGTGCTGTACCTTTTTAAAAATGTATTTTTGTTTATGTCCATGTGTTCATGTGTATGTAAGTGGCTTCAGAGGACAGGAAAGGGTGTCAGATTCTCTGGAGCTGGAATAACAGGCTGTCATGAGACATTGCACATGAGTGCTGGGAATCGAGGCGAGGTCCTCTTCAATGGCAGCAAGTCCTCTTCGCCTCCGAACCATCTCCCCAGCCTCCCCGCCCTCCTCTTCTTCCTACTCTCTCCCCATCTTCTCCCACCCCCCTTTTTCTTTTTCTTCAGAGTTTCTCAAAGTTTGGAACTGGCCTGGAACTCACCTGATAGGCAAGGCTCAGCTGTCTGACAAACTCCAGGAATCCATTTGTCTCCCTGTAGGGCTGGGATCACAGTGTGCATCCTCATACCTGGCACTTCCTTTTCTAAACCTGATTCTGGGAGGTTGAATTCAGGTTATGTTTGCAGGGCAAACTTCACCAACTGAGCTATCTCGCCAGACCCAGGATATGTTTGTTTTTTTAAAGATTTATTTATTTATTTATTTATTTATTTATTTATTGTATATGAATACACTGTAGCTGCCTTCAGGCACACCAGAAGAGGGCATTGGATCCCATTATAGATGGTTGTGAGCCACCATGTGTTTGCTGGGGGAATTGAACTCAAATGATCTTAACCGCTGAGCCACCTCTCCAGCTCCAGGATATGGGTACCTTTATGATGTATTATTTTGCCTATCACAGACATGGACTAAAGAAACTGAATGAATGCTGTTGTAATGTAACCCCAACTCTTCCTACAGGCTGTCAAGTCCTGGGCGAACCAAATCACACTTGGGGATATTTTACCCTCATGAAAATGAGCAAGAAACATAGCCTGTGAGCTTGGTGACATACCACCTGTGTGAACTAGAGACCACGGAACCACACCTTTGCTCTCTACATGCCCTCCGGTCAGTTAGAGACTTCCTCTTCCTAGTTTTAACAGCTTACAGACATATCAGGCAACAACACCAACAAAATGTCTCTCTTTTTCTCTTTTGTTCTCATCCTTTGTCCCCATAGTCCAAAATTTTCTGGTTTTATAGTTCAACATCCCTAAGCTTTTCCACTTCCAATTCTGTGAGATCATGTTTATCTGATATTATTGTAGTCCACAGGAAGGGCAGGCTGATAAGTCCAGGGAACACAAAGATGTCTGTAAGGAAAACTTGGAACTGGGAATTGGGAAGCCGATGAGTTCAACTGACAACAAAGATTCTGCTCCTGTCACTCATCTGTGAGTCACTGAGAGGACTCGCTCCCTTTCTTTCCTTTTTGCCTGACAAAGGCTATAACTCAGTCAGCTGTGGTTCTCACCATGGAAAACCCCCGCCCAGTAAGCCCCAAGCCAATCTTGCCTTCAGTTTAACTGTGCCAGGGTCTTTCTTATCGCTGTTAGCTTATCTCTCCCCACACCTGCTCAGGGACACCTGCTACATCCAATCCCTGAGGGAAGTCATGATTGGGGGAAACCCCATGGACACTCACCTCGGCGTTCTTTGATCCTGTTGTTCTGCCTCTTCCTCCTCCTCTTCCTCCTCCTCCTCCTCTTTCCTCTGACTGTTCATCCTTCCGCCTTCAGCTCTGATGGTAACTGGTTTGTGCACAGCATTGGCTCAGACCAAAAGATGAGCAAGCCTAGGTTCTGTCTGGGAGGAGCAGGGGAGAAAACTAAACGTTTTAAGTCAGGGGGTCATGGTGCATGCCTTTGATACCAGCACTTGGGAGGCAGATGCAAGTGGATCTCTATGAATTCGAGGCTAGCCTGGTCTACAGAGTGTGTTCCAGGACAGCCAGGGCTACACAGACAAACCCTGTCTTAAAAAAAACAAAATCAAAAAACAAAACAAAACAAAACAAAACAAAAAACCCCAATCAATAAACAGAATCTCATGAAATGGAACCTCACGAAACTGAAAATCTTCTGTAAGGCAAAGGATCCCATCATTTGGACAAAACAGCAGCCTACAGAATAGGAAAAGATTTTGTTGTTGGTTTTTTCTTTCTTTCTTTCTTTCTTTCTTTTTTTTTTTTTTTTTTTATTTTTATTTTTTTTATTTTTTTTTTTTTTTTGGTTTTTTGAGACAGGGTTTCTCTGTGTAGCCCTGGCTGTCCTAGAACTCACTCTATGACCAGGCTGGCCTCGAACTCAGAAATCCGCCTGCCTCTGCCTCCCAAGTGCTGGGATTACAGGCGTGCGCCACCACACCCGGCTTGTTGTTGGTTTTTTGAAACAGGGTTTCTCTGTGTAGCCCTGGCTGTACTGAAACTTGCTCTGTAGACCAGAAACCCAGAAATCCAACTGCCTCTGCCTCCTGAGTGCTGGAATTAAAGGCATGCACCACCATCACCTGGCTTAGGAAAAGGTTTTTATTAATTCTACATTTGATAGAAGATTAATATCTGAAATATATAAATAACTCAAGAAACTAGATATCAAGAAAACAACCCCGCCGGGCGGTGGTGGCACACGCCTTTAATCCCAGCACTTGGGAGGCAGAGGCAGGCAGATTTCTGAGTTCGAGGCCAGCCTGGTCTACAGAGTGAGTTCCAGGACAGCCAGGGCTACACAGAGAAACCCTGTCTCGAAAAACCAAAAGGAAAAAAAAGAAAACAACCCAATTTAAAAATGGGTACAGATCTAAACAGAATTCCCAACAGAAGATCTCAAATGGCTAAGAAGCACTTCAGCAAATGTTCAACATCCTTAGCCATCAGGGAAATGCAAATCAAGACTATTTGGAGATTTTATCTTATACCTGTCAGAATGGCTAAAATCAGTATCACAAGTGACAACTCCTGCTGGTGGGGATGTGGAGCATGGGAAACACTCCGTCCGTTGCTGGTGGGAGTGCTATCTTGTACAGCCACTATGGAAATCAGTATGGTGGCTCCTCAGAAAGTTGGGAATCGATCAATTTCAAGGTCCAGCTATATCACTCTTGGGCATACACCCAAAGGATGCTTCATCCCAACACAGAGACACTTGATCAACCATGTTCATCGCTGTTCATCTATTCATAATAGCCAGAAATTGAAACTATGTGTCTCTCAACAGAAGAACAGATAAAAACAAATGCAGTACCTTTGTGCAATGGAGTGTTACTCAGCTATTAAAAAATTACATCAGCCGGGCAGTGGTGGCGCACGCCTGTAATCCCAGCACTCTGGGAGGCAGAGGCAGGTGGATTTCTGAGTTCGAGGCCAGCCTGGTCTACAGAGTGAGTTCCAGGACAGCCAGGGCTACACAGAGAAACCCTGTCTCGAAAAAAACAAATCCAAAAAACAAAACAAAACAAATCATATCATAACACTTACAAGTGAGTGGACAGAATTAGAAAAACCATCTTGAGTGAGAAAACCCAGACCCAGAAAGATAAATGTGGTACATATTTGCTTATATGTGGACATTAGCCATTAATAAACGATAAACAAACTACAATCTGTAGACCCAGAGGAGTTAGGTATAGAGAAAAAGATGGGAGGGGCACACAGATCTCATTGGGAGGAGAAAAAAGAATAGATCTTATAGGTGAACTGGGGGGTGGGTGGGAATGGGAGAATCAGGTGGGGAGCAGGAGGAGATAGAGGTTGAGGGAGGGGATTTGGGAAGAGACAGCTAGAACTGAGGGGGCATTTGAGGGGTCAAATGGAAGCCCAGTGTAGTGAAAAACGTCCTAAATCACATGGAGGTGATCATAATGAAGTTTCCAGATAATGAGGGAGACAGAGTCCCAACTGGCCATGTCTTATCACCAGGAGCAGGACCGGGTTGCGTCAAAGGGAGCTGTTAGCCAAAGAGGATCCATGGAAATCCCCAAACAACCCAGCTTGTTGTCACGACAGTAGGTTGCTCCCCACAAACTGACAGCAAGGCCCCACTGCTGAAGACCACACCCACACAACTCACTGAACATGGAGAGGTCAAGCTGGTGTCTACATAGAACCCTCACCCCCCAAGTTTTAGTGTCTTTGGTACAGAAAAGCACTCAGCAGCCTACCAAAAGAGAAATGTAAACGCCAATGAAGCCACAAAACCTTTGATGTACAATTTGTCCTGCATGCAAAATATGTTAGGGCAGTGGTGGCACACACTTGTGGGAGTACCCAGTGATGTCTGATTTGACTTAAGGCCCACTCCACGAGATGGACCAAAACCCGACATATCTTGAGTGACCAAAAAGCGAGATACTAGATAGCTCTGAGATCTAGGTAAAACCAATTCATTCTGGTCTTTAAAAAAATAAAATAAAATAAAATGATTCTGAATGATATTCTGTATACTCATGGTGCTGAATGGTTTTATGTCAACTTGACATAAACTAAGGTCATTTGAGAGCAAGGAGCTTCCAGGAGCTGGAGAGATGGCTCAGCGGTTAAGAGCATTGACTGCTCTTCCAGAAGTCCTGAGGTCAAGTCCTAGCAACCACATGGGGGCTCATAACCATCTATAATGGGATCCAAAGCCTTCTTTTGGTGCATCTGAAGAGAGTAGCAGTGTACTCACATACATTAAATGAATGAATGAATGAATGAATGAATAAATAAATAAATAAATAAATAAACATTTCTAAAGAATGCTTCCATAAGATTGGTTGTAGACAAACCTATAGCTATTGTTCCGAGAGCGCCTAACCCGTTGTGGCTGGTGCTATCGCTAGGCTGGTGGTCCTGGGTTCTATAAAAAGCAGGCCGAGCAAGCCAAGGGAAGCACCCCTATATTAGGTCCTGCCTCTAGGTTACTGCTGTGTTTGAGTTCCTGTCCTGACTTCCTTCAACAATGAACAGTGATTTGGAAGTTTAAGCCAAATAAACCCTTTCCTTCCCAACTTGCTTTTGGTTATGGTGTTTCATCACAGCAATAGTTACTAAGTCGGTCACAGACTGGCGCCCTATTCAGTCCTCATGAGAGAGGCTTCTTCCTGTGTCAGAACAAGGTCCTAGAATGGAGCTGAGTGAAGAGAATTCTGAGAGCTTGTGAGAACATTCAAGAAAACAAGACAAGAAGAGTCCTGCGACCTCTGTTTCTTCTACACTTGGATTTGTTGTTGGGTTCCAGGTGGAGAAAAGAGAAGTGAGTTTACTTCAGATTGCCCATTATCTTACTTTTGGCATTCAAAAATGCATCTAAGCTAGCTGTCCTGGAGTCAGCATACACTTGGAAGTCATGTAAACTTTGCTCATGTGACCTGTGACCTGGCTTATTTCCAGGTAAGCCTTGCCCCTGTGATTCTATACAGCTTAAACTCATGCGAACTTTGCTCAAGTGACCTTGCTAACTCTCATAATATAAACGGTATGATGCTCTACATAAGGCTGGCTACTGGACGAAACTTTGGTCTGCCTCTTTTTTTTTTTTTTGTCTCCATTCTCTCAGGTTTACTATACCAACTAGAGTGATGTACTCACGCAGAAGATGGAAACAAATACAGAGACCCCTCAGCTAGGTCGCTAGATCGCTAGATTCTCTCTCTCTCTCTCTCTCTCTCTCTCTCTCTCTCTCTCTCTCTCTCTCTCTCTCTCTCTGTTAACCCCAGGCTTCCCTGCCTGGCCACAAGATTACCCTGACTCTGGACAACAAGAAGATATCTGAGATTAGCCTCTGCAATAGTCAAGTACTTATGGCCCCTCAGAAACCAGAAACCTCCGACCATACCAATGACTCATTGCAATAGTATTTTCACGGAAAGCTGTTTGCGGAGAAACTGCTGTGTGACACACTGCAGTCTGCAGTGTCCCTTGAGTAGGTAAATGTGCAGCAGAGAGGTAGGAAGGGTGGCAGAATGGAGCAGCATTTGCATGGGGAATGACCAGAGGTGGAACTAGAGCTAAGCGGCAGCAGTGACAGGGGTCTGGGCGCGGGTGTGGTGGACAGGGGATCATGCCGTTGCTGTACAGGACCGGCAGGGTGGTGTAGTGTGCAGGGCCTGCAGAGCGCACACTTACCTTGTCGCTGAGCAGTGGCTGTATGTCCAGGATGCAGTTCCGTTTTCTGGATTGGGCCTCCTCAAAAGACCTCCATAGTCTGTGCCTTATTGGTAATGCCACCAAGGGCTCTGTGGGTGTCTGTGGTCTGTACTGTGGCTTGGAGCTGTGTTGAAGTTTGTGGTCCCTCCTACCACCAGAATCCAGTGGAAGTCCGTGATTCGTGTTGCCTCTGGCTGTTTATAGGTGCAAACCTTCTCTTGATACGGTATGGATAACTGCAGACCCACAGTGGAGAATGGGAGACATCGAAGGATTCTATGACAACTCCTCCCCCCTCCCCCCAAAAAAGATGTAGTGTAGACAGGAAGCCATTGCAGATAGTCCTTAACAATTGTGATAGGGCCGGGCGGTGGTGGCGCACGCCTTTAATCCCAGCACTTGGGAGGCAGAAGCAGGCGGATTTCTGAGTTCGAGGCCAGCCTGGTCTACAGAGTGAGTTTCAGGACACCCAGGACTACACAGAGAAACCCTGTCTCAACCTCCCCCCCAAAAAAAAAATTGTGATAGGGACGCTGAAGTGTAGCT
>OZ030009.1:97615113-97780113 GCA_964023405.1 Apodemus agrarius | reverse complement strand
TGTTGCTTTCTCAGAGGACTCAGGTTCGATTCCCAGCACCCACATGGTCATTTTCTAGCTTCAGGAGACTCTTCCTTTGACCTCTGAGAGCAACAGGCATGCAAATGTTGCACATACTTTTTATACAGCGTAACACTCACAATAAGATAAAAATTGAATAAATCTAATAATTTTTAGATTAAAGATGGAGATAAAATGGAATGTTAAGACATAATTAATAAAAATAAATAAGAAGTAGAGAAAAAGAAAATAAAAAACAGATGTGACATAAAGATAATAAAGATAATGAGCAGAATATCAATAAACAATAATCAAATGTAATGAAACTAAGAAAACTAGAAATAAGCAATCTTTCATGTTAAAAGTTAGTACGTTGGGCCTGGAGAGATTTCTCATTGGTTGTCCTTCCAGAGGTCTTGAGTTTGGTTCCTAGTAACTGTTCATCACTTCAGTTCCAGAGGATCTGATGCCCTCTTCTGGGTTCTGTAGGCACCAGGCTCACACATGATGCACATATATAAAGGCAGGCAAAGTAATTATATACATAAAAATAGAACAAATAAGTATTTACACACACACACACACACACACACACACACACACTATTTTTGCTAGGCTGTTTTCTGTGATAGGATCTTACTGTGTTATCTAGGCAGTCCTGGACCTTGAACTCATCCTACGTAAATTCTGAGATTATAGAATGTATCATCACACCTGGATGATTATAATCTTTAAAGGGTTGACCATGGTGAGGAGACAGTGCAGGAGAGGCAGGCTGCAATCGTCAACGAGGTGGTCAGAGTGAGGCTTTGTTATGGAGGGCAGTGCAGGCCGGGAGGCTGCCTGACAGAAGTCCGTGAGAACCAAAGGTCGAGGTGTAAGCATGACAGACAAACCAGAGAGCTGTAAAAGCATCTTTAATTCTCCTGATGAGATTGCTGTCTGGGAGGCCCACTGCCTCTGTGTGCTAACCTAGGCCTGGTCCTAGAAGCCTATAGCCTCCAGACTCTCTAATCTAGACCCAGAATGTTTTTAGCTTCTGAGACTTACTGCTGAATAAGATCACCCTTTCTAGCTCTTTCTGATCTCTGGCTGGATGGTGGAATAAGCTGTTCTGGCTCAAACTCCTTTCCTAGCTGACTGATTCATTCTGGCTTCTTTCTTAGCCTCTGATTAAATTGTTCTTCGTGGCCTGACATTATCTTTAGCAATATGTTTTAATCTTCTGGTTCCTTCTCGTTCTTCAGCTCATTTTGTCTTCACCTGTGTCTAGCTTATTCTCTCTTCCTATCAAATCTTTCTCTGACTCGCCACTTTGTCTGCCCCTCACTTTCAAAAATGGTTCTTCGATCTACAAACTAACTTTTACTTTCATTGTTTGGATTAAAAATGTGTGCTTAGGGCGTGTCTTATTCCTACTAGAGAGGATAAAGGTGCGTGCTACGGGCTGAGCCACACCTCAACTAGAAACAGGCCTTTTCAGTAACTAACACAACCTCAGGGTTCACAGTGTGATGAAATATCCTGCAAGAGAGAGTGGGAGGATCCAAGGTTTCTGGGCTAGAGCAAGTGGAAGATGAACAGAGGAGGTGACATCAAGGGATGTACAGGGAACTGGAAACAGATTATGGGTGCCACAGTCTTACTCCGAGTGGAACAGGAAATAATCCTGGGGTTCAAGGAAAAGTGTGGCCTTAGGTTCAACCATTCACATTCAGCTTGGGGGTGGGGCGGGGGTGGGGGTATCAAACTCAGCAGGGGGCAAAAGTGCAATCAGGAGGGCAAGAGGCTACTCTACAACTCAAGAGAGATGTATGAAGGCATCAGGAAAGCTTGTTTTCCTAATCACCTGAATATAGAGGTCTAGAAGGTAGAGAGAGAGGTGCCAAAGATGACCCAAGGTAGGCTAGCTACTTTTCTCGCCACTATGACCAAACACGTTGATGAGAAACAACTTACAAAGAGTTCATATGGTTTACAGTGAGGTGATAGGGCAGTGGTGGCCTGGTCGCCCGTGCATGCAGTCAGGAAGTAGAAAGTGGACGGGAAGTGGGGCTGGTCTGTAAAACCTCAGTGTCTCCTCCCATTGGTCTGTTTCCTCCGGCCAGGCTGTACCTCCTAAGAGCTCCATAATGTTCCTCCCAAACAGCACCATCAACTGGAGACCGAGTGTTGAGACACATGAGTCCATGTGGGGCGTTTCCCATTCAAACCACAACACACGGTTTTTGAGAACATGGAAGACATCTGAACATTCCCTTCATCTGAAATCGAGAGTTCCCTGGGGGAAGCAGCTTGGCTTCCATTTTGGTCTTGTTGAACCTGAAGTGTCTATCAGATATCCAAGAGAGATGTCAAAAGACTATAGAATAGCGGTTCTCAACCTCTGGGAGGTCAAACACCCTTTTTTATGATCATTGGAAAACACAGATGCTTACATTACAATTCACAATGGTAGCAAAATTACAGTTATAAAGTAGATTTTTACAGTTGGGGCTCACCACAACATAGGGAACAGTATTAAAAGGGTGCATCTTTTTTTTTTTTTTTTTTTTTTGGTGTTTTTCGAGACAGGGTTTCTCTGTGTAGTTCGGGCTGTCCTGGAACTCACTTTGTAGACCAGGCTGGCCTCGAACTCAGAAATCCGCCTGCCTCTGCCTCCCAGGTGCTGGAATTAAAGGCGTGCGACACCACCGCCCGGCTAAAAGGGTGCATCTTTAAGAAGGTTGAAAACCACTAATATAGAGGGATCTAGAGTCTGAGAATTATTGGTTTCAAGATAATAAGGAAACTAAAGTTACTAAGGACTGAATGCCAGTAGAAAGAAGGAGAAGAGAGTCCACACTGAGTAAGTGAGCCCTGTACTCTACGGGGTACAGAGTGGGAAGCCTGAGAACCAGCCTGTGGATCTTGTGGCTCAGAAGTCACTAGTGATAAGGACTTTGGGGACGGTCTAGGGAGCTCATGGCTATGGTTAGTTTAAGAGAAGGCAGAACCAGAAACTGGAAACAGAGCTCACAGATAAGACACAGGAGGGAGCGTGCCCTACATAAGGGCGCAGAGACAAGGACGGGAGACGCTCTTTCAAAGACTTGAAACTAGCATGCTGTCGGCTGTTAATAACTGCGGTCCCAGGTGAGAGGCTAGTGAGGGAACCGTTGGAGCGATGTTCTCAAAAGCAGGAGTCGGGGGCTGTGAGGGGAGGGCTCATAAACCAACTGTTCCCATGCTTTGAGCCACAGTCATAGGCTGGAGTTGTCATTTATCTGACGCTGCAGAGCAGGTGACATCTAGACTTCGCTGAGGCACCTCCACGCCGGGCTCAGCAGGCTCCTGGTGAAACAGGACACTGGGGGGGGGGGAGGCGGTCAGTTTCACTCCCAATGAGCAATAGTATTAGCCGAAGCCTGTGCTCATGCCCACTTTGTGAGATGTTTTCTTAGTTCTCTCCATGACCAGGGCTAGGTACGCAGGGGGAAGTCCAAACTGAAGTGTTCCCACAGAGCAGAATACTGAAAATGGAGGATGAGGAGGATCAGGAGCGGAAGCTGAGGAAAGCCCCGGGAATGAGGTGCACAGAGAAAGGGATGCTGATCCTGAAAGTCGGCTAGAGAGGTACAGTAAGACAAAGCCCGAAGCGCGCCCACTGGGTTCAGCAAAGGAGGCTTTGTCAGGGTGGTTTCAGTGGCGAGGGCAGGAGGAAGCCAGCTTGCCGTGGGCTGAACATGCGTGGGAGGCGAGGAAGCGCAGACAGCGTGTGAAGAGTATTTGTTTAATTCACTTGGCTGGGAAGAGCAGGAAAGCTGCAAAGGTCGGGGCGAGGGAACGGAGGAGGAAGGAGCGGAGTGACTAAGAATAAGGAGCATCAAGGCACTAGGAGCCTGGAAGGAAATGGGCGAGACTGAGGGGCGAGGAGAGGTGAAGTGGGGTGTGTGGGGGGTGCGGACAGACAGCGGGCATTTGACAATGGAGAGAGTTGGGCTTCCTGTGGCGCAGATGAGGACACGGTGGATTGAAGGACGTCAGGATGTCTGAGGGACACTGTAGCGCTGGGGCAGAAAAGCTGTAGGGCCTGGACGCTCACCAGCAGGGCAGTATGTTGGACCCACGGACCCTGATGCACCACGAGCCTAGAGGCTGTTGGAGTGCCCTGCTCACCCTGGAAAGAAGCGAGTACACGTGTCCAAGGAACAAAGGGACACATCAGACCATAGCCAAGGATTTGACAAAGTGCCACTCGGCCTTTCTCACCACCCAGGCCCCTAGGAAGCAGGCGTCCATGCCTGCTCTCGGCTTTCTGCTTTATTCCTTGGAGACAGGGTTTTGTTATCTAACTCCGGCTGGCTTTGAACTCGCAGCCATCCTCTCTCCTGCTTCAGCTTCCCTACCGCCGCAGTCAGGCTCACATCACCAGTCAGGGCGCCGCGTGTTGGGATGGCAGAAATGCAGCCAGCCTTCTGTCCAAGAGAGAAACTACTAGAAGATCGTGACGTTGTTGCACTGTTGTTCTACCAGTCTCAGTCAGCACAACTCGGGAGTCACGCCACGCGTGGTGTGTGCATTTATAACCCCAGCACCTCTGGAGGTGGAGAAGGGCCAGGAGTTCAAGGACAGCTCCCACTAATTATTGAGTTTGAGGCCAAGCTGGGTTACAGGAGACCCTGTTTCGAATGCCCCAAAGACAACAAGGAAAAATGTTAAGAGAGTGTGGAGCTCTTTGGAATAAAAGAGGGCAAAGCAGAAGTCCTGGGAACTCAATAACTCCAGGGCAGTGCAGAGAGGCTTTGATGGTTCCGCACCTTTTGGAGGACAGAGTTTCCTTCTTTTGGAGAAAGACACCATCTGCAGTGGGGAAGGCTGATTGATGCCTCGCTTCATCCATTTTATTTATTTTGTAAGATTCCTGTTTATTGGAACAAGCTCTTGTTCTGTAGCGTAGGTAGGTTAGCTTGGCAGTCACTAGGTAGCCGAGGCTGGCTTCAAAGTCACGTTTGTGTTTACGAGTGTTCCCAGGTGTACACCACCACATCTGTCCACCCTCGGACAGTTCGGAGAAAACCGGGGGAAGCTTCTCGCTTGAGACGAGCAAGCCACAGCGAGAGCACCTGGCCACACCCACGCCACTGTGCACCATGACTCAGGAATCAGGTGGTGGTGAGTAACAGGGGTGACCCTGGAGCTCCAGCGGTTGGCAGACACAGGCACGGGGAGTCGGGACTCTCCTGCAACATGAAGTGCACGGGCCATCCCAGGGTGGAGTGTGGGGCTGAGGGGTGACTGGCAGAGCAAATCTGAGATGAACAGCGAGGGACTGGGTCTTAGAGGAAGATGCATGCCGGGGTGTAGACTGCAGGGCAGGCATGATGGGCGTGGAACCTTGGGCAGCCGTGCCTGCATTTGCACTCCGTTGTCTCTTAAGTTTTTAAGTGAGTTAATTAACATCAGACAGGGTCTCATATAGTCCAGGCTGGCACTGAACTCACTATATAGACAAGGATGACCTTAAACTCATCACCCTCTTGCTTCAGACTCTCAAGAGCTGGGATTAGAGTTTGCACCGTGCCTGGCCTCTGGCTGACATCAGACAGCTCTGTGCTTGCCCCGACCCTCCGATGCAGCAGCTGTTTGGATATTAACAATTGTTTTTAAACAGAAGGTTTTACCCTTCTATTTCATACTGAGCCTCATGAAGAATGTGGTTGATCCTATGAGAAGGTCTGTAAGAATCCAAAAGAGGCTAGGTACCATGGTGCACGTCTGAAGCCTTAGCTAGTCAGCATGCTAAAGTAAGTGTGTGTGTGTGTGTGTGTGTGTGTGTGTGTGTGTGATTATGAGTTTGAGTCCAGGACTTAGCAACACAAAAAAACTATGTCTCAAATATGTGTGTGTATGTATATTTATATGTGTTTATGTATATGTATATTTGTGTGTGTGTGAGTGTGTGTGTGTGTATGTGTGTGTGTGTGTGTGTGTGTGTGTGTGTGATTGTGAGTTTGAGTCTAGGACTTAGCAACACAAAAAAACTATGTCTCAAATATGTGTGTGTATGTATATTTATATGTGTATGTATATTTGTGTGTGTGTGAGTGTGTGTGTGTGTGTGTGTGTGTGTGTGTGTGTGTGTATGATTCCTTGATACAGACAGAAGGAAACTAAAGAGGAAAAATGGTGGCTTGGCTTGGTAGGACTTGCCTTTAATTCTAGCAGAAGCAGAGACAGGCAGATCTCTGAGGGGAAGAAATACAACCCCCTCCATATATTTATTTTCATATTAATGTATTCTCTACATTGATCTATTTGTGGAGACAGGGTCTTTATAGCCCGGCTGGCCTTGAACTCTCCACCTTTCCTGCTTTAGTCTATGGAATTCTAGGATTACAGGTGTCTCCCATGCCAGCATATGGCATACCCAGACTTTCCTCTCTCCTCGGCTGCTGTTATCAAGTTATGTGTGCATTTCCTCTTCCTCTTGAGAGAGTGAAACTCTGTCCTCAAAAATGTTTCCTCTTTATTTTGTATAATTATCTTTAATTGTGAATGTATTAGAAATGGATTCTCATGCAATGATTTATTTATCTATATCAAGGAATTTAGTCAGTGTCTTAGTCAGGGTTTCTGTTCCTGCACAAACATCATGACCAAGAAGCAAGCCGGGGAGGAAAGGGTTTATTCAGCTCACACTTCCAAGTTGCTGTTGATCACCAAAGGAAGTCAGGACTGGAACTCAAGCAGGTCAGGAAGCAGGAGCTGATGCAGAGGGCTGATGCAGAGGCCATGAGGGATGTTACTTACTGGCTTGCCAGTCTGCTCTAGAACCCAAGACTACCAGCCCAGGGATGGCACCACCCACAATGGGCCCTCCCCTCTTGATCACTAATTGAGAAGGTCCCCCACAGCTGGATCTCATGGAGGCACTTCCTCACCTGAAGCTCCCTTCTCTGTGATAACTCCAGTCCCTGTCAAGTTGACACACAGAAACAGTCAGCTACAGATTTTTTTTTTTTTTTTTTGCTTTGCTTGCGTGTATGTCAGTGTGCAGTGTATACTTCTGTTGCCTGTGGTGGGCATCAGATCCCCTGAAACTGGAATTACAGATGGTTCAGAGCTACTGTGTTGTTGATGGGGATTGAACCCTGGTCCTCTAGAAGAACAGCTAGCGCTCTTACCTGCTGAACCACCTGCCGGGCTCCTGTATAGTCCCCTAAATCTGCTCCAGAATTCAGTTTACAAGTACTTTGTTGAGAAGTTTTTTTTTTTTTTTTTTTTTTTTTTTTTTTTTTTTTTTTTTTTTAGCATCTATGTTTATCAGGAAATTGGTCTGTAATTTTTTTTTTTTTATTTCTTTTCTTTTTGTCTGTGTCTGGTTTGCTACTAGAGTAATACTGGTTTTTGTTTGTTATTTTAGAATAAATTTGGTAGTGTTTCTTCACTTTCTATTTTGTGAAAAATTACTTTTGTGAAAAAGAATTTATATAATATTTTCCTTGCGGGTTTAATAGACTTTGGCAGTAAATCCGTCTCATTTATCTTTGAGAGGAGATGTTTGATAATAATTTTGATCTTGTTGCTTGCAATGGGTCTGTTTAAGTTAGTGATATCTTTTGATTTTAGTTTTAGTAGGTCATACATATTGAGAATTTTCTATCCAGTTTTCTAGGTTTTCCAGTATTTTGGAATGTACGTTTAAATAAATATTCTCTAATGGGTTCTGGATTTTATTGAAGTCAGTTTTAACCACATCCTTTTCATTTTAATTTTGTTAATTTGTGTCTTATCCCTCTGTCATTTTGTCAGATTAACTGGGGTTGACAATCGCACTGATGTTTTCAATGGACCAGCTCTTGGTTTGGTTGGTCATGTATTGTTCTTTTAATCTCTACTATTTCTTCCCCACTTTCCTTTCTTTTTCCCTTTTTAAAAGATTTATCTATTTATTATGTAGGTAAAATGTAGCTTGGTTCAGACACCCTTGAAGAGGGCATCAGATCTCATTAAGGATAGTTGTGAGCCACCATGTGGTTGCTGGGATTTGAACTCAGAACCTTTGGAAGAGCAGTCAGTGCTCTTAACCACTGAACTATCTCTCCAGCCCACTGACTCACTTTCTTGCTGTTTACAGTTGGCTGCTTGTTTGTTTGTTTGTTTGTTTGGTTTGATTTTTAGAGGCAGGATTTCTCTCTGTAGCCCTGGCTGTCCTGGAACTCACTCTGTAGACCAGGCTGGCCTCGAACTCAGAAATCCACCTGTCTCTGCTTCCCAAGTGCTGGGATTAAAGGTTTGTGCCACCACAGAGCCTTCAAGTGCACTGTTAGGTTTTTCATTTGAGATTTCTCAGTATTAAAAAGTGGGAGCGCTTCTCACGTTCCCCTAGGACTGCCTGGGCTGCAGCTCAGAGTTCTCACAGACCTCACTCTGACTTTCTCTTGGTTCTAGAAATTTTAAAATTTGCTCTCTGACTTCTCAGGTAACCCATGTTTGTTCAAAACTATATTATTTAGCCTACAAGTATTTTCTCTAGTTTTTCTTGTTGTTACTTTATATTTTGTATTTGTTGAGACTTGATCTGTGTCATCCAATCTGATCAATTTTGGAGAAGGTTCTATGTGCCACTCAGAAAATTATGTATTCTGTATGTGTTGTCAGAGTATTATGTTTATATCTGTTAAGTCCAGTTGATCCATAGTATACTTTAGCTCTGAAGTTCCTTTGCTGATTTTTTTTGAGAATTCATTTTTTTATTGTATATATTCTATATTTACAATTCATTTCCCTTTTTCTGGTTCCCCACCCCCAAAGGTCCCACATGTCCTTTTCCCTCCCCCTGCTCCCGCATCCACTCCCTCCCACTTTACTGTTCTTGTACTCTCCCACAATGATGTTTTGGTCCATTCTAGCACCAGTGTCCACTCCTTTCTTCTTGCGAGACATCACTTGATATGTGATTTGTGTCTTTGGTGTTCCAAGCTTCTAGGCTAATATCCACTTATCAGTGACTGCATACCATGGGTATTCTTTTGAGACTGGGTCACCTCACTTAGTATGACATTCTCCAGCTCCATCCATTTCTCTAAGAATTTCATGAATTCATTGTTTCTAATGGCTGAATAGTACTCCATTGTGTATATACACCACATTTTTTGTATCCATTCCTTTGTTGAGGGACATCTGGGTTCTTTCCAGCTTCTGGCTATTATATATAAGGCTGCTATGAACATAGTGGAGCATGTATCCTTATTGCATGCTGGTGAATCTTCTGGGTATATTCCCAGGAGTGGTATGGCTGGGTCCTCCGGAAGTATCACGCCCAGTTTTCTGAGGAACCGCCATACTGATTTCCAGAGTGGTTGTACCAGCTTGCATTACCACCAGCAGTGGAGGAGTGTTCCTCTTTCTCCACATCCTCGCCAACACCTGATGTCTTCTGAGTTTTTAATCTTAGCCATTCTCACTGGTGTGAGGTGAAATCTCAGGGTTGTTTTAATTTGCATTTCCCTAATGACTAGTGATGTTGAACATTTTTTAAGGTGTTTCTCAGCCATCCGAATTTCTTCAGGTGAAAAGACTCTGTTTAGCTCTGTACCCCATTTTTGGATAGGGTTATTTGGTTTTCTGGGGTCTAACCTCTTGAGTTCTTTGTATACATTGGAGATTAGCCCTCTGTCGGATGTGGGGTTGGTGAAGATTTTTTCCCAATTTGTTGGTTGCCGATTTATCCTTTTGACAGTGTCTTTTGCCTTACAGAAACTTTGTAGTTTTATGAGGTCCCATTTGTCTATTCTTGTTCTTAGAGTATAAGCAATTGGTGTTCTGTTCAGGAATTTTCCCCCTGAGCCGATGTCTTCAAGGGTCTTCCCCAGTTTCTTTTCTATTAGTTTTAGTGTGTCTGGTTTTATGTGGAGATCCTTGATCCACTTGGAGTTGAGTTTAGTGCAAGGAGATAAGAGTGGATCAATTTTCATTCTTCTGCATGTTGACTTCCAGTTGAGCGAGCACCATCTGTTGAAAAGGCTATCTTTTTTCCACTGGATGTTTTCAGCTCCTTTGTCGAAGATCAATTGGCCATAGATGTGTGGGTTCAATTCTGGGTCTTCGATCCTATTCCATTGATCAGCTTCCCTGTCACTGGACCAATACCATGCAGTTTTTAATACCACTGCTCTGTAATATTGCTTGAGGTCCGGGATATTGATTCCCCCAGAAGTTCTTTTGCTGTTGATGATAGTTTTAGCTATCCTGGGTTTTTTGTTATTCCAGATGAATTTGCGAATTGCTCTTTCTAGCTCTATGAAGAACTGAGTTGGGATTTTGATGGGGATTGCATTGAATCTGTATATTGCTTTGGGCAAGATTGCCATTTTGACTATATTAGTCCTGCCAACCCACGAGCATGGAAGATTTTCCCATTTTCTGATGTCTTCTTCAATTTCCCTCTTCAGAGACCTGAAGTTTTTGTCGTATAAATCTTTCACATGCTTGGTTAGCGTCACTCCAAGATACTTTATATCATTTGTGGCTATTGTGAAGGGTGTCATTTCCCTAATTTCTTTCTCGGCCTGCTTATCCTTCGCGTATAGGAAGGCTACTGATTTACTTGAGTTGATTTTATAGCCAGCCACTTTGCTGAAGTTGTTTATCAGTTGCAGGAGTTCTCTGGTGGAGGTTTTTGGGTCACTTAAGTATACTATCATATCATCTGTGAATAGTGATACTTTGACTTCTTCCTTTCCGATTTGTATCCCTTTGACTTCCCTCTGTTGTTGAATTGCTCTAGCTAGTACCTCAAGTACTATATTGAAGAGATATGGCGAGAGGGGACAGCCTTGTCTAGTCCCTGATTTTAGAGGGATTGCTTCGAGTTTTTCTCCGTTTACCTTGATGTTGGCTACTGGTCTGCTGTATATTGCTTTTACTATGTTTAGATATGGGCCTTGAATTCCTGTTCTTTCTAGGACCTTTAGCATGAAAGGATGCTGAATTTTGTCAAATGCTTTTTCAGCATCCAATGAGATGACCATGTGGTTTTTTTCTTTGAGTTTGTTTATGTAGTGGATTACGTTGATGGATTTCCGTATATTGAACTATCCCTGCATCCCTGGGATGAAGCCAACTTGATCATGGTGAATGATCGTTTTGATGTGTTCTTGGATTCGGTTGGCAAGTATTTTGTTTAGTATTTTTGCATCGATATTCATAAGAGAAATTGGCCTGTAGTTCTCTTTCTTAGTTGGATCTTTGTGTGGTTATGGTATCAGGGTAATTGTGGCTTCATAGAATGAGTTGGGTAGTGTTCCTTCTGTTTCTATTTTGTGGAATAATTTGAAGAGTATTGGTATCAGGACTTCTTTGAAGGTCTGATAGAATTCTGCGCTAAAACCGTCTGGTCCTGTGCTCTTTTTGGTTGGAAGACTGTCTATGACCCCTTCTATTTCTTTGGGGGTTATGGGTCTGTTTAGACGATCTATTTGATCCTGGTTTAATTTTGGTATTTGGTAACTGTCTAGGAAATTGTCCATTTCCTCCAGATTCTCCAGTTGTGTTGAGTATAGGTTTTTGTAGTAGGATCTGATGATTTTTTGAATTTCCTCAGTTTCTGTTGTTATATCTCCCTTTTCATTTCTAATTTTGTTAATTTGAATACTGTCTCTGTGCCCTTTAGTAAGTCTGGCTAGGGGTTTATCTATCTTGTTGATCTTCTCAAAGAACCAGCTCCTGGTTTTGTTGATTCTTTGTATGGTTCTCTTTGTTTCAACTTGATTGATTTCAGCCCTGAGTTTAATGATTTCCTGTCTTCTACTCCTCCTGGGTGAAATTGCTTCTTTTTGTTCCAGAGCTTTCAAGTGCGCCATTAAGTTGCTAGTATATGCTCTCATGTTTCTTTTTGGAGACACTCAGGGCTATGAGTTTTCCTCTAAGCACTGCTTTCATTGTGTCTCATAGATTTGGGTATGTTGTGCCTTCATTTTCATTAAGTTCTAAGAATTCTTTGATTTCTTTCTTTATTTCTTCCTGGACTAAGGTATCATTGAGTAGAATATTGTTCAGCCTCCAAGCGTATGGGGATTTTCTGTTGTTTTTGTTGCTATTGAAGAACACTCTTACTCCATGGTGATCTGATAAGAGGCATGGGATTAGTTCGATCTTTTTATAATTGTTGAGATCTGTCTTGTGTCCAATTATATGGTCGATTTTGGAGAAGGTACCATGAGGGGCTGAGAAAAAGGTATAGTCTTTTGCTTTAGGGTGAAATGTTCTATATATATCTGTTAAATCCAATTGCTCCAAAGTTTCGATGAATTTTTCCGTGTCTCTGTTTAGTTTCTGTTTTCCTGGTCGGTCCACTGTAGATAGTGGAGTATTGAGGTCCCCCACAATCATTGTGTTAGGTGCAATGTGTACTTTGAGCTTTAGTAAGGTTTCTTTTACAAATGAGGGTGCCCTTACATTTGGAGCGTAGATGTTTAGAATTGTGAGTTCCTCTTGGTGGATTCTTCCTTTGACTAGCAGGAAGTGACCTTCTGTGTCTCTTTTGATGACTTTGGGTTGAAAGTCAATTTTATCTGATATTAAAATGGCTACTCCAGCTTGCTTCCTGTGACCATTTGCTTGCAAAATTGTCTTCCATCCTTTTACTCTAAGGTAGTGTTTGTCTTTGACTCTGAGGTGTGTTTCCTGTAAGCAGCAAAATGTAGGGTCCTGTTTCCGTATCCAGTCTGTTAGTCTATGTCTTTTTATTGGGGAGTTGAGTCCATTGATGTTAAGAGATATTAAGGAATAGAGATTATTACTTCCTGACATTTTTGATGTTATTTTTGTTTTTGAGTAGTTATCTTCCTTTGAGTTTGATGGAAGAAGTTTACTGTCTTGCTTTTTCTTGGGTGCCATTTCCTTCTTTGTGTTGGAGTTTTCCTCCTATTATCCTTTGTAGAGCTGGGTTAGTGGAAAGATATTGTGTAAATTTGGTCCTGTCATGGAATATTTTGATTTCTCCATCTATGTTGATTGAGAGTTTTGCTGGGTATAGTAGTCTTGGCTGACATTTGTATTCTCTTAGGGTCTGCATGAGGTCTGCCCAGGATCTTCTAGCTTTCATGGTTTCTGGAGAGAAGTCTGGTGTGATTCTGATAGGTCTTCCTTTATATGTTACTTGGCCCTTTTCTCTTACTGCCTTTAATATTCTTTCTTTGTTTAGTACATTTGGGGTTTTGATTATTATGTGACGGGAGGTGTTTCTGTTCTGGTCCAGTCTGTTTGGAGTTCTGTAGGCTTCTTGTATATTCATGGGCATCTCTCTCTTTAAGTTAGGAAAGTTTTCTTCCATAATTTTGTTAAAGATATTTGCTGGCCCTTTAAGTTGTAGATCTTCACTCTCATCTATCCCTATAATCCTTAGGTTTGGTCTTCTCATTGTGTCCTGGATTTCCTGGATGTTTTGGGTTACAAGCCTTTTTGATTTTGCGTTTTCTTTGACTGTGGAGTCAATGGTTACTATGTTATCTTCAGCATCAGAGATTCTTATTTCTATCTCTTGTATTCTGTTGTTTATATTTGCATCTACGACCCCTGATTTCTTCCCAAGGTTTTCTATCTCCAAGGTTGCCTCCCTTTGTGATTTCTTAGTTGTTTCTACCTCTGTGTTCAGATCTTGGATGGTTTTGCTCAGTTCCATCATTTGTTTGTTTGTGTTTTCATGTAATTCTTTAATATATTTGTGTGCTCCCTCTTTCATGACTTCTGCCTGTTGTTTCAAGTTCTCCTGCATTTCTTTAACTGATTTTCTCATTTCCTCTTTATTGGTTTCTGTCTGATGGCCCATATTCTCCTGGAGTTCTTTAAGTGTTTTTTGTGTTTGGATTGTAAGAGCTTCTACCCTATTGATGTTCCCCTGCATTTCTTTAAGAGATTTGTTTATGTCTTTTTTGTGTTCCTCTAGGAGCATCATGACCTGTGCTTTTATATCTAACTCTTGTTTTTCTGGTGTGCTGGGGTATCCTGGACTTGCTGTGGTTGGCGAATTGGGTTCAGATGGTGCCATATTGCCTTGATTTCTGTTAATAACGTTCCTACGTTTGCCTTTTGCCATCTCTTTATCTCTGGCCTTAGTTAGTCTTATTGTAGATGGCGCCCTGCTGAAAGCACAGCACGCCTGTCCCCAGGAGACAGATCCCTTCTGGCAGCTTGTCTGTGCTGGACTATGCTCGCTCTGAGTCCAGGCCCCTGACTCCAGCTGCTAGAGTTCCGAGCTGTGCCCCGAGGCGGCCAGGTGGCCCCTCGCTGCTAGTCCGCTCAGAGAGCTGGTCCTGGCCGGTAGTCTGCACCCGCAGCTGAGCTTTCTGTGCCCGGATCTCCTGCAGAGCTAAGCTAAGCTATAACTCTGGCCACGCACCTGATTCCAGCAGCTCACTGCGTCCAGTGTGCCCGCTGTTTGCGCGCGGGGGTCTGGGGCAAGATGGCTGCCCCAGCTAAAAGCACCGCGTGGCCTTGGCTGAGCTGCTGGTACCCGGCTCTGCTGCTCCCTTCTGGCTGCGTTGTCTGTGCTGGACTATGCTCGCTCTGAGTCCAGGCCCCTGACTCCAGCTGCTAGAGTTCCGAGCTGTGCCCTGAGGCGGCCCGGTGGCCCCTCGCTGCTAGTCCGCTCAGAGAGCTGGTCCCGGCCCCCTTTGCTGATTTTTAGTTTGGAAAACCAATCTAAATATGAGATTGGGGTGCTAAAATTGCAGTTATCATTTTTTCAGGATCTACATGACCTTTTAATGTTTGTTTTATAAAATTGGGGCTCTGATATATGGTACATAAATGTTTAAAATTATTACATTATCTTTACCCCCATACAATCTCCTTCAGCTTTTAATTGCATGTATTTATTTTTACGCGTGTGGGTGTTTCACAGCCTTGTATCTGTGCCCCATGTGCTTGCAGTACCTATGGAGTCCAGAAGAGGGTGATAGATTCCCAGGACAGGAGTCACGGATGGTTATCAGGTGCCTTGTGGTTGCTGGGAATTGAACCCAGGATCTCTGGAAGAGCAGCCAGTGCTCTTAACCACTGAGCTATCACTCCAAGTGCCATCTTCCTCCAACTTTTAAAAAGTGTATGTGTATGAGTGTTTGGCCTGTGTGTGTGTCTGAGTCACTAGTCTGACCCATTTATTTTCATCTGTTCCTTCCTCTACACCATGAACTTTCAAGTTGGACCCTTTGAATGTGTCCGCAAATTCTTGAACACATCATTCAAGCCCCTTAATATTTTTCCTTATGTATATCTGCTTGTATTATTGTCTCCATTTTGTCCTCCATCCCTGAAATTCCCTCTTCTGCATGGTCTCATCTGCTGACAATTCTCTCTGATGGAGCATGTATTTGATTATATCTTTCATTTTAAATATTTCTGTTTGGTTGTTTTTCCATGTGTCAATCTCCTTTCTGAAAATTTCATCCATATTTTGGACTTTCCCCTCCAGTTTACTAACTGTTGAGGTCACTCTGATGACTCTCTTGTTGAAGTCTTAGATAGTTTTCCTTAATTTGTGCATGCATCTGTGTTTGAATCTTCTACATGGCCCTTAACATTTAAAAAATAAAGATTTATTTATTATTATATGTGAGTACTATGTAGCTGTCTTCAGACACTCCATAAGAGGGAGTCAGATCTCGTTATGGATGGCTGTGAGCCACCATGTGGTTCCTGGGATTTGAACTCAGGACCTTTGGAAGAGCAGTCAGTACTCTTAACTGTAGAGCCATCTCTCCAGCCCGGCCCTTAATTTTTTAAAGAGTAAAAGTCTGAATTCTATCTAGAACATGTCAGCTGTCTCTGTGGCTTTGGATTCCCTCATAGTGGAGCTAATCAGTTGTGGACGGTCATGGGTGGTGGCTGTGTCTTATCCCTTGTGACTTGCTTACGTGTTTGAGTGGATTTGTCTTCTAGTGTTAACTTTTCCTTTTTCCAAATCTATTTGATGTTTTGTTTTCTATGACTCTCCCTAGAAGGGTGTTTGCTAGAGGTTCAGCTGGTCAAACTTGGCTTTGATTGTCAAATGGAGGTGATCCTGTCTTAGCTATATGCCAACAGGATCAAAGGTGGAGGTTCAAGCTAATCACCAAGAAGACCAGGTGGAATAAAAACTGTGCTCACTCTTTGGATTCTCTGAGTCTGCTTGAGACAAGAGTGCAAACACCAGACCTGCTGAGATGTGTGTTCTGGCCGAGAGCTGCGGTTAGAACCCTATGCTGAAGCCTATAGTCTGAAATCATGACAGCATAAATTGCTGGGACCCCAGCCCCATACTGACTTTTAAGACTACTAGAACCCAAACTTTGGTCTCTCAGGGGACTCTAAAGCTCTATCCCTGCTCTGACATCTAGGGCTGGAGACTTGATCACTTGACTTAACATTAAGCCTTTCTTTAAAAGAAGGCATTGCAGGGCGGTGGTGGCGCACACCTGTAATCCCAGCACTTGGGAGGCAGAGGCAGGCGGATTTCTGAGTTTGAGGCCAGCCTGGTCTACAGAGTGAGTTCCAGGACAGCCAGGGCTACATAGAGAAACCCTGTCTCAAAAAACAAAACAAAATTAAAAATAAATAAATAAAAGAAGGCATTGTTGAAGCATCAAATACAGAATTGGGGTTGTCCCTTTCCAGCTACCTAAATAATGGTAAGTAAATGGAGAGAGAGAGAGAGAGAGAGAGAGAGAGAGAGAGAGAGAGAACACAATGAAACTAGGCCTTCAGCACTGTCAGGACCAGAGAGCGATTCAAGTTCTCTTCACTAGAGATCAAGCCGCGCTGCCTTCCCATCACAGTGAACTATACACTAAAACTCTTGTCTCAAGTTGCTTCCATACACCATTCTGTCATATCAACAAGAAAAGTACTAACAGTGTGTATATTGAGCGAAGCTTATATTGACAATTTTGTACCTGTGACTTGTGTAAATTTCCAGTACTTTGAGATAAGAAGAACATGGTTTCCACAGGCTTTGCATGAGAAAGGAAGAAAAAGAAGAGGAGGAGGAGGAGGAGGAAGAGGAAGGAGAAAAAAGGAGAAAAGAAAAAGACATCTATCAAGGAGGGGCCACATTGGGATAGCGTTTATCATCTCTTCCTGTAGAAATGTTGAAGTGACTATTAGGTAGCAGGAGGCTTGAACAAGTAAACTATCTATAGTGTGGTGAGAACTGGTGGGCTTAATTCTCACCCCAAATGGACAGGGAGGACAACTAATGACATCTACACGACTGCTCCATCTCCCTAAATCCAAGAGAGACACTTCTAACTCCATCATAACTCAGCCCCCCTAAACCCAAGTGTAGCCTCAAAGCCTGGCCCTGCTCCCGACCAGAACACACCACGATGCAGCAATACAGAGTCACTTCAGGTGGCCTAAAGGACAGACTTAGTATTTGGGAACTGATGGAGTCTTTCTAATCTCTCTGACTAGCATTCGGTGAACTCTTTAGTGTGAGTTGGGGGTGTGCTCTGGGGGTGCTGTGGTGGCTTCTTACAGCACCTGACCCTCATCTTCAGTTCTTGGTTGGATTCAGGTTACTTTAGGTTTTGGACTTCATACATCATGGGCATTTTCCAACCTTTACTGTATACCCAGTCTCGGGTAATGCAGAAGCTGATGTAGCAGGCACAAGGGGGCCTGAGCCGATGCACAGCCACCAAGCTCGCAGGGAGTACTGTGTTTTCTGTAAAAAGCAAGAGGACAGAGCACCTAAGTTTGATTCACTGGAGAAGACTGAAAAATTTCAGACCAACAGGAGTCTCCTAGCGCTCACAGTGTTGTAGAGAAAAGTTGGCAAGGTTCTGCGGCCACCTGAACAAGCAGTCTGGGGTGAGGTCATTTCTCTACGCAGAGCCATGTGATACATCACACAAGTAGCTTTGAGGAAGATACACATTCTGAATTACCATGGCCTCAAGTGCAAAGCTGCTCACGGCAGGATGGCTGACAATGATAGGCCTGGTCATTTGGGAAGGGTGACAGCAAGATGGACCCCTGGGGAAGGTGTAGAACTCCCTAGGATGGAAACGGGAGAAGAAAGAGTGTATGGAATTGCAGGGGTAGATTTACTGGGTGGGGGACTTCACCCTGAGTATGGACAACTCCAGGTTTTCTAGAAGCCCCAGGGTGACCCTGGACCTGTGACCATCCAGTGAGAGATCACCTCTGTCACTGTTTCCTAAGGAGTCCCCCTGAAGGTAAAGAAAAATTGGTGTAGGGGCTAGAGAGAAGAAGGCTCAACAGTTAAGAATACTTGCTGGTCTTACAGAGGACTCAGATTCAGTTCCCATTATACCCATGACAGCCACGACTGTCTGTAACTCCAGTTCCAGAGGATCTGCTGCCCTCTGCTGCCCTCCACAGGCACTGGGCATACATGTGGTGCATACATATACATTCAGGCAAAAGACTCATATACAGAAAGTAAATAAATCTAAACAAATTATACAAGAAACATAGGCATAATGATGGCCTAGTCTCTTCTCCTTTCATGCACATATTTCATACAGCGGCTGGTCTTGAGGAATACTTAGATAACTGCCTGAAGGCTAACATCATGACTCGTTACTAAAGTCGGGAGAGGAGCTTGTTGCGTTGGAGAACAGCTCTCACTACCCAAGTAGAGACTCCTGAGGGCCCTTCATAAGGGGTTGTGCCACCATGGAAGCCGTGTGGAGGATGGGAAAGGCTGATGCCGGGCTCACTCACTACTTCTGTGGCCTTGGACAAGCTACTTGATTTCTATAGCATTTGTTTTCTTCCAGTGCAAAACTGTTGTCAGAAACGACACGTTACTGAAGATCAAGTTCATGTTGTCTCTGGCTTTTGTGTGTGGCTGGTACCTCCCGGGCTTCACAGCGTGCCTTGCGTCCAGCAACACTATGCTGACCATGGGAAGTAAGAGCGACTGGCCTTCACCCAGCCTCGGTGGGGCCACCTTCCTATTTCAGTTCCCTGGTTCTTTATCGCCCATCTGGAGCCAGCTAAGAGGAGATCCACCCACATGTCTCCAAAACTATAGACAGAGGTGGCAAGGCCTACCCTCAGGCTCTTGGGTGGGTCTTACCGGGTCTTATGAGGTCCGGGACTTGGCTGCATTTCATGGTGCATTCAGAAGAGGCACAGTTATTACCCAGTGTTGTGCTGTTCTATTTAGCAATGGAATGCTCTCAAGGGTCCTGGGTGGGATGTAAGATATTCAAAACTTTAAGGGGCTGGGCAAGTTGCTGGTCACTGTATGTTATACTTGAGGTTGGAAGTTGTTGGTGGTCACTATAAATAAAGGCAGAGAAAGAAGGATGCTGAACTGGTTTTCTGTTTACATCCACTGCCCGAATAACCCTGCCTTCCACTCCCTATTATTTGGGGGGGGGCAATAGGAAACCCAAGGATTTTTGGTGACTAGGGAAAACTTTAGGGACAAGAAAATGCCACTGGCCAGAAGTTGAGCCCCTTTGGGGGACAGCCTCCACACACATGTACTGGGTGCTTTGCTTCTCTTTAACATGTGGCTGTTGACATACTTCCGTGCAGTCCCAGACATGTGTTCAGTCAGTGGGGAGGGGGGAAGGGGAGCACTTCCACTCCCGCCAGAGAGGACAACAGACCTCATCCCAAGACCGCGAACTTCACACTCACTCTTGTTAGCCGCAGCCTGGCGGAGCCTCCCTGATGGCTTAACCAGCTCTCTTCTCCCTCCCCCTCCTCGTCTTTTGCTGCCTCTGTGGCAGCTAGGCTCAGATTGAGCAATGCTGTGGAATAACTGGGTCAGATCAGACATGTGCCACGAGGAGACAGACTGTGGAGATGACTGTTATCGAGAAGCAGCCAACATGCCGCGAACTGAACAGGAAAATCAGGACTGATCACACCGACAGCTCGGCAGCCCAGTGCCGACTGGATGGAGTCCAGCTCTCCTGCATATGCAGGTTTGAATCATCAGGGATAGCTCCTCCATCCCCCCTGCTCCTCCACTATCCACCGTGCATGCTCATGTTCAATTACACTGGGGTTTCTGATGTCTCCTGAGATGTGTTAAGGATCTATGCCACTGGACCATTTGCATTCCATTCTTTCTCTCTGCAGTATCCTGGTACATGTATGCACATATGTGTGTGTGCAGACTGGAGACTGACACTAGGTGTCTTCCTCTATTACTTTCCATCTTGTCTTTTAAAATTTAGGTTAAATGAATGTATGTGTGTATACCTATGTATGTATGTATCTATGTATTTGTGGCTGGGTGGGACCAGGACGCCATTATGTATTTGGAGTTCAGAAGGCCCCTCCTACATGGACCTATGTAGTCAATGCTCTCCTTATACCGTGTAGGTCCTACAGATTAAGCTCAGGCTGTCAGGCTTTGTGCAACCTCAGCCTGTTGAGACATCTTGCCAGTGATCTACCTTAAAAGAGAACCTCTCACTGAGCCTAGAGCTTACCAATGTGTTGATTCATCTGGGCTGCTTGGCCCCAAGCCACAAAGATCCTTGTATTTCCACCTTTCCATGAAGGCATTACAGGTACTTGCTGCTACGTCCTTCTTCTTATGTGGGTGTTGAGGATATGAACTCATGGTCTCATGCTTGTATGCCAAACACTACCAACTGAGTCGTCCCCCTAAGTCTCCATTGCTTCTCCTTCTTCCTTTGTATTGCCTCTCTGAGGTGTCTCTCCTGGCACAGTTCTCTGCTTTCCCCTCTTTCTCCAAAGCACATTACTTATACTCTCCTACACACTGCATAGCTTTGTCTCTTAACTCATCAGATGGAGCTACCAAAGGCCGAGACATGTCTCACTCATCACTGAATCCTCAGAACTTGGCAGGATACTTTTGTATGACGTCCTCAGTAAATGCCTGTCAAACAGATGAATGAATAGATGAGCAATGGTAAGAAATTAGCTATTGGGGTCAAGACACCTTGATGGGTGACATAGGTGTGCTAGTGACCACTGTGTGATTTGGGCTACATCACGTAGCCCTCCCTAATCTCAGATGTCTCTCCTCTATGGTAGATAGCATCACCTACACACCTCAATGAAGATCCAGTGACATAATATGTTGGGAAACATCTTGAAAGCGGAACAGGGCAGTGCACACACAAACCAACAGTGTGCACTCTACTAGGCTGATTGTATTCTGAATCTCACCAGTGCAAGGTGAGTGTTGGAAAGGAGGTCTCCTGCTCAGTGAACTTGCCAAGAAGCTATCAGCAGTGACTCTTTCAGAGAGAGAGAGAGAGAGCGCATAGAGACAGATGCATGTGCTTATATGGAAATGTGTTTTGAACTAGCATAACATGAAAATGAGAATGGAATCCTTTCAAAACTCCCTACTTCCAGCCTCGACAGCTAATTATGTCTGCCTGGAGGATAGAGTCAGGTGTCAGTCAAGCAAGAGTTCTCTGTGTTTGGAGAAAGGATTTATAGTAGCTGTAAACAGCACAGGTCAGCCAAGCCACTGGTTTGGAGAGTCCCAATGTCACCAGTCTGGTCTTGTTACTTACTGGAAGGGGACATGAAGGAAGAGGCACAATTAACCTAAGAAACATCTGTGGTGGAATGATCATGACCTCTTGTCGGTCTTACACATTCTCCTGTAGACCATAGATGTCAGAATGGCCTTGAACTCTATAATAGCCAAGAATGGCCTTGAACGTTCCAGCGCTCCCACCCGTCCATCTCCTGAGTGCTGGGATTTTGGTAATTTGCCGCCACTCTGCCTGGCTTTATGTGAATCTGAGCATCCAACCTAGAACTCTGTGCACATGAGGTATGGCGGACATGAGAAATGTCTCCCACGGGATCAGGGATTTGAATACTCACTGTCCAGTTGGGGATGTTTGGGGATGTTTGGGAGATGGGGCCTTCATAGAAGGGACTATGTTACTGGAGTAGGCTTTGAGATTTTAAAGCCATGTCCCATTTCCAGATCACTCTCAGTGTTTCACATTTGTAGTTGAAGAGAAGTTTACTCTGGCGACCCACTGCACCATTATACACTCTCTGTCTGGAACCAGAAGCTCAGAATAAACCCTTTCTTCTATAAGGTGCTTTTGGTCATCATGTTTTATAACATTAGAAAGGAAACTAATGTATCAGGCAGGTATTCTACCAGCCTAGCTATATCCCTAGCTCCTGTCATGGTATTTCTTTTTTTTAAAGATTGTTTTTTGATTAAACATTTTCATATACTGTATCTATTCGTATTTGTTCAAAACTCCTCTCAGACTATCCCCTTCCCTGCCCTCAAAAGTTCATGCTCTTTCTCTTTAAAATCAAAACAACCAGAACTCCCCTACCTCCCCCAGAGGAACACATTAAAGGGGTGTCCACCATGATCAAGTTGGGTTCATCTAAGAGATTCAGGGATGGTTCAATAAACATAATCCATCCCATTAAAGAGGCAAAACCACATGATCATCTCATTAGATGCAGAAGATGTCTTTGACGAAATTTAACATCCCTTCCAGATAAAAGTCCTAGAGAGACTATTGATATGCAGAACATATCTCAATACAATAAAGACAGTTTACAGCAAGTCCTGGAGTTAATATTAACCTAAATGGAGACACTCAAGTTGTTTCCTTTAAAAACAGGAACAAGAGCCGGGCGGTGGTGGCGCACGCCTTTAATCCCAGCACTTGGGAGGCAGAGGCAGGCGGATTTCTGAGTTCGAGGCCAACCTGGTCTACTGAGTGAGTTCCAGGACAGCCGGAGCTACACAGAGAAACCCTGTCTCGAAAAAAAAAGAAAAAAAAAACAGGAACAAGAAAGGATGTCTACTCTCCACATTTATTTACTATTATACTTGAAGCCTTAGAGCAATAAAAAAAATTTTTTAAAAATTAAAAATAAACCCCAAAACTGAAAGAGATCAAGGAATGCAGATAAGAAAGGAAGAGCTCAAAATATCTTTATCTGCAGATGTTATAATTTTATACATGAAAGACCCCAAAGGCCAGGCAGTGGTGGCACGTGCCTTTAATCCAAGCACTTGGGAGGCAGAGGCAGGTGGATTTCTGAGTTCAAGGCCAGCCTGGTCTACAGAGTGAGTTCCAGGACAGCCAGGACTACACAGAGAAACCCTGTCTCGAAAAAAACAAACAAACAAACAAAACAAAACAAAATAAAAAACAAAAAAACAAACAAAATGAAACAAAACAAAAAACAAAAAAAGATCCCAAAGACTCAACCAGGAAACTTCTATAGCTGATAAATCCTTTAAGCAAAGCAGCAGTTTACAAAATTAACACACAAAAATCAGCAGTCTTCCTGTATACAAATGATAAATATCCTGAGAAAGAAATCAGGGGAACAATACTTTCACAACAGCCTCAAAAAGCAAGTTGTCTTGGAGTAACTTTAACAACGCACGTGAAAGACATATATAATACAATTTTCAAACCATTTAAGAAACAAGTTCACACCAGACTTCTCTCCAGAAACCATGAAAGCTAGAAGATCTTGGGCAGACCTCATGCAGATCCTAAGAGAATACAAATGTCAGCCAAGACTACTATACCCAGCAAAACTCTCAATCAACATAGATGGAGAAATCAAAATATTCCATGACAGGACCAAATTTACACAATATCTTTCCACTAACCCAGATCTACAAAGGATAATAGGAGGAAAACTCCAATACAAGGAAGGAAACTGTACCTAAGAAAAAGCAAGACAGTAAACTTCTTCCATCAAACTCAAAGGAAGATAACTACTCAAAAACAAAAATAACATCAAAAATGTCAGGAAGTAATAATCACTATTCCTTAATATCTCTTAACATCAATGGATTCAATTCCCCAATAAAAAGACATAGACTAACAGACTGGATACGTAAACAGGACCCTACATTTTGCTGCTTACAGGAAACACACCTCAGAGTCAAAGACAAACACTACCTTAGAGTAAAAGGATGGAAGACAATTTTGCAAGCAAATGGTCGCAGGAAGCAATCTGGAATAGCCATTTTAATATCAGATAAAATTGACTTTCAACCCAAAGTCATCAAAAGAGACACAGAAGGTCACTTCTTGCTAGTCAAAGGAGGAATCCACCAAGAAGAACATCTACGCTCCAAATGTAAAGGCACCCTCATTCGTAAAAGAAACTTTACTAAAGCTCAAAGCACACATTGCACCTAACACAATAATTGTGGGGGACCTCAATACTCCACTATCCTCAGTGGACCGATCAGGAAAACAGAAACTAAACAGGGACACGGAGAAACTCATCGAAACTTTGGACCAATTGGATTTTACAGATATATATAGAACATTTCATCCTAAAGCAAAAGACCTTTTTCTCAGCACCTCATGGTACCTTCTCCAAAATCGACCATATAATTGGTCACAAGACAGACCTCAACAAATATAAAAAGATCGAACTAATCCCATGCCTCCTATCAGATCACCATGGAGTAAGAGTGTTCTTCAATAGCAACAAAAACAACAGAAAATCCTCATACACATGGAGGAACAATATTCTACTCAATGATACCTTAGTCCAGGAAGAAATAAAGAAAGAAATTAAAGATTTTTTAGAATTTAATGAAAATGAAGGCACAACATACCCAAATCTATGGGACACAATGAAAGCAGTGCTAAGAGGAAAACTGATAGCCCTGAGTGTCTCCAAAAAGAAACAGGAGAGAGCATATACTAGCAACTTAATGACGCACTTGAAAGCTCTGGAACAAAAAGAAGCAATTTCACCTAGGAGGAGTAGAAGACAGGAAATCATCAAACTCAGGGCTGAAATCAATCAAGTTGAAACAAAGAGAACCATACAAAGAATCAACAAAACCAGGAGCTGGTTCTTTGAGAAAATCAACAAGATAGATAAACCCCCTAGCCAGACTTACCAAAGGGCACAGAGACAATATTCAAATTAACAAAATTAGAAATGAAAAGGGAGATATAACAACAGAAACTGAGGAAATTCAAAAAATCATCAGATCCTACTACAAAAGTCTATACTCAACACAACTGGAGAATCTGGAGGAAATGGATAATTTCCTAGACAGTTACCAAATACCAAAATTAAACCAGGATCAAATAGATCGTCTAAACAGACCCATAACCCCCAAAGAAATAGAAGGGGTCATAGACAGTCTTCCAACCAAAAAAAGCACAGGACCAGATGGTTTTAGTGCAGAATTCTATCAGACCTTCAAAGAAGTCCTAATACCAATACTCTTCAAACTATTCCACAAAATAGAAACAGAAGGACCACTACCCAACTCATTCTATGAAGCTACAATTACCCTAATACCAAAACCACACAAAGATTCAACTAAGAAAGAGAACTATAGGCCAATTTCCCTAATGAATATCGATGCAAAAATACTAAATAAAATACTTGCCAACTGAATCCAAGAACACATCAAAACGATCATTCACCATGATCAAGTTGGTTTCATCCCAGGGATGCAGGGATGGTTCAATATACGGAAATCCATCAACGTAATCCACTACATAAACAAACTCAAAGAAAAAAACCACATGGTCATCTCATTGGATGCTGAAAAAGCATTTGACAAAATTCAGCATCCTTTCATGCTAAAAGTCTTGGAAAGAGCAGGAATTCAAGGCCCATATCTAAACATAGTAAAAGCAATATACAGCAGACCAGTAGCCAACATCAAGGTAAACGGAGAAAAACTTGAAGCAATCCCACTAAAATCAGGGACTAGACAAGGCTGCCCCCTCTCACCTTATCTCTTCAATATAGTACTTGAGGTACTAGCTAGAGCAATTCGACAACATAGGGAAGTCAAAGGGATACAAATCGGAAAGGAAGAAGTCAAAGTATCACTATTCACAGATGATATGATAGTATACTTAAGTGACCCAAAAAAACTCCACCAGAGAACTCCTGCAACTGATAAACAACTTCAACAAAGTGGCTGGTTATAAAATCAACTCAAGCAAATCAGTAGCCTTCCTATACTCAAAGGATAAGCAGGCTGAGAAAGAAATTAGGGAAATGACACCCTTCACAATAGCCACAAACAATATAAAGTATCTTGGCGTGACTCTAACCAAACATGTGAAAGATTTATATGACAAAAACTTCAGGTCTCTGAAGAGGGAAATTGAAGAAGACATCAGAAAATGGAAAAATCTTCCATGCTCGTGGGTTGGCAATATTAATATTGTTAAAATGGCAATCTTGCCAAAAGCAATATACAGATTCACCGCAATCCCCATCAAAATTCCAACTCAGTTCTTCATAGAGTTAGAAAGAGCAATTCTCAAATTCATCTGGAATAACAAAAAAAACCAGGATAGCTAAAACTATCATCAACAGCAAAAGAACTTCTGGGGGAATCAATATCCCAGACCTCAAGCAATACTACAGAGCAGTAGTGTTAAAAACTGCATGGTATTGGTTCAGTGACTGGGAGGCAGATCAATGGAATAGGATTGAAGACCCAGAATTGAACCCACACATCTATGGCCAATTGATCTTCAACAAAGGAGCTGAAAACATCCAGTGGAAAAAAGATAGCCTTTTCAACAAATGGTGCTGGCTCAACTGGAGGTCAACATGCCGAAGAATGAGAATTGATCCACTCCTATCTCCTTTCACTAATCTCAACTCCAAGGGGATCAAGGACCTCCACATACAACCAGACACACTAAAATTAATAGAAAAGAAACTGGGGAAGACCCTTGAGGACATTGGCTCAGGGGGAAAATTCCTGAAGAGAACACCAATTGCTTATGCTTTAAGAGCAAGAATAGACAAATGGGACCTCATAAAATTACAAAGTTTCTGTAAGGCAAAAGACACTGTCAAAAGGATAAATCGGCAACCAACAAATTGGGAAAAGATCTTCACCAACCCCACATCCGACAGAGGGCTAATATCCAATGTATACAAAGAACTCAAGAAGTTTGACCCCAGAAAACCAAATAACCCTATCCAAAAATGGGGTACAGAGCCAAACAAAGACTTTTCACCTGGAGAAATTTGAATGGCTGAGAAACACCTTAAAAAATGTTCAACATCATTAGTCATTAGGGAAATGCAAATCAAAACAACGCTGAGATTTCACCTCACACCAGTCAGAATGGCTAAGATTAAAAACTCAGAAGACATCAGGTGTTGCCGAGGATGTGGTGAAAGAGGAACACTCCTCCACTGCTGGTGGGAATGCAAGCTGGTATAACCACTCTGGAAATCAGTCTGGTGGTTCCTCAGAAAAGTGGACGTGATACTTCCGGAGGACCCAGCCATACCACTCCTGGGAATATACCCAGAAGACTCCCCAGCATGCAATAAGGATACATGCTCCACTATGTTCATAGCAGCCTTATATATAATAGCCAGAAGCTGGAAAGAACCCAGATGTCCTTCAACGGAGGAATGGATACAAAAAATGTGGTATTTTCTACACAATGGAGTACTATTCAGCCATTAGAAACAATGAGTTCATGAAATTCTTAGAGAAATGGTTGGAGCTGGAGAACATCATACTAAGTGAGGTGACCCAGTCTCAAAAGAATACCCATGGTATGCAGTCACTGATAAGTGGATATTAGCCTAGAATCTTGGAACACCAAAGACATAAATCACATACCAAATGATGTCTGACAAGAAGAAAGGAGCGGACACTGGTGCTAGAATGGACCAAAGCATCATTGTGGGGGAGTACAAGAACAGTGAGGTGGGAGGGGGTGGATGAGGGAGCAGGGGGAGGGAAAAGGGCATGTGGGACCTTTGGGGGTGGGGAACCAGAAAAAGGAAAATGAATTGTAAATATAGAATATATCCAATAATAAAAAAAAATCTTCAACTTTATCAAACAAAAACAAAAACAAAAACAAAAAACAAAAAAAGAAAAGAAACAAGTTGAGGGGCTGGAGAGATGGCTCAGTGGTTAAGAGCACTGACTGCTCTTCCAGAGGTCCTGAGTTCAATTCCCAGCAACCACATGGTGGCTCACAACCATCTGTAATGGGATCAGATGCCCTCTTCTGGGGCATCTCTCTGTGAATCTGAAACTCACCGATCCAGGTACAGTGACGGTGTCTGCCTCCCCAGAGCTGTGGTTACAGATGTGCACCGCTGTGTGTCTGTGTGTGCATGGCTGAGGATCTGAACCAATCCAGGTACAGTGACTGTGTCTGCCTCCCCAGAGCTGTGGTTACAGATGTGCACCGCTGTGTGTCTGTGTGCGCATGGCTGAGGATCTGAACTTAGGCTGGCTCACTCACCTGGCAAGCACTTTACTGACTTAGCCTTCTCTCAGCCCCCAGCTGGAATCCCTGATTGTGTTCCCACCTTTCACCCCCGGCCATGTCAGCAACTTCCTGTCCTAGCCTCTCTCACATGGACAGCTGTACCAGTCTCTTAAGCTGCCCCCTTTCTTTCTTAGTGACTTTTCTTTTTTCTTTTCTTTTTAAAATTTTATTTATATGAGGACACTGCTGCTGTCTTCGGATACACCAGAAGAGGGCGTCGGATCCCATTGCAGATGGTCGTGAGCCACCATGTGCTTGCTGGGAATTGAACTCAAGACCTCTGGAAGAAGCAGTCAGTGCTCTTAACATCTGAGCCATCTCTCCAGTCCCCTCAGTGACATTTCTTTCTGTTCTTCACACAGGAGGGAAGGGCAGTAAGTCTCATTATTTGACTGTTTTCTGGTTGATTAATTTGGGGTGGGGAGAGGTTTGGGGTTAGAGACAAAGTCTTTTATAGGCCCTGCTGGCCTCCTCCTTCCAAGAGTTGTTTTTGAGACGGTCTCACTGTTAAAGATACCTTGCTGTACTTGGAGGCCGGGGCCGAGCATAAACACCATCAGAGAGGTGTCACTGAGCAATGGATGGAGAGGGATGCAGACCCACAGCCAACTGGCGCTTAGGGAATTCTGAGGAAGATGGGGAGGAAGGCTTATAGGAGCCAAGGGGTCAAGGACACCATAAGAAAACCTATAGAATCAACTGACCTCATAGGCCCTCACAGAGACTGAACCACCAACCAGGGAGCCTGCATGGGACTGACCCAGGAAGGCCCTCTGCACCTAGGCGACAGTTGTATAGCTTGGTCTTCCTGTGGACTCCTAATAGCAGGAGCGGGAGCGGGAGCAGGGACAGGAGCAGGGACAGGAGCAGGGGCAGGGCAGGAGTAGGAGGGGGGGCAGGAGCAAAAGGAGGAGCAGGAGGAGGAGCAGCAGGAGAAGGAGCTGGAGCAGGAGGAGGAGGAGCAAGAGTGGGGGCAGGAGCGGGAGCGGGAGCAGGGGCAGGAGCAGGAGGAGGAGGAGCTGGAGCATGAGGAGGAGCAGGAGCAGCAGGAGGAGCTGGAGCAGGAGCAGGAGAAGGAGCTGGAGCAGGAGGAGGAGGAGGAGCAAGAGTGGGGGCGGGAGGGGGAGCGGGAGCAGGGGCAGGAGCAGGAGGAGGAGGAGGAGGAGGAGGAGGAGGAGGAAGAGATGGAGCATGAGGAGGAGCAGGAGCGAGAGCAGGAGCAGGGGGAGCAGGGGCAGGAGCAGGATCTCAGACTGTTGCCTGCTTTTCGGTCCCTTTCCCCACACTGGGCTGTCTCTTCTAGCCTCGATAGAAGGTGCTCCTAGACTTACTGCATCCTGGCGTGCCAAGGCTGGCTGATATCTGTGGGAGGCCTCCCCTTTTCTGAGGAAACGGAAGAGTGGATGGGGGATGGGGTGGAAGGGAGGTAGGAGGAAGGACTTTCAGGAAGGGAGGGAGGGAAACTGATCAGTTGGGATGTAAGGTAAATGAATACCCCCGCGGGGTCTTCTTACCACCCCTGCTGACTTCAAATCTAACCTTCCTACCCCAGCTTCCCAAACGCTGGGGTCACAGGCTTTTGTCACTGCAGCCAAGGGCTCATTCTTAGTGACATGGAAGAGTCTCCTAGAGAGTTTTATCCTAGATGCCTGGGTCTTGCTCTCACAGACTCTTTGGCCATGTCCCCATATAAGACGTCTTGAATGCCTTTCGGAGGAATTGTTTGTTTGTTTGTTTGTTTTGGATTTGGTTTTTTCGAGACAGGGTTTCTCTGTATAGCCCTGGTGTCCTGGAACTCACTCTGTAGACCAGGCTGGCCTCGAACTCAGAAATCCACCTGCCTCTGCCTCCCAAGTGCTGGGATTAAAGGTGTGCACCACCACCACCTGGCTTCTGTGGTTCTTTATTAAAACACACATTCCTGCCTCTGCCTCCCAGAGTGCTGGAATTAAAGGTGTGCGCCACCACCTCCCGGCTCTTTTGGAGGGATTGTAATGTGGAATTAAAATAGTCTTTCTGAAACTTGGAGGATAGAGTCTAAACTCTCTGCTGGCAGTACTGAACTGTTCCCAGGCAGGGCGTGGTGTGCCCTGTTTTCCAGTCGGTTCCTGTGTGCAGACAGGCATGGAGATGACCTCTGGCTGTAGCTTCAGTACGGAAGACGGGTCAGTCTGAAGGAGAAGCAGGGAGGCCATTTGGGAGTCTGACCCTGTGTAGATGGAGGCACGAAGAAAGAAGAGCCAGGGTGTGACAGGGCGTGACAGGAAGTGACGGGGACAGAGAATTCTGCGGACTGTTATGTCCACTTTCAAGCCCAGAGGCTCAACTAATAACAATGTTTATGGATACAAATACTTAGGGACCATCCTACTCCTTCCAGCAAAGGAACAAGTTTGTATAGGCCAGTGCAACATCCTAAGAATCACTGGGGCTGGAGAGATGGCTCAGTGGTTAAGAGCACTGACTGCTCTTCCAGAGGTCCTAAGTTCAATTCCCAGTAACCACATGGCAGCTCACAACCATCTGTAATGAGATCTGACGCCCTCTTCTGGTGTGTCTGAGGAGAGCAATGGTGTATGCATATACAGAAAATAAATAAATCTTTCAAAAAAAAAAAAAAAAAGAATCACTGTCTGGGGTCTGGAGAGATGGCTCAGCAGTTAAGAGCACTGACTGCTCTTCCAAAGGTCCTGAGTTCAAATTCCAGCAATCATACATGGTGGCTTACAACCATCTGTAATGAGATCTGATGCTCTCTTCTGGTGCGTCTGAAGACAGCTACAGTGTACTTATATATAATAATAAATAAATCTTTTAAAAAAATCACTGTCTGATCAGGGAGAGTAGAAAGGGACAGCCTGGTGCTACGCATACTTCCAGTAAACCATGGCTCCGACATGCTAGTTCCGAAGAGGCTGTTACTACAAAGCTCTGTCCCTCCCCCTGGCAGCCATCTATCCTCCACTCTGGGCTCATCAATCGATCCACTGAGGCTGCACCTGCCTCCTCCACACCTCCCCCATCATCCTCTTCTTTCATTTGTTTGTCTGTTCACTCTCTACATGCCTTTCTTTTGGTTGGGACTAATGTTTACTCAGTTGGATGCATCTGGCTGCCCTTGATTAAGATGATGGAGTGTGAGGCTGTGGAACTCTTGCACAGGTATGGAAAACTCTCCCATTTACACTCTTTCTACTGGGCCAAGCATCCCTTAGGAACTTTCGTTACTCTGATCAACTAGGACCTTTCCAAGAACCATCTGGTATGAACAGCATGAGGTCAGAAAGCAGATGTGCAGAAGAGAGCATTTCCAGAACCTTCTGGCTTCCAGATTGGGGTCCTGTGGTGAGCGAGAGCCACAGTTCTCTTGAGATCTCTCCAACAGGCATTTTCTTCCAGGATATGCTTTAGAGGCAATGCCGAGGTTGCCGTCAGCCTGAGAAACTCACTTGCCTCTCTAAGCTTCTTTATTGTTTGTTTGTTTGTTTTTACACTAAAGGTAATGTATTTGTTTTGTCATGGTTCACTATGGAGAGCCTGTAGAAAAATGCCTAAGAAGGAGCTTTGTAAACTGTGAAGAACTGTGGGTCCAGAATGTGTTGTGATTCTAAGTGTAAATGCAAACAATTGATGTCTGGCGGTGAACTGCAAGGGTTGAAGCATTCCATTGAAATGCTAAAGCTGGCCGGGTTTATCGATTCACCAAGTGGTGCATATGGTTTTCCAACAAGGGATCATCATTTATCTTTGGACATCCACGAGCTCCTGTAAAACAATGCTGTGCAGGTTGTAACAAATCTAAGATAAAGGCGTATGGGCAAGATACCCAGATTTACAACATACTGGCTGTTGTGTAATTCAAAAAATCTAAAACCCAATTTTGGAAAGAATTGTCTGCCTCCTAGCCAAGCAGCAGAGCCAAAGAAAGGCAGGATCCAGTGGAGAGGGTTCAGTGCCTGCTTCCAGAGTCCAGTCAGGGCTGGGACACACTAGTGCCTACTGGGACAACCCTAGGGATACGATATCAGTAGGGACTCAGGTGGGTAGGGCTTTTCTGAAGGCAGTGGCTCTGTCATATTGACTCATGGTAGCCATGTAGGTACTGAAGTTTAGGGTTCTTGATTTAGGATTTTTAAGGAGAAATTGGAAATCTGGGTGTTTATGCTTACTTATATGAATTTCCATGTTTAAGTGTTGGCAGGCAAACTGTGAGACCCTGTGTGGGTCAGGCTGACTAGATGTGCTGACTACTTTTGGCCCCCACAGATAACCTCTGCTTTGGACTGTCTGGCTGCTCATGACAACCAGTCAAGGAGGCTGGAGAAATGCCAGAGCTTGGATGGACCTCACACAAGACCCTTTAAATCAGAATTTCTGAGGATGAGGATGAGATCAGACATTGTATCAGTTAAAGCTGGCTGGGCACTCCTAGTGTGCAGTCAAGTTATTGAATGGGTGTGCTAATTACAGCCTATCACAGACCTTCCTGGAAGCTCATAAAATACTTGGAGATGAGGTCAGGAATGTGTGTTTTAATAAAGAACCACAGAAGCCAGGCGGTGGTGGCGCACACCTTTAATCCCAGCACTTGGGAGGCAGAGGCAGGTGGATTTCTGAGTTCGAGGCCAGCCTGGTCTACAGAGTGAGTTCCAGGATAGCCAGGGCTATACAGAGAAACCCTGTTTCAAAACAAAACAAAACAAAACAAAAAAACAAAAAACAAAAACAAAAAAAACACAGAAAAGATGCTATGCTTTGTATTCAAGGTACCTGTAAATCATCCAAGCATCTTTTTGTTTTGTTTTTTTTTTTTTTGTTTTTTTTGTTTTTGTTTTTTGAGACAGGGTTTCTCCATGTAGCCCTGGCTGTCCTGGAACTCACTCTGTAGACCAGGCTGGCCTCGAACTCAGAAATCTGCCTGCCTCTGCCTCCCAAGTGCTGGGATTACAGGCTTGCGCCACCACCGCCCTGCTCATCCAAGCATCTTATTGAAATGTAGACTCTCATCTAGGCCTGGTGGTACCCATAGACTCTAGGCCAAAGCAGGAGTGAATTCAAGGTCAGTCATCACAAGACTACATTTTGCTTTAAAAAAAAAAAAAGAAAAGAAAAGGAAGTGGGAGAGGAGAGGAAGAGGAAAAAGGAAATGAGGCAGAAGAGGAGGAAGAGGAGAAGGAGGAGGAGAAGGAGGGGGAGCTAGCTAGGGGGAGGAATGAGAGACCATGCGTTGCCCAGACCTTCTGGAGCAGTCCTTCTCAACCATCCAGGCTGCAACCCTTTAATCCAGTTCTTCATGCTGTGGTGACCCCCACACATAGAATTACTTTTGCTGCTACTTCATAACTGTAATTTTGCTGCTGCTATAATTGTAATGCAAATACCTGTGTTTTCCGATGGTCTTAGGAGACCCCTGTGAAAGGGTCATTTGACCCCTAAAGGGGTCAAGCACCCACAGGTTGAGAACCACTGTTTCAGATGATGACAATTCACTCAACATAAAAACCAGTGTGGGGGTGGGGAGATAGCTCGGCCAGGAAAGGGCTCTACCAGACGTCATGAAGACTGAGCTCCACCTCTAGAACTCAGAATATAAAAATGCAGAGTGCATCGGTGCTTCCCCAGAGCTGGGGAAGTGGAGACAGATGTCCTGGAGCTCCTGGCCAGTTTGCTTAGCTAAACTGACAATTTCTGATAAAAGTGAGAGAGCTTGTCAAGAAAAAAGAAAAGAAAAGAACCGACAACAGCAAAATGTCCAGAAGGCTAGTTTCTGAGGAATGACACCTAAGATTGACTCCCCAGCTTCCACACACACTAGCAAGTACATCCACATGAACACAACATTGCAGAACTCAAGAAACTCAAGACAGCCTCGGTAACGCGGCCTGTCCCCACTCTAGGCAATTATGGGCGTTTCCCCAAGCTTCATCTGCACAGCCACTGTCCGTTAGCTAGCGCACTGCTTAACTAGGTGTTGCCTCTTGGCTGCAATCCGTGGGTCTTTGCCTTGCTCAGTAATGCAGGAATTAAGCCCTCAAGGTACTTCTCCATTGCCTAAGAATTCACGCAGAAGCACAATTCCTTCCTCCTTCCAGGGTCCTGCCTATTGGCTCTGCAAACAGACCATCCGCATGGGCACGGCTGCCAGGATTCTTCTTATCACAGGAACTGGCTTTCACCTGTGACTTCCAGCAAATCCTGCTGTCTTCTCTGCCAGTAAACCACTGTGGCTGACTGACATCAGCCAGCCGGCGCTTCCAATGACCTTTTCTGTCCCCCCCACGTCCCAGGGCTATTCTTTTTACAATCTCTCCTGTACCCTGCGGGCAAGCTTCTGGTCCACCAGGTGGGTGAGAGGAGAGGGGAAGTGAAGATAAGCCCTACTGGATTCTTTCTTAGTTCACTTTCTTAGCTTGTTCCCTATGAATACTAATCACACTGCACCAGTACAAAGTCCTTTATAATTTATGTGCTCTCTAGATAGTCAACTGCATAAAAACAAGGAAGATAAAGATCCCAGAGGAACGAGGGGGGGGGGGAGAAAAGGGAAACAGAAGCTAGGGCTTCATGGGGACAAAGTTCAGTTTGAGAAGCCTGTGCTCTGGAGATAGACGGTGCTGACAGTTGTGGACTTGAGGCCACTCGCTGTGCAATTTGAAAATGGTTAGAACGGGACTAGGGGTGCGGGTGGAATGTTTGCCTAGAGTGCACGAAGCCCTGGGTTCAGTCTTCAAGACCTTGTAAACAGGACTTGGTGGTACATGCCTAAAATCTCAAGTCTCAGAGATAAAGTAGGGGCAGGGGGATTCGGCGTTCAAGGTGGTCCTTGGCTAGCTCTACAAGTTTGAAATCAGTCTGGAATACATAAACCCTCTCTTTAAAAAAAAGTTAGGGTGATAAATTTAGTAGATTTAACCAAAAATTTCAAAACTATCTTTGAATTAAAATTTCAACTGCAGGTTTGTCCTCGCCTGTGGGCTGGGGCTAGGCCAACACACTCGGACTCTGAGACGGCAGGCCCAGGGGCCACTTCCTCTAGGCTCTTGCTTTAACCTCACAGCCTGTCAGTGAGCCACTAAACCTTGTTCCTAAGTGAACGGTCAAGAGCCCCACCCTGGCTTTCTTTACAGAGTATGACTGTCACCCTAGGTATTCAAGGCCTGGAACCATCGGAGGCAAGGTGACCTTCCACCAACCGGGGACAGGTGGCCTTTCAAACCCTAGAGGGTTTTTTTTTTCCCCTAGCTAGATGGAGCCACCTCCTCCTCTCCACTCTGTCCACAGTGACCTTTGCTTTGCCCTCTGGGCATTTGCTCAGTCAGTTCCCCTACTCCATCCAGAATTCACTCTTCCACTTCTTCCTTCGCCTTGTTACCAAAACTTAGACATCCTCCAAGGCTCTGGCCTGCCAGCTCACAGGACACACTCATGCCTCATGACACTTTGGATACATCTCTGTGTGACTCCTTCATATCTTGTAATATTATCATTCACAGAAGCTTCTTGAGATCGAATCAACACTGAAACAAAAATCATTGGATTTCTCTAAAGCCTTCAGCAGAGATCCTTGCTCATAAGCACTCATAAGACAAATCAATAACAGAGCCTATAAATGCTTTGGCACTTTCAAACTCATCTTTGTTTTATGCAGGCCTGACTAAACTGTTTTAGTCTGGCCTCCCAATCCAATTAACTGAAAGTGGCCACTTGAGGAGCTGGACAAAGATAGAGCCGATAGCCGGTCTCCATACAAAGGAGTGTGTGATCGACTAGTAATGTCTGCCATGGGTGTAGGGTTAAAAAATGGCAGCAAAACGTCAAATAGATTGACGTTTCTGCTTCAGGTGCTAGGGTGAGCAGAGTGTTCCTGATACCTTTGGAATCTCTGTGCAATCGTAATAGTATGCTGGGATAAGGAAAGCATCTTTAGTATTCTGTGGGTTCACACTCTTAGTTTGAAGCAATGAAGATCAAATATGGCATTTACATGTTCCATCACTGAGTTATCTGAAGTCAATTATTTATTATTATTATTATTATTATTATTATTATTATTTTGGGGTATGGCATTGCTAAGTTCCCTAGGCTGGTTTAGAATTCACCCCCACAGCCCAGGTAGCATGGGGCTTGCAATCCTTTTGCCTCAGACTCTTGAGAAGCTGAGGTCACAGGCCTATAGGAGCAGGTTTCGCTCACACTCTTCTTTTTACTGAGAAAATGGCACGTAATCTTGGATAATGAAGCCTGACAACGGCTCTTCTCTAACCCAGTAGCATCCATATGGCTTTGTAGTGTTAGCGATCCCCAAAACACACAGAAGACAATCCGATACAATCATAATAGGGCCTTTTTATTAGAGCTAGCTCTGGCCCCTTAGCGCACCACTGTCATGTAGGACAGTTTTGGTGATGAGGACCCCTGGATACCTATGGGGCGAGGCTTCCTAGAATGCTACGAGCCATGTGTCAGGGTGCTTAAGCATCTAATTGGAGAGCTACCGCGGTCTTTAACGTAATTGGCTGGTGCTGGGAATCATATCATAAACTTAATTTCTGCTTCCCTCTGCACTGGTGGTTGTTAGGCAGGGGTGGGCTTGTAACCTGGGGGTGCAGGTCTGTTGGGGGAATAACCTGAACATGCTAGTCTTGTTGGGGATGTCACCTGGAGACCCAGGTCTTGTTGGGGTTACCCTAGAGACTGGAGCTAGGCTTGGGTTTTGTTGGGGAGGTAACTTGGAAACTAGTGCTAGGTACCAGCCTGTAAGTTTACCTGAGTTCAAACTTAGTCAAGTTCTCTAAAATGGAGTTAGAACAGAAAAGATTTGGCCTCTCCGCTTCAGTTATAACACACTAGTTAAAGCCGGGCGTGGTGGCGCACGCCTGTAATCCCAGCACTTGGGAGGCAGAGGCAGGCGGATTTCTGAGTTTGAGGCCAGCCTGGTCTACAGAGTGAGTTCCAGGACAGTCAGGGCTATACAGAGAAACCCTGTCTCGAAAAAACAAACAAACAAACAAACAAAAAAGTACTATGTAACAGAGAATTAAATACTTGAGAAATAATTGGAAAAGGGGCTGGGGGCGTGGCTCAGTCAGCAGAGGGCTTGCCTAGCCTGCACACGGCCCTCCTTGGGTTTAATCCTCAGCTCGAGCCACGTGGTAGTTTACAACTGTAATCTTTGCATTTAAGATAAGGAGACAAGAAGCCCAGGAGTTCACGATCATTCTCTGCTACATAGCAAATCTAAGGCCATCCTGAGCTGTTACAGACTGGGCCTTAAAAACAGATAAATTGATAGAGGTGGCTATGATGATGTACACTTAAAACACCTTTTTTTTTTTTTTTTTTTTTTTTTGGTTCTTTGTGAATTTCATATTATGTACCCTAATCCCACTTGTCTCCCCTTCACCTAATACCTGCCCTCTGCCCTTGCAACCTTCCCCCATCCCCCACAGAGGGAAAAAAATCTTATTGTGGAAGCTTTAGTGTATCGCATTGTGTCCCACAATATACACTTCTGTCCACACGCCTTTGCGTGCAGATGCTCAGACTCGTTAGTCTGGTACAAGGAAGGCCTCTGGCTTCGGCTCCTCTATCAATACTGGGATCTCACTGGGACTCCTGTGTTTGCCTAGTGTCATGGAGGCCCTGTGGTTTTGGATCTGTAGGACCAGCCCCGTCATGCACTCCAGCTGTCGATCATCGATGTACGGGCAGATGTTGGGGTGGGCCAATGCAAAGCCCTGGATATGGACCTGAGCGGTGTCTAAACTGGTAATCGCACTGGCTCTCCTGCTTTCACACCCTTGGGGATGGCTCACCGGCAAAACCCATAACCAGGGCCGCTCTACCCTGATGCCCAGCCAAGGTACAGGTCCTATTGCAGCAGGAGAAGGGCAGGGACAACCCTCCTGCTCCCATGACCCTGTTGGGGTCAACTTTCCTACCCAGCACCAGTGACAAAGGTCAAAGGATGGGAATGGGAATCTCTTCCTCCCCTATACCGTCACAAAAGAGACAAGAGGCAGGGCCCAGCTACCACGCTTAAGCCCATGGGGCCAGCTCATTCAGCAACCCCACATCCAGGGTCAGCCCTCCTGAGTCGCCCATGTGAGGTACAGGGCTTGCTCTCTCAAGCACTGCAGCCTGTGAGGGGCAGGGCCAGCGCTCTCACTCCCTCTGATACCCTGAGACGTGTCTCCTGCCTGCCGTGGTGGCAAAGGGAGAGAGGAGGGTAGCATAACTCCCTTTCCCATGTCAGCACACGGCACCCAAGTGACGGGTCCCACGCTCTCAGGCTCACAACCTTGGGGCTGACTCAACCTCTTCGTCACCACCAGGGTCAGCTTCTATGCCTGCTTTTCCAAGTGTTGCGGCTGGTGAGGAGCAGGGCCGGCGCTCCTGCTCTCATGACCCCTAGGGCCAGGTCTCCCACCTGCCTTAGGAGGAGGAGGGAGGAGGCTATCTTTCTCAACCACACATGGGAGACAAGAGGTAGGGCCAGCTCTCCATGCTCACATCCTTGAGGCTGACCATGTACAAGTCTAACAATGGAGTAGGGTTTGCGTTCCTGTTCTCATGTGCTAAGACTAAAACTCCCACAATGCCCAGGGGACAGGGAAGTTCTGCACAGCCTTTGAACAGGCGGCAACCCAGACCAGGAAGGACCAGCTGGCTTTGGTGTTAACATATCCCTGCTGCTACAGAGCCATGCTCCAAGACTGGTGGTCATTTCAGGCTAGCACCCTGTCTGGGACCCCTAGCACACTAGACTGGTGTTTGTCTCAGGCTAGGGTTTTTTTTTTTTTTTTTTTTAAGGTAACGTTAGAGCTACTACTAATCATTCAGTTGTTCACAGGTCTGAACACCCAAGCACAGACATAGCCTCTCTCCTCTCTGCCACCTGCTGACACACACGTGACACGGCAGCCACACTTGCAACACAGGGATGATATGCACATTTAATCCCAGTATTTGGAAGGCTAAAGCAGGATATATGTGAGTTTGAGGCCCCAGGCTGAGCTACACAGTGAGCTCAGGACTAGCCTAAGATACGGAGTGAAACATGTTTTTTTTTTAAAAAAAAAAAATCAGCCGGGCGGTGGTGGCGCACGCCTGTAATCCCAGCACTCTGGGAGGCAGAAGCAGGAGGATTTCTGAGTTCGAGGCCAGCCTGGTCTACAGAGTGAGTTCCAGGACAGTCATGGCTATACAGAGAAACCCTGCCTCTCTGTATATATAACAATGAAAAGACAGGATCATAGGACAGGCTCTGTGCCATCTCTAGAAATAGTTCCTAGAACATCATAGACCTGGACTCCAGGGTGTTTCTGGGTCACATCTAGTCAAACTTAAGAGCAGCCCCTCAAGCCCTGGGTAGATTTTGAAATGGTAGTCTTCATTTAACTCTCCAAATTCCTTCCCTGCACTTCCCTTTTGAGTCTGTGCCCCAGAATGCCCAGAAGTGGGACATAGGGATGCAGAAAGACTTACCAGACAGGGATGGTCTAGGGGAGGGAACAAGATACAGTTGGCCTGTCCAACTTCTGTTGCTACTGTCATCACCAGTTCCCAAGGGATGCTACTTCATGGCTCCATCACAGTGGGATACTGCTAGACTTAGGGTAAGCGCTTGACCTTCATCTGGTTCAGTTCACTGTGGGAGGGTTTTGCTGTGTGTGTGTGTGTGTGTGTGTGTGTGTGTGTGTGTATGTGTGTGTGATCTATGAGACAGGAGATAGAGGACGATGTTAGGTGTTCTGCTCTGTTGTATTGAGACAGAGTCTGTCTCTGAATCTGGAAATAGGATGGTGGCTAGCAGGCCCCAGGGAATCATCTTGTCTGTGCCCACACAAAGCTTGGCTCACAGGCCATGAGTAGCCATGCCTGGCTTTTGTATATGGGATTTGAACTCAGGTCCTCCTGCTTGCTTAGCGGGCGCTCTTACCCACTCAGCCATGACTCCCGGCTCCTTTTTGGTGGGTGGGCAATGTCTCACTCTGTAACAGCCCAGGCTTGCTTGAAACTCACTCTGTAGCCTGGGCTGGCCTGGAGATTTATGGTGGTCCTCCTACTTCAACCCCCTAAGTGTTGGGGTCGCAGGTGTGAGCTACCCTGCCAGGCTGAGACACTGTTGTTTCTAAAATGGTCTATGCTGTGTAGGGGGGAATAAGTTTCCAGGTGGAATATTATAATGTAATAAATCAACATTTGCTTTCCCGTATTTGTGCTTTATGTTACAATAAACTTTTTTTTGTTTGTTTGTTTGTTTTGTTTTTTGTTTTTCAAGACAGGGTTTCTCTGTGTAGTCCTGGCTGTCCTGGAACTCACTCTGTAGACCAGGCTGGCCTTGAACTCAGAAATCCGCCTGCCTCTGCCTCCCAAGTGCTGGGATTATAGGCGTGTGCCACCACACCCGGCTTAAACTTTTTTTTTAATGTTATTTATTTATTATATGTAAGTACAGTGTAGCTGTCCTCAGACACTCCAGAAGAGGGCGTCAGATCTCATTACAGATGGTTGTGAGCCACCATGTGGTTGCTGGGATTTGAACTCAGGACTTCCGAAAGAGAAGTCAGTGCTCTTAACTGCTGAGCCATCTCTCCAGCCCAAACTCTTTTTTTTAAAGTCAATAGTAAGAAAGATGGAGAGGGTGTTGCAGCATGGATATAAGAGGGACAGCATTCAACCTCCAGGTCCTCTAGGAGAGAGAGAGAGAGAGAGAGAGAGAGAGAGAGAGAGAGAGAGAGAGAGAGAGAGAGAGAGAGAGAGAGAGAGAGAGAGAGAGAGAGAGAGAGAGAAAGCATGTCTCAGAAACAGAGGGATGATGGGTGCTGGGCCCTGTGAGGAGTGTGGGACTAGGCACCACCTTCCGCTCTCCCTCTCAGCTTGGGAACAAAGGACCACCGTGTAGAGCCCGAGGGTCTCGCTCACCACGTGTATTCCACAGACTTTGTGCTTACAGCATCTGGCAGCGTGAGCACATGGAGAGTTTCAGTTTTCAAGCTGATATGACTCTGGCCTGTTGCCGAAGAGAAAGATAACACTTTAAAACAAATGTGCTGTCGCCGGGAGAAAGGAAAGGGCTCTCTTCAGCCCGGGGGCCACTTCTCGCAGCTCACTCAGCCTCCATGTGAGCTCCTGCTTCTGTGCTAATAAGACCCCGATGATTGGGGGCCGCCCAGGACCGCGCGACCAGGGCAGCAACAAGCCCCCCCCCCCAGCTCACGGGCTTCGGGGGACCACTGAGGACGGTGGGCGGGACTCCAGGGAATCTCTTGTTTGTTTTCCCGATAAGAAAATAACAGGCTCAACTGGATTATGATTTTATCTTTCGCCCTCCCTCCACTTCCTGCCTGGAGGCCCTACAGCTGTCCTTTGAGCCTGAGAAAGAGGGTCATATGTTCAGGATGGTAGAACGGGAGAGACAGAAGCCTGAGTGCTTGTAGAGCCTCCTCTGGGATGCAGCTTCCAGACTTTCTGACACACCCGGGGGGCGGGAAAGCTCTGGGTTGTGAAGCCTGTGTGGAGGTGTTTCTGTGATCTGCAGCTCGACGTCCTCTGAGAAGACCCAGTGCTTTTAGCCGAGAAACAACTCGCGCCTGAAAGCGGAGAGGTCCGTGAAGACAGAAAACTCACTTTGTAACTGGGGGTGGGGGGGGCTTTGCTCTGTCAAGGTATCCCCGAGTCAGTTGTGAGGAATCCTTGCTCCCGCCCAGGAGCAGAGATGACATGGGGGGGGGGGGCGGCAATGGGAAGCAGACGTGGATGGTGACAGGGGACAAGGAGTGGCTCAGTGGGCAAGTGCTCGCTCGCCACACACGCTCCTGACCTGAGCTTGACCCCCAGCTCCCGGGACACATGCTTGTGATATCAGTGCTGTGGAGGCAAAGGCAGGAGGAGAGCTCACAGGCCACACGGCCTAACTCACTTGGAGAACTGGAGGCCTGTGGGGGGCTGTTGCAGAACAGCAGGTGGATCTCTAGTAAGGAACACATCGGTGGTACTCTGGTTTCCACATGTTCACACAAGTACACATACTCACGCAAACACACACACACACACACACACACACACAGAGAGAGAAAGACAGAGAGAGAGAGAGAGAGAGAGAGAGAGAGAATGAAGATATCTTTATTTTGGCTTCCGGTGCTTATGACCCATGAACTATGTATGGAGCCCACTTGGGGAACATGTGGCAGAGCCAAACCCACTTATCCTGTAGTGAGAAAGTTGAACAGAGTGGGGGAGAGGGAGGAGTGGGTGGAAGGGGTAAAGACACACACACACACACACACAAACACGCAAGGGGGGAGGGAGGGAGGAGAGAGAGAGAGAGAGAGAGAGAGAGAGAGAGAGAGAGAGTCAAAACTAATGACTTGCAAGCTTCCCACTAGACACTGGACCCCCCACTTTCCCAGCAGCAGCACCCTGGGGACCCTTTCAGGAACGCACTGTAGCAAGGACCAAAACTGGAGAGCCTGAAGAGCTCACATTTTAAAAGGTTCAGGTAGGTCATCATGGAGTATTTGTCGACAGTTTCCTGTGTCCCGAAGGTGGGCTGTAATGTAGTAGAGGCCACACAGACAGAGGAGCCGAATGGCCAGCTGCCCACCCTGTCTCTGGCCTCCCCTGACTGACTTACACCCACATCTCAGCTCATTTACATCAATACCCGATCAAGCCCTACAGGCGCTGCGCACAGTGCTCTGTCCAGCACTGTTGGATTTGTCGGCAAACAGTTGAGCTTTAGCCAGGACCAAGGTAAACTACATCCCTAAAGGCAACTTGACTTTCTAAAAAAATGCCTTCATCATTTCCGAATACCACTTTTATATATTCTACTTAAAGAAACATTCCCATATCTATTTTAAGCAGACTAATTAAACATTTCATGTTAGCATTACTGTAAGAGTGAATAACAGACAGTCATCTTTTGAAGCTTGAATGTGATTTTGCTTCCTAAGTTCATGTGTTTGAACATTTGGTCCCTGGCTGACAGTGTGGTCTGGGACATTGTCCCTGGAGAAAGACTTTGGGAGTTTTATATCCTAGTGCACTTCCTGTTTTTCTCTCTGTGTCCTGAGTGCAGGTGAAATGTGATCGGCTTCCAGCCTCTGCCTCCATGCCTCTCCTGACTGCTGCTGGGTCTCCCTGTCACCATAAACAAACCCCACTCTCCTGCAGTTCAATTGCAAGCCAACTAAACCCTTTCTAAGTTCCTTCTTGTCCGGTACTCAATCCCAGCAGCACAGAAGTAACGAATACACAACTTAGATGTCTGTCTACTGGCTGTATGGTTAAGTCAGCCTCCAGGTCTCTACGGCAGAGTCATCTGCAGCCATAAAACGAGTATGTTAGTGGTAACAACACGCTGCTTAGCAGCTGGGGTGATGGCTCAGTGGGAAAAGAGCTTGCAGTTCGAGCACAAGGACCTGAGGTCAGAGCCCAGGACTCATGGAAAAAGCTGGGGTTTGTTGTTGTTGTTGTTGTTGTTGTTGTTTTGAGACAGGGTCTCTCTCTCTCTCTCTCTCTCTCTCTCTCACACACACACACACACACACACACACACAGACTTGAGTAATGAGACTTTGTAAAAGCTCCCATGTAGAATGAATGAAAACAGTCAGTTGTAAGATAGTATACAACGAGATATTGTGATTTGTGTTTAGAAAACAGAATGGCGTGTTCACACATAGGCGAAGGCGTATGGGTGGATAGAAAAAGCTGAGATCTACTCTCAACAGCATCCTTGTCAAGATTAGGCCAGGATAAGAGACAGCACACAAGAAAGACTGTTTTTGTTGGTGTCACACTCCCAACAAAATTAACATGCTTGTGTTTATTATTTGGGCCATTGGAATCGAATTAATAAGAACTACCAATGCTGCAGTGTGTAGCCTCTTGTTTAGGGGATGAAGATGGTGAATGTGGAGAAAGGAACTCCCAGATTACATGGCACTTCTGTGCCTCTTTAAACTACTGTGCCTTTTCACAGAGCCCGTGCCTTTGTGCCTCTGAGATATCCTGGAACAGTCCCAATCTCATCTGCTTTACTCTCAGCCCGACACAACGTTCTGATTTTAAGCATGGAAAAGGCAGACGCTGTAGACCTCACACAAATGTCTGTTTCTAAGCAACTGCGTATCAAGGATATATCAAGTTCACTGAAAAGATACCCTGGAAGCCTCTGTGTCCCAAACAGAGCTCCATCATGCAGCACCACTGACTAATGTACATTCTTGTGGTTCAGAGCACGAGGGAAATTCATTCAAGAATTTCGTCTCAGTTCCAAAGGGCATAATGACAGTACTGTTGAAAATAACCCTCCCGGGGTGTCACACCAAGGTGACATGCTCCCTGCAGATCCTCTTGTCATTTTTCTCCAGAGGCTGCATGTAGAACTGGCCACGGCCAGTAAGTAGCCTTCCCCTCTGGAGTAGCCCAGGCAGAGGCTAGCAGCCGGACTCAGACCTCTGAATCACCTGAGGTAAAATGGGGACTTGAGCTCCGTACACACAAGGGGAGGGCTCCTCTCAGCATCGTCCCACCTGGCGAGGACAAACCCTGCCAGTGGGCAAGCCGGTCCCAGTGGAGGAGTTCAGTAAAGTATGGGGCCTGAGTTTTTATCATGTTGAGGGGAATAATACAAATGAGAAGCCGCCGCCGAGCATACAATAAAATAGCAATTCCAAAATCTACAGCAGCTGGACTGGCGACACATGCCTGTAATTCCAGAACGCGGGAGGCAGAGGCAGGAGGATTGCCTCACATTCGAGGCCAGATATCTACATGGAACATTCCACATTAGGCAGGACTACATATTGAGACCCTCTCTGAAAAGCAAACAAAAACCCCAACAAAGAAACTAACAACAGCAACAGAATAGGAAGGAAGGAAGGAAGGAAGGAAGGAAGGAAGGAAGGAAAGGGAGGGAGGGAAGGAGGACCCCAGGAACAGCACAAATCGAAATAGAAAATAACACACTGTCAAGGATGTGAAGAAATTCCTAGCCCAGAATGAGGAGAATGTAAGATGCTGCTATGGAAACGGCAGGTGGTTTGCTTGCTTGTCTGTCTAGAAAACTCAGACATAGAATTACATATGACTCAGCAATTTCTACATCTGGTGAGATCGCCAAAAGTTACAAGAGCAGAGATTCGCTGGGCAGTGGTGGCGCACACCTTTGATTCCAGCACTTGGGAGACAGAGGCAGGCAGATCTCTGAGTTCAAGGCCAGCCTGGTCTACTGAGTAAGTTCCAGGACAGGCAGGACTACAGAGAAACCCTATCATGAAAAAGCAGAAAAAGAAAAGAAAAGAAAAAAAAACCCAAACAACAAAAACTCCTAAAAGCAGAGATTCAAAAGAGATAATTGTACACTCACAGCACTAGAGAAGAGTCAAGGCAGTACATGTGTCTATGGGCTGATCAAGAAAATGTGGTGTGAGCTGGGCAGTGGTGGTGCACGCCTGTAATCCCAGCACTTGGGAGGTAGAGGCAGGTGGATTTCTGAGTTCGAGGCCAGCCTGGTCTACAGAGTGAGTTCCAGGACAGCCAGGACTGCACAGAGAAACCCTGTCTCGAAAAAAACAAAAAAAAGAAGAAGGAGGAGGAGGAGGAGGAGGATGAGGAGGAGGAGGAGGAGAAGGAGGAGGAGGAGAAGAAGAAGAAGAAGAGGAAGAAGAAGAAGAAGAAGAAGAAGAAGAAGAAGAAGAAGAAGAAGAAGAAGAAGTGAAGTGGATCCCCAATGCCTAATGAATTTAAAAACAGAAGTGGTGTGGAGGTCATCCTTATCCATCCTTATCTGGCATGTGTAAAGTTCTGTATCCAATCCTTAGCAACCTTCCCGGCAAAGGAGGAACTATAACCTGGCTAACCTTGAATACTTTATCATCAGTGAAATCAGTCAACCAAAACAGTGCTTGTTTCTCCTTTTATATGAAGATCAGAGTTGTTAATTCATTGGAGGAGTGTGTAGAGCTTTGGGGGCCCGCTTCTAGGAATTTGGCTGGAATTTGACTTTGGGCTAGGTCAACGGCGTAGGCTCAAGGTAAATACAGCTAAGGAATGTATCGTATTCCTTGTATCTTGGTCATCCTGATAAACCCCTAAACCTTGTGACCCTGGGACTTTGTTTATTGCCTTGTTTGGTTACTTTGATTATTGCCTTGTTTGTTCCTTGACTATGTTGAAGCCTCAGGACTGATCATATTCTTTGTATGTACCTAGAATGATATAAAAGCAGACTGGAAAAAAACATAAACCTGCTTTAAAAATTGGCTTGGGTCCTGTTATAGTGTTGTCAAATTGTTTCCTTTTCAATCCTCCTTCCCTCCCTGGAGAACCCATTGACTGATCTGGCTTAGTCTAGGGAACTTGTAAGGAGACCCATACTGGAGGGACAGATATCCCAGTGATAGAAAGTAAGGGACTGTGTGGAGACCAGCAAGCATTCACAAAGGGGAACAAAGTCAGGAAATGATTGATAATATTGATACATATACAATGATACAAATGTATCAAAAGAAGGTTAAACTGATACATTGTATAAGTATTTTACTATTATAGAAAAGGAATAGACTGGGTGCAGGGAAAGCTGCAGGGGTAACAAGAAGTGGAGAATGCAAAGAGGAAAAGTGACCCAATATGACTCTAGAATTTCATTTTCTGTGGTTCGCATTTCTACTCTCTTTAAAGGAGGGATTCAGCCGGGCAGTGGTGGTGCATGCCTGTAATCCCAGCACTTGGGAGGCAAAGGCAGGCGGATTTCTGAGTTTGAGACCAGCCTGGTCTACAAAGTGAGTTCCAGGACAGCCAAGACTACACAGTCTCGAAAAACAAAAAACAAAAAACAAACAAAACAAAACAAAATAAAGGAGGGATGCAGTTTTAAAGCGAGTATCAGTGCTGGGTCTGATGCCTCTTAGACTGAATGCCATCATAAATCTGGGGAAAGGGAAAGCTAAGGATACCTTTGCATGTGTCAAGGATGGCTTTTCCTCCCTGATTCGATGGCTGCCGGAATGAGGGGGATACACCGTCCACATCACCGTCCACATCACAGGCTCTGAGTTGTGCTCTTTCCCTGATCGAAACTAGCATTTCTATCTGGCTTCCAGTTCTCCCCCTCGTTTAGGGACACTGTATATTAAATCCATGTTCCTGTGTTAATGCAAAGGTGAAATGGCATATTGCAGTGCATCCTCTGCGTTAGTTAGTTAGTTAGTTCATTAGTTAGATAGTTAGTTAGTTAGTGAGAGGAGCTCAGCTGGAAAGCCTGGGGACGGCTGTGTGGAAGGGGATGGAAGAAGCCTGTTGTCCTGTGGGAGTGGATCTGAAGTTCTTACTGGTATCTCTGTTAGGACTGTTGCCAGGTTCTTGGCATCTTGTTCACCGAGTTGAAGAAGTGATAACCAAATAGCAAGAAGTTTTATTCAAAGGCCAAGGTCCAGGTCCCTGGAAGGGAAGAATAAGCCCTGAATAAGGTTGACTTGGGTCCCAGCATACCTCTGGGGCTTCTTTTTACGAGTCCTGAATAGGAGAGTTGTTTCTAGGGGTGGAGTTTAGGGTTTTTTTTTTGGACAGGTTTTTATTGTGCAAACCTTTGTTCACCATGCATGCCTCTTCCCATGATGCATCTGATTTTAATCATTTGCATGCCTAATAGGCATAAGATACTAAACAAGGCTTTTTCTCTGAATGTTTGCTTACTGGACACTGGTTGCTTTACTATGTAGGTACCCCCAAACCAATCCAGACTGGATTGGTACTGCCACTAGCACTAGGATAGCCCCTAAGATCTGTTTGTCCACGAGATGGGAGTAAATAAGAGGTTGCTGGGAAGCTTTTAGGACAGAGTGGCCAGAAGCTTGTTTAGAGAGTGGTTGCATGCAGTTCCACCCAGGTGGAAATCCTGGGTTGTCAAATACTTTGCTGGGGAAGGGGACTGTATGTGTAGCTCAAGCCAAGCAGGATCCGGGGTTGTTGAGCTAGAGTGCACATGTGGGGAGATGAGTGTAGACATCTTGAAAGTCTCACCCAGAACTTATGCCACCTGTCAGCATCGGTCCGATGAGAAGATGAGATGTTGGTCAGGAAGGAATTTATCTGAGCTGCTTCAGTGATTTAGTAGTAGGGTTGGAACCGGATGCCCATTTCCTGGGCCTGGACCATGACATCTAGTGCCTAGGGTCGCAGCCACCTAACTGACTCTCACTGAAATTTCCATAGGCAGAAGTTTGTTCCCAAACCCAGTATTACAGGTGTAGTCTAAGGCCACCCCATGATTCCCTTTGGTGTTCCAGCCCTGAGTGCCTACTTTTTAGCCAGTAAAACATAACCAAAGAGGTGGTCTGTCCTTGCTGTAATTCCATTATATCATCTGGCAATGGTGACAGGAACTTGTGATGTAATTAAGGTCCCTGAGCAGTTGACTTTGAATGAGCAAAACACATGAGCTAACTGGATAGGAGACAGAGGAAGGAGGGGGCAAACATGGGGTGGCATGCCTGTAATCCCAACACTTGGTGGTGGAGACAGGAGGATCGGAAAGTCAGGGACAGCCTTGGCTACATAGTAAGTTTCAGGTTAGCCTGGGCTACACGAGACTCTGTCTCAAAAGAAAAAGTTAGCAAAATCTGGGAGGAAAAGTGTTGTGCAAAATTTCAAACACATTCAAAACTAGAAACCAAGTCATCTACCGCATGCATCGGCAGACAGACAAGCTTATCCGCTCCATCCCATAATGTTCAGCTCATCCCTATGTCCTGGTCTTTACACAGATCAGGTCATTTTTGTCAAATTCTACCCACTGTCCAGCTTAATCCCTTATAATTCTATGATTTGTAAAAAAAATTTTAGGTCCTTCTAGTCATGCAAACACAATATAGAAGAGGAACACAGCCAAGGTGGTGACCTAAGTCGTGAAAGCATGAACTTCTGCTCCCCAAAGACACGGATTCAGAAGAGCCCAGATTGACAGTCGACAGTATATAAGGGAGAAAACTCAGATACCAGGAGACAGTGAATCCCCTGTCCTATAATCAGTGCTGGAACTTTCCCACCCCCCCACCTACCCCCTTAACCTATCCTCCCCACATCCAGTTTTCCATTCCTCTACCAACTCATCCATCCATCCTCTTCACTTACCTATTTCTCCACCCAGTCATTAATTCATCTTTGCATCCATCCATCCATCCATCCATCCATCCATCCATCCACCCACCCACTCACCCGCCCACCCACACATTCATCTCTTTGCCCCTGCCCTCCATTCACCCATCCATAGACTCATCCCTCTCTCCACCCGTCTGCCCTACCCACCCATCTACTCACCCACTGACCATCTATCTATCATCCTTTACCCTTGGACATGCACCAGCCGTTACTTAGATACCACGGCCCAGGACCTGAATCAGGCGCTGGGGACCCTGAGGCTCAGTGAGACTCAGCCTTTGTCATCAGGGCGATTTGAGCCAGTGAAGAGCTGAGCAGGAAGGTACAAGTGCAGGGCTGCCTTGTACAGTGCGCAGGCGTGAGAGCGGGAAGGAGCTCACCATGGGGTCCCGACTGGGTCATCTCAGGGGAGGTGACTTCTGAAATGTCTACTGTAAAACTCGTAGGACTCAGCCAGGCCAGAAAGAGAAGAGCCGTGAGGAAGGCGTTGGGAGAAGCCGAGCAACTGCAGGTACAAAGCCTGGAGTCTGGGGAGAGTGAGATCAGTGAGAGGAGCAGCGAGTGCTTCTAGAAGGCCAGGGCGGAGGGTGGGAAGGGCCAGGATTGCTTTTGATCTTGGAGGCCCCTGGGCACTGTTATTTTACAAGGCCCCACTCCCACATCCTACCATAGACATTAAAATTCACCCACTTTGCTTATCAAATGAGTATATACATATACATATACATATACATATACATATACATATACATATACACATATACATACATATATATATATATATATATATATATATATGTCAGGGGAGATCTGTTGCAAAGACAGTTGACATAATGTTACCTTTTGTAGACTTAATTATACACTCATCAATTTCAACTTGGCAACCTTCTCATTTTAAGCTTTTTGGGAAATGTGGGAGCGCACAGAGCTGTAGAAAACAAATCTGGTAGCTCTGCTTACAATACTTGGTCCACAGTCAGTAATGGAGAGTGGGTCACAGTAGGGAATGAGTCCCCCCCACCCCCCATCTAAGTGCCTTCACGGAAGGCTTTGGGTACCTAGAAACAGGAAGTCAGAGAGAATGCCTGCCTGCCTATCTATGACTTCAGATGCAAAGTTGGGAAAGATGGTCTACTCTGGGGTCCAGGAAAGGACATTTGCTGACCTACCACTGCTCCTCTAGGCCTGGCCCGAGTCAGTCCCCAGAGCCCAGGATGGGCCTGAGCCATTGGTGGCACAAGAAAAGAAGCCTCATTCCTCCAGAGGGCGTCACAGGACAGCTTTTCCCAAAGGAAGGCAGCGTGGGCAGCGGCTGCCAGGGCCGGCTTGGCAGGCTGATCACCATTACTGAGCTGGGTAGGAAGTGGGCGGCACCTATGCAGCCTCCCTGAGTAGAGACGGCCTGGAAGGAGCCTGGTTACGGGAGACGGAGCCTGGCTCTCTAGACTAGCTGAGGCCAAGACCCACAGAAGAAAAAAGCAAACGAACAAATCCCAAACCAAACCAAACATACCAAAAACTCCAGGACATGCGAAGAATCCAGGGGCTTCCAAGCTCTGAAGTGGGAAGAGTAGTCGCGCCCCCGCCCCCCGCCCCATCTTACCCAAGAGAAAACTGAGACCAAGGAGTAAGGGAGCTTGTGTGGGGGCTTCTGAGCAGGCTGGAGACAGGCCAGGATCAGAGGCTAGCCCTGTCTTGGCGCTCACCCTCCTTTAATTAGGTATGTGGTTGTGTCACATTGTGCTGCTTAGAGACATTGCAGATAATAGCAAGTGCCAGGCATCTGCCACACGCTAGGCTCCGTGCTAAACGCTCGATTCTTATTATCCACCTTCACCCACAGGAAGGGATGACATACTGGAGGCTGTGTCATGTCACCCCAGTTTCCCCCACAAGAAAACTGATCCGCTGCAGGCTGAAGCTATGCTTGCCTTAAAGTCATACAGCTGTGCCAACACAGCCAGGCAAACTCTCACGGGGTCTCCCCGACCCAATCCCAGGGCTCGATTTTAATGCTCAGGAGGAGATAACAATGCCAAATTATTTTCTAAGAATAGGCAATTTTTGTCCGGTGAAGTAGCTTTTTAGTGTTGGCGAATGGATTCATATACTATTTGTATTTTCAAATAGGGATGCTCCCTCTCGTTGATCTTCAGCCAGGAAATTAAATTAACCAGGACACTTCTAGCCCTGAGCACTCTGGCTGGGTAGCTAATGGAGACTTCACAGTGCCAGCTATGCGATTTAGGAGTGCATCACAGTAAATTGCCCTCAGGAGGGACCTAAATCTTCAAAAACAATCTCTAATCCTTACATTTGGGGAGGAAGGGCCCTCAGACATCAACGTTTAGGGGACCTTGAGCCTCAGAGAGGCAGCCACCTCTCTAAGCTCACGGGACAGAACTCAAGACAAGAACCATTTCTAGTCATGTTGTAAGCCCTTCCTTCACTCCAAAATTCACTTGGATATCGGCAAAAGGGAAGGCTGTTCAAGTAGAGTTCATGTCCTCTCCATTCCTCACAACCCAGAACCGTGGTGTCCAGACCGGACATTTTGGCTTCGTAGTAGATTGTGCTTGATGCAGTCACTCCTAGGAGGAGCCTTTGGGTATCCAGTCCACAAATGTTTACTGTGGGGACCAAGGGGGACTCAGATAACAGGAGCTTTTAAGCCCTGCTCTCAGGGGACTTACAGTATAAGGCTCGGGAGGAACACAGAGAGGGTTGCCACCTGCCTGGCCGGCCTTTACCGGATGGTATGAGGAAAGAGGGATATTTGAACATTGTGATTTGAATAACAAGGAAGAAGGAACTTCTGCTGAACTATAAGCATTCTAGATAGAAGATCAAGTACAAAGGCCCTGGGGCCAGTAGCAAGCTCTTTGGGAGAACTGAGAACTCTAAGGCTTCCTATAGAAATACAGGTGCCATTTTCAATGTTCAGAGTGTACACTATAAAAAGAAAAAAGAAATGAGTAGAATTAACTATGTTTTCTTTTTCTTTTTCTTTTTCTTTTTCTTTTCTTTTCTTTTCTTTTCTTTTCTTTTCTTTTCTTTCTTTTCTTTTCTGAGACAGGGTTTCTCTGTATAGCCCTGGCTGTCCTGGAACTCACTCTGTAGACCAGGCTGGCCTCGAACTCAGAAATCTGCCTGCCTCTGCCTCCCAAGTGCTGGGATTAAAGGCGTGCGCCACCACCGCCCAGCTAACTATGTTTTCTTAACACAGGAAACAAACAAAAATACTAATAAAACTGAGCATTACTGAATAGTCTCTAATTCTTTTTTTTTTTGTACTAGGGAAACAGAGACAGGAGGATGGTGAGTTCAAAGCCAACCTGGACAACATAATGAGACCATGTCTTAATATATCTAATTAAGAAAAAAAAAAGGGGGGGTAGCCTACTGGTAGAGTGCTTGCCTACCACGCGTGAGCCCTGAATTCCTTATGTCTGGTACCAAAAACAAACAAACAATCACAGTCCCCCCTTACCCATATTGTATCTCTCATATATGGTACAGATTAGAAGCACAGGCCAAGTCCTCATTAACCGTGGATGCCTATAGGATACCAGAGTGAGAACGGTTGCCAGGGATTGGAAGAAAAGACTCTAGATTCGACGAAAGCTCTCAGGGCTGGATCTTCAAATCCTATTTGGGCTGTCTGCCTGAGGGTCTAGGCACTCATGCTGCCTTCCTCAGAGGCCTCTTGGTTGCTTCCCAGGACCTGTTCTGAGGAGGCCTGCTTGTGCACACGTGGGAAAGCAGCGTGCTGGCCCCGGGCCTGGAGCCACCTCCCGCGCCCACTCGGCCAGGTCTCATTCCAGAAGCGGCGTCCGCCCAGGTGAGGTGAGGCCTCTCTTCCAGCCGTTCAGCCCCGCCCCTTGGACACGGTTATGGTTTTCGGGTGCAGACAGGTCTGCATTCCTCTGAAGAGGCCCGCTCGGCCCCATCAAAGCCGGGGACAGGGCCACATCACAGTCACCCATGATACCAGCCTGCAGTTCCAGCGAGCACCGCGAGGGGCGCAGGCAGGACAGGCCATGCTGGCTCAGATGCCTCTGTGGACCTCCTGGAGCCCTGGGGGGCTCGACTCCCACCGCTCCCACCGCTCCCTTCCTTTCTCACTCAATCCATCTAGGCTGTGCTGTCAGCGGTCGCCTGGATTCCCATAGTTTTCTTAAATAACTGATAAGATGATGCGGGGAGGATCCCAGCTGTGAGCCAGACGCAGAAAAAATAGAGGTGCTTCGGGAGTCCTCTGCTTGGGGTGATGCTTCGCGGAGAAGTCGGCGAATCCAAAGTCTGTACATTCCGAGACTGGAGCCAGGAACAAAAAAGATTCCACTGTTCGGATGTTTTCACCCCCGAGGCTGAAATAACAGCGGAGGCCTGACTACCCACGTGGTGTCTGTGGCCAGAATAGGACCCACATAATAATGGCTTAGATCAGGGAAGGGCCTTTCCCATTCCATGATGCAATATTGTCATGACAGCAAAAACAAGGCTCCGCCAGCTGAAGCAGGTACACAATGGCGCCTTGCCTCTGCCCCGCCCACACCTCGGTGCCTTCCAGTAGCATTCCCGAAACATGTGCGGAGCTGCAAGATTACAGAGAAGTGCCAGAGTCGAGAGAGGGACCTGCACTTGGCAGTTCCCCAGGGGACTGATGGGCCAGGGCGGTTCACTCTCCCTTAGCGGCCTCAGTAACAGAGGGCTGTGTGGGTGGGCTATCTCCTACAGACATAACCATACCCACCTTTCTGTAATGCTCCTAAGCTTTCGATTACACTTTTGCAAGCAAGCTTACCTTCAACAGCCCTAACAGCTAACCGAGGGACACAGGATACGACAGGCAGAAATCCACAAAGCGCTTCTGTGTGCAAGCTCACTTTTGATTTTGTGACAGAAAAAAAAAAAAAAATCATGGATTTTGGGGAGAGAGGAGTCGAAAGCTGGAAGGCCAGGTACAGACACCCGTGCTGATCTGGAAAGACTCCAGTTATAGAGGAGGGTGTGAAGTTCAGTCAAAGCTGAGGGTGGCTTAGCTCTCTTCTCAGCATAGGTAAGGTGGAGCCAGGAGGTTAGGGATTTCGAGGCCATCCTGAGACATATATACATACATATCTGTATGGATAGCTATGTTGGCTACATAAGCCCATCTCTCAGGAAACAGGGCTACGCATATAGTTCAGTGATAGAGCGCGTGCTTAGCATGCCTGAGGCCCTCGGCTCAACTCCTATCACGGAAAGAAGGAAGAAAGGAAGGAGAGGGGAGGAAGAATTAAAAACAGGCCTAGGATCAGCAGAAGGTAGATTTCAAAAATACAAATCCAGAGGAGGTGTTCTGGGTGGGGGTGGGGGGCTTGAGAAATGGGCCGGACTGGGAAGATGGGGTGGGGGTGAAGGAAGAGCTACCTCTTATCAAGTGCTTTTGGGTCTCCTGTGGACCACAGCCTCTGCAAAAAAGCACCGTCTTGTCCTGTGAGCATGCGTAGCTCCAGCAGGACCCCTTGAAGGCAGAGGCAGTTCTGAGCCCACAGCCTCTGTGTCTCACATTCCCGAAAGCTCGGCGGGAACCAGAATGCTTTCGTAACTTGCTTGGTGATAAGGGTTGCTCTGGAGGAGCATGAATCTGTTTATGTCTCTGCCAGTGTGACTATTCATGCCCGATGCGGAAAAAGCAGTCAGGTGCTTGATATTTGGGGTGCTGCCCTGACCTTCGGTGGGAATGCTCTGTTATATACAGGATGTGTGCCCATTGCGTTTCGGAAACCTGACACCTTCAGACTTCTGGGATGCATCTGAATTGGCGAGCTTTAAGGAAGAGGCTGTAGAATCACATTCTTCTTCTGTCTTTTTTTTTTTTTTGGGAGGGGGGGCTTTTCAAGTATCTTCACATAATAGACTTGACTGTCCTGGGACTCACTATGTAGACCAGGCTGGCCCTGAACTCAGAGAGATCTACCTGCCTCTGCCTCTAGAGTGCTGGGTCTAAAAGCACATGCCACCATGCACAGCCATGTTATCCTTACTTGAAAGGAGGAAGGTAGGACAGCACACTGTGTCACGGAGGGGCCAGGCGGTAGATCAAAGGCTTGAGCCCTGATCTTGTCCCAAACAAGGGACAGTGATTTTACAAGGCACAACACAGGCTGAACTTGACTAATACCCTGGTGGGGAGAAGGCTGCATGGGTTGTTTACAATCCACAGATACAAAGGGAAGATAAACACACACGGAACCACAAGGCAAAGGGACTTCTGTACTCCCACAAGATGTGGGCACCTCCAGAGCTCCAGCACCTGGACTCTGGGCAGTCACGGACGTTTCAACATACTGACTCCGAGATCTGAAACCCAAGCCCCACAGCTCATTAGCTGCTGCCTTTGATTCGTTGCTTGTTTCTTCTGCAATGTAGAGATAATATCATTTTCTAGATATGGTGTGTTTGAAAGCAGTTAGTGCATGGATCCTAGCAAGCCTGAAATCAGTGTTTGCTGTGACTATCACACTAGTCTCTCCTCCCCACCCCCATCCATGGAAACACAACGCAGAGCTCCCAGGAATGCTTGAAGCCCCGTAGCACAGAACCCTTTATAGACAGGAGTCTCGAAAGTGACGTGCATATCACTTTTTTTTAATTCGATATATTCTTTATTTACATTTCAAATGATTTCTCCTTCCCTCCTCCTATTCCCCCATCCACCCCTTCCCATTTCCCTGTTCTGGTATTCTCCTACCCTGCTGCTCTGAGCCTTTCCAGAACCAGGGACCACTCCTTCCTTCTCCTTGGACATCATTTGATATGTGCATATCGCTTAAAGCTGTCCGGGCCTTAGTAGGGAAGGATACAATGACTATACTTGAGTTGCTGACCTTGCTTTCAAGTAAATTTAAATTACTTTCAAGTAAACTAATGTCATTGTTTCAGCCTATTAAAATGGACATTGAGATCACCAGCATCCACCTTTCTCTGCTTCTAATCAATGGTCTACCATGCTGTTTCCCCACAATAGACTGCCTTCCTCTGAACTGTGAGCCAAAGCCCGTCCTTCAAGCAAAACACTGGCATAGAATGAGCCTACTCAGTACTGCTATATGTTAAAAGAGTTAAGGCAGTGTGCTTTGTGCTTTATTACAGATCTGGCTATAGTTAAATATGAAAATAGGATTGGAAACATAGCTCAGTTGTTAGAGAGCTACTTGCCCAGCGTGGAAAAGGCCCTGGGTTTAATCCCCAGCGTGGATTAAAACCAGCAGCAGTAGTATAAGGCAGAAATGCCAGCATTCAGGAAGTAAGATGCAGGAGGGTCAGGAGTTCAAGATCACCCTCAGCTCCACGATGAGTTCAAGGCCAGCCTGGACTACATGAGACCCTCTCAGAGAGAGAGGGAGTGGAGAAACGATTTATTAGGGAATTGACTGCAAAAGCTTATAGATGAAATGCTGGAGATTTCATAGACGTTCTGGTCATTTGAGGTTTAGCAGGAAGGACCAGGGACTTGGGGGAAGGTACCGAAGCAAAGTTGAGGAGGAAACAGCTCTGACGCCTTCCTTAGCAGCCCACAACGCGAGCTTGATCGAGGGTTATCGAATTTAATGGACTTTGCAAATCACAGCTTAACAAATCTCCAGAATGCTATTTATTGGCACATTCATCCTGTTTCAGCCCTTGGTCCGGGCACTGGGGCAAGCACAGACTTAAATGTGCCGAGGTTCCTCTGGCCTTTTGAGGAAAATGATACCAACAGAGTGCAGGAAGGAGGTCTCTGGGTTGGGCTCAGAGTTCCAGGAGCTGAGGAGTTAGGGAGGTTGCCATGAACACGGAGCTCCTGAACTTGGCCGAGAGCCCCTGGAGGAGTGGGAGGCGCCTCCAGCTGTAGCCCATGTCAGTGTCCCCTGGATGCCCTGCTCAAGGCCAGACTGCTGGTCCCAGTGCCCAGGGGTCCCGGTGCAGTCGTGGGCTAGGATCTACACTTCTAAGTCTCCTGGGGCCAGTGCTGCTCAGAGCCAGGGTTCAGAAAGAGGCATCGATGTGAGTGAGAAAGAGCAGGGCAGAATCCCAAGAAGAGCAGGGAGCCCGTGGGCCCCTGGGCTGCCGGACAACGACGACTCCTGTGCCAAGGCAAGACGTTTGAACTTCACTCTGGACCAGAAGCACAACCAAGAGAGCTTCTTCTGTTTCTCTTTCTTTTTTTCACTTTTTAAAAAAGTATTTTATTGCTCAGCGGTGGTGGCGCACGCCTTTAATCCCAGCACTTGGGAGGCAGAGGCAGGCAGATTTCTGAGTTTGAGGCTAGCCTGGTCTACAGAGTGAGTTCCAGGACAGCCAGGGCTACACAGAGAAACCCTGTATTGAAAAACCAAAAAAAAAAAAGTATTTTATTATGAAAATTCTCATAAATGCACAAAAAGTCAAAGCAATGGCGGTGTGGCGAAGCCACGTGCTTACATCCTTCAGCGCCAACAGCTGTCCTGTGCGCCGTCCTCACTGGCTACATCCTCACTGGCCTGCCTCGCTCTCTCTGGCTTGGGTGCACTGGCTCGGGTCCATTGAAGTGGAATATCAAGAGAGTTTCTTATAGAGGAAAAAAGGCCAACAGACCAGCCGTTCAGCAGCTCCCTTCGGAGAGCAGATGGAAAGGGAAGGAGAAGATGAAGCTGGCCCAACAGCCAGCCTGTCAGACCCCACTACGCTGATCTCATGGCTCCACAGAGGCCCAGGCGTAAGAAGCAGGCAGCATCGCTGGCAAGTAGTGGTTTATACGGAAAGACTGGGGACAGGCTCTCGGGGGCGGTGAGATGAGCAGTGAGCCCAGGCTGAAGCGCCAGATGTGCGAACGGATAGCCTGAGATCAGGAGTTGCCAACGAAACCCGGAGAAGATCAGTAGGCAGACTAAGGTTAGGATGGAGTCTGATCAGAGAATGAGGGTGGGGGGCCCTCTTCTCTTAATAGCACACCACATCTGTGCAGTGTGTGTGTGTGTGTGTGTGTGTGTGTGTGTGTGTGCGTGCGCGCGCGCTCGTGCACGCATGCATGCACGCATGTGTACCTGCCATGGATGATCAGGTGTGAAGGCTTGCTGTGTCTAGGATGGGTGTTGGACACTGTTATAGTCCTCCCCAAGGCTCTACAGTCCTACACACCATTGAAGGGTCCCCTTGGAAACAGTCCTAGTGACAAAGAGAGTCACCGAGGGAAGACTTTGCCAGGCCACCAGTTTTATGTCAGGGAGACAGATTAGCCTCCTGGGGGAAACGATGTCACACTGGGTGCCAGCTCCTTGGAATAAATTTGAAGAATTCTCACACACTTCAGGGCGTGGAGAGAAAGTGGGAAACCAAGAGAGCCAGGAACAGCAGAAGCACAGGTGGAACCTAGCAACGGGGGTGGGGGGTGAGAGGTGGGGGTGGGGTGGGGTAGGGGTGGCACAGAGAGAGCTGCCCGGGAACAAGAGAGGGAGAGGGGTGACAGAGGGAAGGGCCATCGACTTGGAGTCAGAAAAGGCAGGGTCAAGAGTTTCACCAGCCATTTGCTGCTGGGTGACTTGCGACAAAGGTCCCTTCTTTGGGGCATTTCCTCAACCAGGAAGACGGGATGAATAATCCCTAAGCTCTCTTCCAGCCTTGACCTTCTGTGCTTTTCCTTTTAGAGGGACTCGGGTGCACCGTTCCCGGGGAGATGCCCACGCTTTCAAAGGGCAAGCGTTTGTAAGCTCCTGGGTGTTTGAGGTGTTTGTGTTGTGCTCAGCCGGTGTCATCTACGTTCATGTCCAGGGGATTTTCTATGATGTCTACGTTTTCTAATTTCTCCAGATTTCCTTGTTTGTATAGGTTGACTGTTGCAGAAATGGGGCTCTGTTGTTTTAGGCAAATAAGGAGTCCCATGCCAACAGGAATATCCTGTTGACAGGGGCCTCTTCTCACCAGGTACCAGCTGTTTGAAAACATTTGTGTATTGCCCCATCAGAATGGATCTTCTGATAAGCAGCTGTTTTTTTTTTCCTTCCCTCTTAGTGATATTAATTTCTTCAAGGTAATCATATAGGGCTCTTTGGTAAGTAAATATTGAAGGTGATTATCATGTTAGCTTGGTTTTTCCTCCCCGTGTTAGTTCTCCAGAGCTGATATGACAAATATTTGCAGGGTGCCTTAAACGGAAGGGATGCATGGGTCTGGAGACTGGAGGTTTTATCAAGGTACCAGGAGAGTTGGTTCCCACTAAAAGCACGGGGAGCCTGCTGCATGCTCCTCCCCAGATATATATATATATATTTTACCAGTGAATTTTGGTCTTCTTTGGCTTATAGAAGACACCTTTCATCTTTGCAGGGCACTCTGTCTAGCTGTACAAATTTCTTTATTACACCCACGCCAGTCAAGGGGCTAGGGAGAGTAATCAGTGGGTAAGGTGCATATGGCACAGGCATGAGGGGCCAGGGATTGGCTCCCCAGTACTCAAATAAAAGCTGTTTGCAGTGGCACATGTCTATAACACCAACACTGGGGGATGGAAACCAGAGAATTCTGAGGGTTGTTGGCCAGCCAGTCCAACCCAAACCAGGTTCAATGAGAGACTGTTTCTCCAAAGTAAAAACAAAACAAAACAAAACAAAACAAAACAGAACAACAATAACAACAACAACAAGGTGGTGAGTAATTAAAGAAGACATGTAATATTGACTTCTGGTCTCCACACATGAATGCACGGATGAGTGCACCTGCCCAGACATGTGCACATAAAAATACACACATACACACTAAGTACAGGGGCTCATCCTTGTGATCCCAGTACTTGGTTGGTAGAGACAGGAACATCCTTGGCTACCTAAAGAGTTTGAAGCTATGCTGGACTATGATGAAACCCTGTCTCAAAACCCCAAAGCAAGCAACCAAACAACCAAACAACCAAACCATTGGATGAGGAGCCATTGTGAATTACCTAATATGACTTAACTGATCACATGTTCAGTTCTCCTGCCAAAAAACAAACAAACAAACAAACAAACAAAATAACCCCCCCAAACCAAAACCCTAACATCTTAAGTACTCTAATTAGGACAAATTCAAAATAAACTTGTTGGGGAGAGCACATAATATAATACCTCTGTTTATCAAATTTTCTTTTTTTTTTTTTACATTAATACTTTCTTTTTATTTCCACTCTTTTTTGATGATACAAAGAATTCTAGTAGATGTTATGGGTTCAGAAGGGCATTAAGACTTCAACTGTGAGTACAGAAACTTTTCCTCCCTTATTTATAGCCTATAACTTGTAGATAGGCACAGAGATGTTATTCTAGCTGCTAACATATATGAATATAGCCAATATTTCAAGGGAATTTTCTTAGGGCCTTTATTCTTTTATATAAAATATGTATAAAGTGTGTTTTTAACATCAGCTATGTCTTGTTTGTGTTTATCAAATTTCCTATGCAGTGCTGCCCCTGTGCTCCAAGTGTGGGTGTGGGTTGGTTATGTGACCCAGTCCTTTATGAACTTTACTCTTAATTTATGCATACTTCCTGTCATGAGATGAACACAGCTTCCCTTGACCCCCGCCCCCAAGGTGGGGCAGCTGGGGGAAAAGATGACAGAGTGACTGAGCTAGGTAGTCAGAGAGCCTTGGCTTGACCCCGAGGACTGGCAAGATGTAGCTCACAGAAGATTGAAGCATCCCCAGGTTTTTGAGCAAAGAAGACAACTAGTTAGCTAGAGCTAGACTGTTGGCCAAGAGCCTTCTTGAGCAAGCCTGTGAAGAGACGTAGTGCGTGATCAGAGGATGGGCTGGGGGGGGGCACATGTGTGCTTTTAGGGGTATGGAGCTTACCTTTCTCTCCTGTGTGAAGATGTTCAGGGGACACCTAGAAACTGTAATTTCATTCATTCATTTTATAAATCATTGTTGAGTACCCATGGGCCAAATGTATTTTTCTCACAAAAGGAGTGAACCCATGAAACACTGGTGTGGGGCCTGATACCTGTAGTTCCAGCATTGGGGAGATGGACGTAAGGTCAAGGGTAGCCTCAGAGAGAGGGGGGGGGAGGGAGACAGGGAGGGAGGAAGAGAGAGAGAGAGAGAGAGAGAGAGAGAGAGAGAGAGAGAGAGAGAGAGAAATGTACCAGGTGACTGATATGAAACCCACCCCATAGTTTCTCACAGTTCTCACAGTTCTCATTTCTCCTGACTTGCTTCCCATCGGCTGAGGACAGTGAACACGCCAAGGCAGTTATGGTAACATAACTGTGTTACCAGGACACACAGAGCCTCTGAGATCAGCCATATTAGCTTGAGAACCCATTCCCCAAGCCGTCTGAAGCTTCTTGAGACAGGGCGGCAGGCCCGATAAGGAAGCTTCTGCCCAGGCTTCCTTCTTTGTTTCCTTCACTCAAGCCAGATTTACACACTCCTGAGTCTGCCTCTTTGGGCACAATTTCTTTCTTGTTGTTAAATTTTATTTATTATTGTTGTTGTTGTCATGGGCATATCTATCTATCTATCTATCTATCTATCTATCTATCTATCTATAGGTATGTACATGCCTGTGCCTATGTGCTATGTTATGCATGTAGAAGACAATGCTACTTCTCTCCTTCCATCTTCTTGAAGCAGCGACTCTCTTATTGTTTCTGCCAAGCCGGGTACTCCAGGGTAGCTGACCTGCAAGCTTCCAGGAGCTTCTCCTGTCTCTGCCTTGCACCTCGCCTCAGGAATACAAGAATTACAGACTCTTGCCACTTCACCTGGCTGTTTCCCGTGGGTTCCAGGGATTGAATGCGGATTATCAGGCGCCTGTGGCGAGTGATCTGCTGAGCCACCTTGATGGCCTCTTGGACACGTTATAGATAACTCCAGCTCCTTTCCAATCCCTGGCACTCCCCTGGTTCTTTCCGCCCTCTCTGGTTTGCTCTCACCCGTGCTGTTAGTCACAACATCCTTTTACGGTTAGTTCTGTGTTAGCGCCGACTTCTCAGGGGCGCTGGACTGTTAGAAGAGGTCACGGAACTTAGTGCTTCCAAATCACAGTAGAAGCTGGATGGAAATGCATGTTGTCTCGGCTACAGAGGAGCTCAGGGCAGAAAGGATATCTGAGCCCAACAGTCTGAGAACAGTTTGGACAACACAGTGAAGGTCTGTCTGAAAAAACCCACAACAAAACAAAACAAAACAAAAACAAAACAAAACAAAAACAAAAACAAAAACAAAAACAACACAACACAAAACAAAACAAAACAAAACAAAACAAAACAAAAAACAACGAAAAACCAGCCGGGTGGTGGTGGCGCACACCTGTAATCCCAGTACTTGGGAGGCAGAGGCGGGCGGATTTCTGAGTTCGAGGCCAGCCTTGTCTACAAAGTGAGTTCCAGGACAGCCAGGGCTACACAGAGAAACCCTGTCTCGAAAAAAACAAAAACAAAAACAAACAAACAAAAAACAAAAAAGCCCGAAAAACCACCAAAACAAAACAAAAAACAACAACAAAAATGGAATTAAACAATCAGACACACATAGTGCAGCAATAATGCTCCTTCCTCTTGGAAAGCGATGAAGCTGGAGCCCTGTGGCAAACATTCTTGGACCTGAGGTGGAATGTAAGAATTGGAGATTCTCACTGGGCAGTGGTGGCACACGCCTTTAATCCCAGAGACAGGTGGATTTCTGAGTTCGAGGCCAGCCTGGTCTACAGAGTGAGTTCCAGGACAGCCAGGGCTACACAGAGAAACCCTGTCTCAAACAAAACAAAACAAAACAAAACAAAACAAAACAAAACAAAACAAAACAAGCCGGGTGGTGGTGGAGCATGCCTGTAATCCCAGCACTTGGGAGGCAGAGGCAGGCGGATTTCTGAGTTCAAGGCCAGCCTGGTCTACAGAGTGAGCTCCAGGACAGCCAGGGCTACACAGAGAAACCCTGTCTTGAAAAACAAAACAAAACAAACAAACAAACAAAAACAAAACAAAACAAAAACAAAAACAAAAACAAAAACAAAAACAGAACTGGAGATTCTCCAGGCCTAGGAACACCTCCTGTGTCATTCTCTTGGAACAAGGCGCTCCCTCCCTCCTTCCCTCAGCCATCTCCTGGAGCTCTCACTAGCTCTTCTTGGCACACACCTCAGACCTAGCTCCCCAGTCATTGGTCTTTTTCTTTGGGCTACACCAAACAGTTAGCTCTGTCCTCCTGGCCCCTCTCCATGTGCATGCTGGTATACACCCTTGCCTAGCTTGTGTTGCAAGAATGTTATTCACTAGTGACCAAGATGCCCCTCGAATCCCACAGACGGAGCTCCTACACAACTCTTTTGAGACCCGCCTATGAGCACGCACAAGCCACACACCACACCGTTCTTATTAAACAGTGCTTAAGGGAAGAAGTATATAGGATGTCCATATAAAAATGCCAGAAAGGCTCAGGATGGGAGTTTATGCTTAGAAAGATTCAAACAGTCTAAAGCAGTGGTTCTCACCCTTCCCACGCTGTGACCCTTTAATATATTTCCTCATATTGTGGTGACCCACAACCATCAAATTATTTTGTTGCTATTTTATAACTATAATTTTGCTACAGCTATGAATTGTAATGAAAATATTTGATGTGCAGGATATCTCATATGTAATTTTTTGCCATCCATAAGTTGAGAACTACGGGTCTAAAGGCTCCTGTTTGGGCTGGAGAGATGGCTTAGCAGTTAAGAGCACTGCCTGCTCTTCCAAAGGTCCTGAGTTCAAATCCCAGCAACCACATGGTGGCTCATAACCATCTGTAATGAGATCTGACACCCTCTTCTGGTGTGTCTGAAGACAGCTACAGTGTACTTACATACAACAATAAATAAATCTTGCAGGGCATGGTGGTGCACGCCTGTAATCCCAGCACTTGAGAGGCAGAGGCAGGTGGATTTCTGAGTTCGAGGCCAGCCTGGTCTACCGAGTGAGTTCCAGGACAGCCAGGACTACACAGAGAAATCCTGTCTCGGAAAAACAAAAAACAAAAACAAAAACAACAACAACAAAAAAAATAGACCTTTGCCAACAATAAATAAATCTTTAAAAAAACCATAATGGCTTCTATTTGCCATTTGACCAAGTTAAAACCTAATCTTTCCACGATCAAGATGCCCTGAACACCACAGGCCAAGGAATTTCACATTTCACCAGACAGCAGGAGTAGACAGGAATCCATGCCCAGGCTTGGTTTATTCCTATACTGTGTTGTAGGTAATAGAAAAACAGAAGAATCAGCTCCTGGCAACAAGATTTATGCTAAACAAAGCATTTTCACCAAACAAACTTGTCTCCTTTGCCCAGTCTCTACCACCAAGGCAGTAATGCCACAGACACACATTCTTTTCATCCAAGAATTTCTGATTGTAGAAACAAAATACACACTTAGGTACAAGTCAGGCCATGGGTATCTGGATCAGGTGCACAGTCAACATTGACACACAATAAAGTGCTTCTGGATTTTAGCATCTTCTTTTTGTCCTCTCATCTTCAAACTTAGTTTAAAACAACAACAACAACAACAACAACAACAACAACATCAAGACAAACAAACAAACCAAAGGCTTGAGTTTGTCAGGGACCAGGTTGACCATAGGCCAAGGTATATAATTGCTCGGTGCCTCGGTTTCTTTGTGTGTAGGTTGATGTTTTAAGGGGTGACTCTGTTGATGTAGATGGCTCAGTTGCTAAAGCGCTTGTCACTTAAGGATGAGGCTCAGAGTCTGATCCCCCAGACCTCCTGTTAAAAACAGCAGATATAGGAGGATGTGCTTAATGGCTCAGTGGTGGTACAGCTGGAACAGGGTCGCTAACCACCTCCTGACTGGATGTGAGGTCTGTTCCAGGGGGGAGTTTCATGCCTGGTTACTGTAATTCTGGTCAGAAGCTCCCCATGGTTGGGGAGGCCATGGCCCTCGGATAGAATGCTGAATGGCCACTCTCTCAAATTGCCTTGTGAATATTTATGCTTAAACGGGACTGCTCTCAACCTTGGTAAGAGAAGCTTTGTTTCACTGTGGACAGCAGTCGGTGCAGGCGCACAGACTCAGACCCGGTCAATGTGGCAAGAATACGAGATGAAGACTCAGCCTAAATGGGACATCTTTATCAATACCTCCCCTCCCCCACCAAGGCTTGAGGAAGAGGAGGCAGAAAGAGTGTAAGAGCAGGAGGGAGAGGGGTGCTGTGAAATGCTGTTATCTGGGCATGACACGGCCATTGCGCTCAAGGACTCTGCACAGAATCTATGGCGGCCGGCACTAAATGAAGCCAGCTGGAGTTCTGGCATAGAAGGAGAAAGGTGCTTTCTAGTTCCCACGCCTCACTGAGAAGCTACTGGCAATTGACAGCTGCTGCTGGATGGATACAAACAGCACTTATTAGACCTAGTAGTGGGAGAGAGAGAGAGAGAGAGAGAGAGAGAGAGAGAGAGAAGAAGGAGGAAAGTGTGGGTCATGGATATTATTATAGTTTATTGTATAGATGTGCAAACGTCTCAAGAATTAAAAAAGTAACACTTTTCAATGATTTCTTTATTTTTACTTTATGTGTACAGGTATTTTACCTGCATATATGTCTGTGCACCACATTCACGCAATGCCCACAGAGGTCAGAAGACGGAGTTGGATCTTTCAAGACCTGAAGTTACTGGTAGTTGTTATCTACCGTGTGGGTGCTGAGATTCAAACCCAGGATCTCCGGAAGAGTAGTCAGCACTCTTATCTGCAGAACTGTCTCTCGGTCCCCAATAATAATTAAAACAAAAAAAAAAAACCCAAAACACAAAACCAAAACATGTTTGGTGGCATGTAATCCCAATCTCAGCACTGGGGAGGCAGAGGCAGGCTGCTCTCTGGGGCTTGCGGGGCAGCCATTCTAGCCTTAGTGCTCATCCCGGGTCCTTGTGTGATCTTGTCACACAGAACGAGATATACGACTCCTGAAGTGAGACACTCAAGGTTCATTTCTGGCCTCTACCATATGTATATGTGCTGCATGCACATGAACACACACACACACACACACACACACACACACACACACACACACTGATTCCTGCTCATGGGTGTGCAGATCCTAGCATCTAGAAATCACTGCAGGTCTTCTGTGTACAGCCTGTGTTACATCTTGGATTATCCATTGCATCATGTCATCCTCCTTCATGGGATGATGTCATTCCAAAGTTCACTATTCCAATATTGATATGACATTGCATTTTGTTAGTTTCAGAATGTTGTGGAGAACACAAGCTTGGCCTCAGCAAACATTTAGGACATGGGGTCATTTCCACTCTGTTTTAAGGCTGGTGATCTAGGATCAGAGAGATGAACTCTAAAGTCACAAAACCAGGAGGTGACAGAAGTAGTGCTTACCTGCATCTGTCCTTTGCAAATACAAAGCTCAAAGGCACAGAAGAACTGATGATTCGGTAGGGAGGTGAGGCTTTGACTCTGGTTTTCACAAAGGAGAAGAGAAATGAAAAGCACAACAAGCCAGAGACCAGTGGGGGAGGCCAAAGCTCTAGAAGGAAGCACACGGAAGGCCAGGTGGCCTCTGGGAATGGTGCGTAGAGAAGTGTCTCGGTGGGGACTGCTGAGCAAGGCGGGGGGTATTCTGAACTGTGTATATCACGGGCAACAGTGAACGCCTCACTACCTTAGAAGTCAGCTATGGGCCTGGCGAGATGGCTCAGCGGGTAAGAGCACTGACTGTTCTTCCGAAGGTCCTTAGTTCAAATCCCAGCAATTGCATGGTGGCTCATAACCATCCGTAATGAGATCTGACACCCCCTTCTCGTGTGTCTAAAGACAGCAACAGTGTACTTATCTATAATAAATAAATCTTTGGACCAGAGCGAGCAGGACTGAGCGAGAGGGCCTGACTGGAGCGAGCGTGGTTGACTGGAGCGAGCAGATTCCCAACAACCACATGAAGGCTCACAACCATCTGTACAATTACAGTGTACTCATATACATAAAGTAAATGAATAAATCTTAAAAGAAGAGAAGTCAGCTATGAGCATCCTATCATACACTTACATGAAGCCCGGGGGATACAAGAATACTCAGGGAAACTCTGCAGTCAATGGCACCACACTGGAAATTACGCACAATGCCCAGCGACAAGCAAAGAGTAACAGCTCTGTTCTCACAGCAGTGCCGTCTACAGAGGTATAGGAACGGATTAAAAATACATGCAAAGACGTGGCATCAATGCATAAAAGTCTATGGGATACATATAATATCTTCTTCCAGCCTTACCAAAGAAAGGCAGGAAAGCCAATTGCCATGTAATCCAGCACTCAAGGGGCTGAGCCAGGGGGATTGTGGGTCAAGGCCAGCCTGGGCTACACAGTGAGTCCCTGATAGGAAAAGGACAAGGAGAGAGAGAGAGAGAGAGAGAGAGAGAGAGAGAGAGAGACTACTATTAGCAATAAAGTGGATAAACCTGGAAGACATTAGATTTAGTGAAGTAAACCAGACACAGAAAAGCAAATCCACCTACTCGGAGGACCTAAAAGAGCGAAATTCATAAAAAGCACAGACTAGAACGGAGGCTGCTGGGCTTGGGGCAGGGAGGACTTTTCACTTGGTATGTGTCAAGTTTCACCTACATGAGATAAAGACCTGTTAGCAAGCTAAAACCTATGTCCAGCAGTATGGGCCTATGCACCTTAGAGTGTGTTACAGCCAGGGGCTGGAGAGATGCCTCAGGGCTAAAAGTACTTGCAGTTTTTGTTTTTGCTTTTGTTTGTTTGTTTGCTTGTTTGTTTGTTGGATTTGGGTTTTTTTTTTTCCGAGACAGGGTTTCTCTGTGTAGCCCTGGCTGTCCTGGAACTCACTCTGTAGACTAGGCTAGCCTCGAACTCAGAAATCCGCCTGCCTCTGCCTCCCCGAGTGCTGGGATTACAGGCGTGTGCCACCACTAGTATTTGCAGTTTAAGTTTGATAACTTGAGTTCAGTTTCTACAAATATATGTAAGGTTATGTCTAGAGGAGAGAACAACTGTATTTTAACTGTATTTTAGCACCCAGGAGGCTGAGGCAGGCGGGTCATAAATTTGAGGTCAGCTTAGAACACATAGTGAAATCTTGGTTAAGAGAGAGAGAGAGAGAGAGAGAGAGAGAGAGAGAGAGAGAGAGAGAAAAGAGAAAGAGAGAGATTAAATAAGTTGCCACAGTAAGCAAGAAAGAAAAATGACGCAAGGAAGGATTTGGCTGTTTGGTACCAGAGCTGTGGTATCAATACCATGCGGCACTTCCCCATGTCTAAACTCATCAATACGGATGCACTAAATATGTATAACTTTTAACCATTTTGTAGGAGTTCAAAAACAAGAAATGCTATCATTTTGGAATCCATAAAAAAATAAATGTTAGAAATACTGATCAGAAGATTCAGGATGGTGGCCAGGGTAGGGTGTCTAAGGGTTGACACTAGATGAGCTGGGGAAGGCTCGCCAGGGTGGCTGCCTCTACAGTGTATGCATCCAAATGTACACAGTTCATATGTGCCTTTGCACGCCTGATCTGAGCTAAGGCTGGACAGTTCAGCTAGGCTAGCGAGCCGGTGAGCCACAGGGACCGGCTGTGTCTGCCTCTCCAGCACTGGGATCACAAGAGCACACCACCACACCCAGCTTTTCCACATGGCCGTTGGGGATCGAAAGCAGGTCCTGACGTTATTGACAGCGATGTTGCCAACTCTTTTTTTTTTTAATTCTTCTTTTTATTTTACTTTTTATTAGATATTTTTATTTACATTTCAAATGCTATCCCCTTTTCTCAATTCCCCTCCGGAAACCCCCTATCCCCTCCCCCTCCCCCTGCTCATCCACCCACCCCCTCCCACTTCCCTGTCCTGTCATTCACCTACACTGGGGCATTGAGTCTTCTCAGGACCAAGGGCCTCTCCTCCCATTGATGTCCGACCAGGCCATCATCTGCTACATATGCGAGCCAAGGGTCCCTCCATGTGTACTCTTCGGGTTGGTGGTTTAGCCCCTGGGAGCTCTGGGGGTACTGGTTGGTACCTATTGTTGTTCCTCCTTTCCAACTCTTTCTTTGTATTTTTCATCGGCTTTGACCACTGTGCAGGGAGTGGCGCTCTCCACTGGGAATGAGGCTGAGAAGACAGACAGCCTCACTTGAGAAGGGAGCTCACGATGGCGCCAACCCAAGGGCCCCTCCAACTTGTAGGCCTTCTAAAAAACCATCTGGAATAAAGGCATCATATTCCTTGTGTGAATTATGCATAAGATAATACGCAGTCCTATTTCAACAGTTTCATCTGTAAACAGCCTACATCTCATGTCTTGTGTGAGCTTGTCTCCCCAGGGTTCAGTGGCTGCCGCAGGCTTTTCTGTCATCCAGTGTGTTGCTGATTGCTGGTCTTCAGTGCTTTACATACAATAGTTTATCTGCAAGTGGGCTGTTCCCGTTCAAAAGGATGCCTGTGACATCTTGCGTTGCTAGGGCCTAGCCCTGGGGAGCTACTCATGGAAGCCCTGGGGAGCTATTCATGGAAGCCCTGGGAGCTACTCATAGAAACACTTGCTGGATTTGGACCCCGATCTCTCTCTTCTCAAGCTTTGCTCCCTTAAACCCGAAGAGGCTCTTAAACACCCTCTCTGGGCCGCTTTTGTGTATCATCTCTCAGAGCATCTCGGGTAGGCCCCAAAGACGCATTCTCCAGTCAGGGTGTGTGCGTGTGCGCGTGCACGTATGTGTAGAGGCACAACATGCAATCTGGTTATTCTGGTTACACTGCATCGCACTGGAAACCCCAGAGCACCGGGCTGTCCTCATTTAGTTTAAAAACAACAGTCTCTTCCACTCCTTCAGAAGCATTTAATGCCTTCCAAAAAGCTTCCAGCGGCACTCACGTGGGTGAAACTCCTGGCTGCCCTTGGCACCCCTCCCCCTTCTTGCTCTTATAGGTGGGGAAACTGAGAAGCACATGTCTCCACTGATCTGACCAAACTCAAACTAGAGTCAGGTCTCCCAGGCCACAAGACGGAGACTTGTTGGCACCTGGCCGTGGGTTGGTGCACAGGGCCTTGGTGCCTGTCTGGGGGGAGGGGAGGGACGAAGCAGAATGGCTCTCCTGTCCTGGCCTGCTGTAGAGACTGGACGCTGGTCAGAAGCTTATGCCCCAGGATGGGCAGGACTGGAAATTGGACTCGATTGTGAAAAGTTCTGCATTGTCTCTCCTTTGGACAATGACAGCTGCTCAGACCCCCTACCCTGGCTAGCTTCCTGCTGGGCAGTTTCACCTCAGGGCTTAGTTAGCTCTATGTCCTGCCTCCAGAATCGTACTGAGAAGACATTTGGTCTAGCCTGGACTAGAAGTGTGTGTGTGGAGGAGGCGTGAGGGGAAAGCAGCGTTGGGAATAAGGAATGTCTGAGCTGGACCTTCAAGTGGACGTTAGCTGGGCCAAGGGTCCAGTGAATGAGGGGACAGAGGGAGACAGACATGACGCCAGCGAAGGAGAGTGGGCAGACACACTTCGCGCGTGTGCACACCACCTCCACAGCTTTATCACCCATGACTACCGCCCACTGGACATTTACGTAGTATTTTATTGGACTGTTTTTTTTTTTTTCCTAAAGGCAAATGCATTCTCCCCCATCCCCACCCCCAATTTGGAAAGTAGGTCATTTCGTTGTTCTTTGATTTCAGAGTTGAAGGTACCCACGTGTGAGGCTGATGATAATTTCGTATGAGCAGTGTGATCTTTGGCAGGGTTCTGTGTGCCCCACATGTCAGTTCATCATCTAGGGAAGATGCCGTACTTGGTGGGGAGGCCACTGGGGACAAGAGAAGCGGCCTTCAATTCAGATATGTCTAAAACACCTTTGATGGTCAGAGAAAGGATCTACCTCACCTCTACATCAGCATGATTTTAAAGACCCTTAGACCTTTTTCATTATACAAGCACTGTCTTAAAGGGCTATGATGTATCATGGGTTTGCCGGCTACTGGCTTTCTTTTCTCATACAACTTCAATAAGGACCTCAGAGAAAGAAGTCAAATGAGAAACGGTCCTCTCTTCTCCCTGTAAGTTCATCTGGTGTAGCCAGGGAGCAGGGCACCACAGATGCCAGCCAGTGAGCAAAAGCTTGGCTCTGGGGAGGAGGTCGGGGCGGGGAGGGGTGAGCGGCTCACAGCCAGTGTGAGACAGTGCTTCCTGGAGGGATGGAGGCTGGACAGGGCCTGAACGTGAAAGGGCTTGCTTGCATGCTGGCTCAGATCATCTTGGTGACAGAAACTGAAAACCACGGAGAGGCTGTTCTGCGAGCCACTTGCAGGGCATGAGAAATTCAAAATCTTTTGAGGCTCAGCCTGCCTTTTGGGGATCTTAGAGGGACCTGTGAGAGCAGTGGGGGTGGGACTCGTGGTGGAGGGTTTGCTTAGCACTCACGAGGGATCAGTCTCTAGTACTGCAAGAGACAATTAAAAACTGAAATAAAATTTAAATTATTTAATAATGAATTAATATATTAATTTAAAATAATATAAAAAAATTTAAAGTAAGACCGAGGGAGTGTCCAAGCTGGGAGAGTACTTGCCTACTACAAAGGATGCAATCACACACAGCATTAGAGAATCAGGTGGCTCGTGCCGATAGTCCCAGCACTCGGGAAGCAGAGACAGAAGGATCAGTGTACAAGTTCACCCTGGACTACATATTCAAAGTTTGAAGCCAGTCTGGTCTACAGAGTGAGTGTGAGTTCCAGGACAGCCAGGGCTACACAGAGAAACCCTGCCTCAACCCCCTCCCCCCCAAAAAAAAGGTTTAAAATTAAAAAATAGAAGTAACTGTAAATCTTGATCCTCAGATCTCCAGCAATGAGTAGACCTTAGAAAAGCATCCTTTTAATAACTAAGTATCTCTGGGCAGGTTGAATAATCATTGTTGCCTCTAGCATTCTGTCTGTAAGCTGATGGCTTGCCAAGTCACCTGTGGTAAGGCTGGACGGTCACAGACACACGCCTCCTTATCCCCTTCCCTCTAGGTCCCCCCAACCTCCACTTCGGCATTGCTAATGTTCCCCGCTGGCCTGCTCCTTGCTGTGGTAAGACGCCTTCTGGGATGCGCCCCGTGATGCTGTGATCACCTTGTGAAATGCGCCCCACAGCCTCCTGTGCTCAGCAGGTGGCAATCCTGTGTGGAGGAGGTTGTGCAGTCTTTAGAAGGTGGGGCCTGCGGATAGAGGAGGTCACTAAAGGACAGACCTTAAGGGCTTACAGACTTGCCTGCTTCTGTCTCAGCTCTTGGCTTCCTGGCACACAGAATGGTGAAGAGTCCCAGAGTTACGCTCTCATCCCCACGAACTCTGACATGATGGTAACGATTGTAACAAGAAACAGAATGATGTAGGAGACAAACTGCTGGGCAAATCCATCAGGGAGGTTCAAGATTAGGTTATTGAGGCGGGTCTTTCTAACTGTGTATGGTACTGTTCCATGGACTGGGGTCTTGAGGGGGTAAAAAATAAAAATAAACACAGGATATGGAGAGAAGGCTCAGCGGTTAAGCGGACTGCTGTTCTCCCGGTGGAGCGGCGCACAGTTGGGGCTGGTCCCCTTCGCCTGGCTTCCCTGGACACTGCACTCACGTGCACTCACCTCTACACAGACACGCGTGCGTACATATGATTAAGTGAAATCTTTGTCAACAGCAGCAGCAGCAAGAAAACTGAGCAGGGTTCCTGCATTCACCCACCTGCAGCCTGTCTGCAGACCCACGTGACCAGCCACCCACGTGACCAGATGCTCTTTACTCCGACCACCCCTTCCACCACGATGGTCTGTACCGTCAGACCGCTTCTACTGGATCATTTGTCACTCAATGAGGAAAGTACTGAGTATGCCTACCACGCCTTCCCTTCCCCCTCCCCTCCCCTCCCCTCGCCTGCCTTCCCTTCCCCTCCATTCCTTTCCCTTCCCTCCCCTCCCCTTGTCATAATAATGGCATGAGCCACACAAGTTATCTCCTTCCTTAAGCTCATTCTGACTGAATATTGATTCTGTCACAGTGATGTGGAGAGTCACGGACCCTTGGAACACCACCTTTCAGTTATGACAAACACAAACATCTCAAGTGTCCCCAGGAGGAAGAGAGGGTGACCCAGACCTGCCTGTGGAGAGGGAGAGTAGGTTCTGGTGGCCTCAACAGTCAAGGAACAGAGAACTGCTTGCAGAGAGCCCCATGCTCTCCCCCTACCCCCACCCCACCCACCAGTTCAGAGGGTAGAGGAAAGGAACAGGCAATGAAGGAGTTTTGTCATTGACTTTGTTGCTGTAAGGGTCCCTCATTGGTTCTCTGATACTCAATGACGACTGATTCTTAACTGTATCCAGGGACAAATACCACCCCCCAGAAGGTCACATGTGCCCAGCACTGAGGCATGACTTAATGCTTCCTTGCTTGGACCTGTCTTCCTCAAGAACGCAGCCAAGAGGTGGAGAAAAGACCATTGTTTTAGTCATGGAACAACTATGGGAATATTCAGCATGACTGCCCAGCACGGTGGTAGATTCACACACAGTTTCCATGTACTAGAACCTGGCCAACCTGTTCCTTGACTCATAAAAATAATTATAGTAAAGCACTACTAAGCACCTACTGTGTACCATTGCACACACTTACCTAATCCTTACAACAATCCATTATCCCTTTTATTACACAAGGAAATTGAAGCACTGTGAGATTGGATGGCTTTCAAAACACCGTGCAGCCATTAAGTAGAAGGTGGCCTGTCAAGAGCGTAGACAGCAGACATGAGTTCAGGTCTTCTGGACTCCACGTCCTTTGTTGGTTTCCTTGAGTCAGATTCGCCTCCTTCCTGGTGGTGCTGAGAGAAAAGGTAAGGCTGACCCAGAGCTAGCATCCTGAAGAGACATCCTCACTGGCTCCTGAAGCTAGCATCCTGAAGAGACATCCACACTGTTGAGTGTGGGCCATCAGCACATATACACAAAACTGGAGAAAGCCGCCGGGTTGCGGCGGGCGGCGGCGGTGGCGACTACGATGGCTCACGCCTTTAATCCCAGCACTTGGGAGGCAGAGGCAGGTGAATTTCTGAGTTTGAGGCCAGCCTGGTCTACAGAGTGAGTTCCAGGACAGCCAGGGCTACACAGAGAAACCCTGTCTCGAACAAAACAAAACAAAACAAAACAAAACAAAACAAAACAAAACAAAACAAAACTGGAGAAAGCTACCTTTGATGGTCTTAATCTTGTAAAATAAAGCGTCAGAAAACCCACACACAAATACCTTACTTGATTATTGTGAGGATATCTTCATTAAGAGCTGTGATATCTTCAGAGCCTTCATTAAAACTCTGAAGCCACACCCTAGTCACAGACCCAGCACTCCAGGAAAAGGTAACGCCATACTCAGACCCATTCTTTCTTTCTTTGGTTGACAGGGTCTCCAGCCCAGGTTGGTCTGACTGTCTGTGTTACAGAGGATGACCTTGAGCTTCTGATCCTCCTGCCTCCCCTCCCCCTGCCATGCTGAGATTATAGCCGTGTGCCGGCACATTGGATTTAGACCCAACACCTCCTACATAGTAGGTAAGAACTCGTCCAAAGAAGCGACATCTCCAGCTTTCTCCTCTTGTTTCTTGTGGAGACAGAGTCTCACGTCTGCCAAGCTAGCCTCAGACTTCCTATGGAGCCTAGGAGGATCTCGAGCTTCTGATCCTCTTGCCACCCTTTCCCCAGTGCTGTGATCAGCATCGTGGGCGGCCAAGCATGGTTTACCCAGGGCTGGTTGTCGAAGCCAGGGCCGTGTGGTGTGCACACTAAGCAAGCTCTCTTCCTTCTCAGGTTTAGCCCCAGCCCAGGGGCTCCATCCCTTGCACTGGTCATCCAAGTAAGTTTGTCTAAACATAGTAAATTTTGTTTTAGAAATTTGATAACCGCCCCCCCCCAGTCTGTTTTACCTATAGGTCTCCCTTTCACATTTTTCCATCTATTTCTTACTTATTTTGGTTTTAGCAGTATATATACTGCTAAAGTTACATGACTTTTTTTTTTTTTTTTTTTTTTTTTTTTTTTTTTTGGTTTTTCGAGACAGGGTTTCTCTGTGTAGTCCTGGCTGTCCTGGAACTCACTCTGTAGACCAGGCTGGCCTCGAACTCAGAAATCCGCCTGCCTTTGCCTCCCAAGTGCTGGGATTACAGGCGTGCGCCACCACGCCCGGCTCACATGGTGTTTTGATATGCATCTATACAGGGAAATGACTCTACCATCCAGCAGAATAGTCCAAGGTCATCTTTTGTCTCCTGTTTTGTAAGTGGTAAGAGGAGTTAACGTGGACTCTCTTGGAAGAGTTCCACTATTTTCTACAAATGCCACTAACTCTGACTTCATGTTGTACTAGAATTCTTTTAAACTTCAAAAATGGTGAAATTTAACCTCCCTTAATTTCTTTTCCCTTTCCCACAAGTACTGTCTTACTTGTGTTTCTATGCATTTGACTTTTCCAGAGAGGAGTCTGTGTGAGATCAAGTGATCTTTGTCTGTTTGTACCTGGATTATCGCACTTGCTTGGCCCCGAGGTTCAGGCGTGCCGCGTTTCCCCTTCAGGCATGTGCCCAAAGAACACAGGCTCAGCTCCCCGTGGAGGCGCCCGGGCACCTGCACCCATTGGACGTCCCGAGATGGACATTGGACACAGCCGGGACCCGGAAACAACCTGCAGGTGTGGTAATAGAAGAACGCATAAAGACATTGTGTTCACTTGGGAGTGGGGGTGTAAGGCTTTACTCCCGGCCCTCAGGAGGCAGAGGCAAGGGGATCTCTGTGAATCTGAGGCCTGCCTAGCTTACATAGAGAGTTCCAGGCCAGCCAGGAATTATAGAGAGACCCTGTCTTTAAAAACACACACACACACACACACACACACACACACACACACACACAGAAAAAACAGTTCTGACCTTCATATGCACCCCTGCCAATAAACAAACAAACAAACAAACTTAATTAAATATATATAAATAAATAAATTTAATAAGTAAATAAAGTGGGCAAGTGCCATGCAAATACGAGAGAGAGAGAGAGAGAGAGAGAGAGAGAGAGAGACTTACTAAATAACACATGACCGAGTACCAATCCATTGCAGCTGTTGTGTGGATGTATCTGCGAGCCTCATCCACACACCTATGATTTTAACTTCTGCTGAATGACCTTGGAAAAATCTTGCAAGGAGACCTGTCCTCACTGGTCGATCAATTGCCCCGTTCTCAGGGCTGTCTCAGATCTGGATTTGGAGGGGGAAAAGAAGCCGTTCAATACAAGAGATTAATGTCTGAGTCAGTGCCTTCAGACTTCCCGGCTTGCCTCATCTCCAGTTCTTCCATTCGACGTCAACTCTGTCCGTTAGACAGATGGCGTCCCCCCTCCTCCGCTCAGTGTCTCACATCGCCCGTCTCCCCTCTTTCGATAGGGCAGCCGCAGATCGCTTCCTACATCCTTTTCAGAGTCTGCTTCAGGAAAGCAGTTTTTACACTGACTCGAAACATTCCCTGTCTCTGCTCCCTTGGCTTCTGGGCAGCAGCTTAGCCTCTAGAGGACCGGCCCGTGCATGCTCGCCTCAGCATTCATCCAGCCCTGCGCTGGGCCCTGGAGACCCCTCACCAGCAGCGGGGTTGCCGGGACCACCCTCGCTGTTGTGTTTGTGTAAAGGCGAGAGAGAGAGAGAGAGAGAGAGAGAGAGAGAGAGAGAGAGAGAGAGAGAGAGAGAGAGAGAGAGAGAGAGAGAGAGAGAAGGAGGAGGAGGAGGAGGAGGAGGAGGAGGAGGAGGAGGAGGAGGAGGAGGAGAAGAAGAAGAAGAAGAAGTGTGTGTGTGTGTGTGTGTGTGTGTGTGTGATCTGTGCCTCTGAATTCAGCCCCCAGTTTGTTATATAAAGCGTCTTCCCTTCTTTCAGTGCATCTTTATTTAAATGTTTAAAAATTTAACAGGTGAAAAAAAAATTTAACAGGTGGTGGTGGCACATGTCCTCCCCTCCCCCTTTGGCTATTAGAGACAGGGTTTCTCTGTGTAGCCCTGGCTGTCCTGGAACTCACTCTGTAGACCAGGCTGACCTTGAACTCAGAAATCTTCTTGCCTCTGCCTCCCGAGTGCTGGGATTAAAGGCATGGGCCACCACTGCTTACCGGCCTTAAGTATAATTCTTTTAAAAAAAAATGGTTAAGAATTAAAACAAAAAGTAAAGCTATATAAGCTATATGCAAATATGAATATATTGTGCTTTATTGGTATCTTAAAAATTGATTTATTCCAAGTAAATTTTATAGTAACAGAAAGTTAATTAACTGTCTCCAAGAAGGCCTTTTATACAAAATATTCTTATTTCTATAGGCTTCATGGCTTGAAGTTTGAAAAGCACCCCCCTTGTTAAGAGACTCTGATAGCTTTCCTTTGAGAATAGCTACTGTCATCCTCACACAACACACAGAAGCTCAAAGAATGCATGCATACACTTCAGGCATAAATCTTTGGAAATTTGTTCAAACTCTCTTTTTAAAAAAAGATTTGCCAGACATGGTGCAAGTGCCTTTTATCCCAGTATTTGGGAGGCCGAGGCAAGTGGATCTTTGTGAGTTCAAATCCAGCCTAGTCTGTATAATAAAGTTTAGCCAGACAGAAGTACATAGTGAAACCGGGCCTTAAAACAAACAAACAAAGCCGGGCGTGGTGGCACACGCCTATAATCCCAGCACTTGGGAGGCAGAGGCAGGCGGATTTCTGAGTTTGAGGCCAGCCGGGTCTACAGAGTGAGTTCCAGGACAGCCAGGGATACACAGAGAAACCCTGTCTCGAAAAAACAAAAAACAAAGCAAAACAAAACAAACAGCAACAACAAAATAAAAAACAAAAGAAAATAATGTATACATTCTGACTTCCATATATGGCTCTGTCACATGGGCCATATATTTACTTATTTAATATCTGTCATTATACAAATAAATGCAATTAAATATATGTATATACACATATTTAAATTATTTCCAGGATTAGAAAGATGACTCACTTATTCAAGTGCTTGTCATACTAGTATAAGGACCTGAGTTCAGTCCCCAGCTGGGTGTGGTGGGATGCACTTATAATCATAGCTCTGGGGAACTAATTAATTAAAGAAGAAATAGAAAAGGAGTCTGCTTACGGTGAGATTTGAAGACAGCATTTGAACTTCACTCTTCCCCTGTCTTCACAGCACGCCTTTGAAAACCGTGTGGGATGTGGGTATAACAGTTCATGTATATAATTAACTGGCACGCCCCCGTGGGCATACAAATGCCTGCCTTGCACGTGCAGCACACAGTATGAATACAGAGACGGGGCATTTCGTGGTGAGATGTTAACATTTGTCCCCCTGGCTGGGGAGCAACGGGCGAAAGGAGACGGCTGGTTTGAGCCGCAGTCATCCTAGTGTGGGCCCTGTCGTCAGGTCATTTTCTGTCCAGCTCGCTTCCTCGGTGAGGTCCTAGGCAGGGCTGGAGCCTGTCGAGGAATTCCGTGTACAAACAAATGGCAGGAGACACTGGCTGCACATGCCTGATGACGGGAGTTTGAGTCCCAGAAGCTTCGTGGAAGCCAGGCGTGGGAGCGCACGTCTGTGGTCCCAGCGCTGCGGAGGTGTCGGCCCTCCTCTTCACCATGCTTGAGTCGAGGTCTCTACTGTGTATGCCCGACTAACTAGACGCCTTCCCAGGTGCCAGGCTTTCTTCTGTTCCCACCGCCTACGGTGCTACAGTCAAGCACAGGGATCACAGGCTCTCGTTACCTTGTCTGGCTTTCGTGAGGGTTGTGGGGATCCAGATGTAGGGCCACACGTTTACCTGCCAAGCCTTCTCTCTGTCCCAAGAAATGCTTTCTCCTGAGCCGTCTGGAGAGCTAGGAGACAGAACGCTCTGCGCCGTAGCAGTGGCGTCCCGAGTGCCAAGATGGGATGGAGAGAGGCACAGTTAGTAAACTCCAGCATCGCCCTGACCCTCTGCTTCTGTGATTTTGAAATGACACGTTATTAATAAAAGATCTGGGCATTTCCTTTTAATGGCAGAGGCAGTCTCTGCAGTCCTGAAGGCCAAAGCTCACAAAGCCAGTTCTGTGGCTGGGACAGCCTCCATCTTAAGCCGTCTACAGTGATGTTATTTTTTTTTTTTTACAGATGTTTCTATAAATCCAAACATTGTTTATATACAAGATCTGACCTGTCTGTCTGTCTCTGTCTGTCTGTGTCTGTCTTTCTCTGTCTGTCTGTGTGTTTCTGTGTGTCTCTTGTCTGTCTGTCTGTGTCTCTGTGTCTCTGTCTGTCTGTGTGTCTCTGTCTGTGTCTCTGTGTGTCTCTCTGTGTGTCTCTCTGTGTGTGTGTGTCTGTCTGTGTGTGTCTGTCTCTGTTTCTGACTGTCTCTGTCTCTCTGTCTCTCTGTCTCTCTGTCTCTCTCTCTCTCTCTCTCTCTCTCTCTCTCTCTCTCTGTGTGTGTGTGTGTGTGTGTGTGTGTGTGTGTGTGTACTGTGCCCTGGATAGGCACCCATCCTGGTGCACAGTTGGTGGGAAGTGAGGGAGACAGATTCCTGAACATTCTCTGGGTGGAATGACCGAGCCATTTAATGAGTGATCTGGAGGTAAATTAAACCAAATCTTACAACTTTCCGCAGCTCGAAGAGAAGGCATTGTGTAAAGCCTGCTGCGCGATGGCCTGGGGTGGGGTCTACACACCCTCCCCCTGGTGTTTTGTATTGGAAACCTTCCTTCCCGAGCCTCACTGCTCCTTTCACAGGGCTCGTGTGAGCCAAGGAAAAGTTATACAGGAAGCTTCAGGCATAGCCCAGGCTATGTAATCCCAACACTTGGGCTGTGCAGGCAAGAAGGACCTCAGCTTCCCCCAAATGGCCAGGGCATGTGAGGCAGCTAGTAATAATAGTAATAAAGTGGCATTTATAAAATGCTTGCCAAGAGGCAGACACTTGAAATACTCCATGCACACAACCCATTTCATCCTTACTGGTAACCTCACTTTTAACAAGTTGTGTTCCCATTTTACAGATGATGAAACAGAGGCTTAGCAAGATTGAGGAACCTGCCTTAAGTTCCATAATAGAATGTAGATTTATGGGCACAAGAGTACACTCTTTCTAACCACAGCACTGTGTGCCTTTGGGGACAAGTGACTGGAGAATCTGAAGAGGGTTCAGTGTGGCTTCTCAAACATGACATAAAACTCATATTCACAATAGGCAAATAAGAACTGTGGCAAGAGCTCAGGGGTATAGCATTTGTTTAGAGTGTTCAAGGCCTTTGGTTTAATCCCCATTAACACACTCACACACACACACACACACACACACACACACACATGAATGTGGATACACATAGGAACACTAACACACACTCACACACACATACACACACAAATGTGGACACACATAGGAACACTAACACACACACACACAAATGTGGACACACATAGAAACACTGGCACACATACAAACACGAAGAGAACAGGAGGTCAGGTGTGCAGAGACACTACCTACCAATTTTTTTGGTTTGTCTCTCCAACTTACGTCACATCCAATTTTTGATGAAATGAACGTAAGGTTCACAGTGGGTGAGTGAATTCTGTAAGGCCCTGTGGCTGTCACATGATCAACAGAAGAGTCGTCCCAATTCTTACCACCCACCCAAACAAGACTATGGTAAGTGATCAATTATGGGATGTCATACTTAATGCCAATGCTCCAGGTCTTCAAAAAATTAAAGATAGGAAGACCTCAAACTTTTTTTTTTCATTTTTTTTGGCATATTATTTCTTGTAATCCAGCCTGCCCTAAACGTATAGCTGAGGATGGGCTTAAACTTCTGATGATCCTGCTTTTAGTTCCCAGGTGTTAGAGCTCTAAGGCCCGAGTCACTGTGTTTGGTCAAACTCAGTTCATGGGGCCAGCATTGCTATGTAACAAATACCAAAGATGTTTCAAAACAGAAAATTACAGACCAATATCTTTAATGAACATTTGCAAAATTCAGGGGGCCGGAGAGATGGCTTGGTGGCTAGGAATGCTTTCTATGCAAGCAAGAGGGCCAGCACACCAGGACGCTCTGGGGATGAGGTGCAGAGACAGGTAGGTGCCTGGGGCTTGCCGACTGCCGGTCTCCTTGAACATATGTGTGTGGGATCCTCAACAGAGTATTGGTGAACCCTCTGGCCATGCTAACTTGTGATCCCAGTATCCAGAAGGCAGAAGCAGGAAGACGATTGCCTGGTCTCAAAAAGCCACATTAAAATAAATAGCAAACCAAATTCAACAGGATTTTAAAAAGACCATACATTACAATTAAATGGAATTTATCCAAGGACACAATAATGGATTTACATATGGAAACTAAACCTTGTGGAACACTGTGTTGGTTAATTTTCATTATCATTTTGACTGGGTTTAGAATCACCGTGGAGTTGAACCCTGGGGGACAGGATACTAGGGCCTGCGGGGAACAGGACTTCTAAAAGGCAAATATGTCTGGAAGGCCGGGGTGAAAGGACAATGTTTTTCCAGCTCTCAACTTTTCTTAAAAATGAAGATATTGCCGGGCGGTGGTGGCACACGCCTTTAATCCCAGCACTTGGGAGGCAGAGGCAGGTGGATTTCTGAGTTCGAGGCCAGCCTGGTCTACAGAGTGAGTTCCAGGACAGCCGGAGCTATACAGAGAAACCCTGTCTCGCAAAACCAAAAAAAAAAAAAAAAAAAAAAAAAAAAAAAGAAGATATTTATGCCCAAGATGAAACTGAATTTTTTTACTAGGGCAAGCGATGTGCTTATATGTATGAAGAAAACAAAACCAACCCCTCTAAGACAAAACAAAACAAAACAAGCAAATGAACCAACCCCCCCCAAAACAAACAAACAAACAAACAAACAAACAAAAAAAAACCCAACACGGAAACTCCAGGTGGCAAACCAACCCAACCCAACCCAACCCAGACCAGACCAGACCAGACCAGACCAGATCAAACCAATCCAAACCAGGTCAAACCAAACCAGAGTGATCTGGGGTAAAGTAACCTGGGCCTAAGGAAACAGCAGCATGAGTCATGCTGATTTTGGAAGCAATCTTCCTGCAAAGGTTGTTAGACACAAAATCCCTTCCCGGTTTAAAGTATTAAAAACTGACAAGTAAAAGTCGACTTGTTGCCGGGCGGTGGTGGCACACGCCTGTAATCCCGGCACTCTGGGAGGCAGAGGCAGGCGGATTTCTGAGCTCGAGGCCAGCCTGGTCTACAATGTGAGTTCCAGGACAGCCAGGGCTACACAGAGAAACCCTGCCTCAAAACAAAACAAAACAAAACAAAACAAAACAAAACAAAACAAAAAATGGACTTGTTAAAAAAAAAAAAAAAAAAAAGGAAACCTTGTCAGCTGTACCCATGGAAAGTTTGACGGAGGGAGACAGGAGCGTTTTAGGTGGCAGGCCTGGGGCTCGGGCCTCAGTCGGAATGAGGAAGCAAGCTGAGAGAGAATCTGTTTCTTGACGGGGCGTGCAATACGGATTAGGTAACTTCAGCCCCTGCAGTCCCGCCCTTCCGGTGACTGCAGACTGCATGTCCTGACTAAAACAAACCTTTCTCCCTTAAGTTGTGTCTTGTCAGGTATTTATTTGGTCACACAGTCACAGAACAAAGGTTAGGAAGCATGTGATAACCTCAGCTCAAACAGAAAAAGCATCGGACAACACTGAACACCCCTTTAGGACAGGCAACCTAAAACACACAGAACGAAATACAGGCCATAGGTGACAAGCCCGTGACCTATCTAACGGGGAAAATGAAAGTATTTCCTCTTCTCACAGAAACAAGAGAAGAGTGGTTATTCCAATCAACACTCCTGGTATTCTAGCCAGAGCAATTAGGCAAGGAGAGAAAATTTAAAAGCCCAGACCTGAAAGGAAGAAGTGGAATTACCCCTGCTTGCAGCTAATAGGATATTCTTTTCTGAGACAGCGCCTCTTGCAGCCCAGCCTGGTTTCAAACTCGCTGTGTAGTTCTGCCTCTTGAGTGCTGAGGTTGCAGGCATTTTCCAGAATGCCAGTTCACACGGGGCTAAAAATTCACTGCAGGATCTTGTGCATACATCCTACCAACTGACCTACAGCTTCAGCCTCAGCCGGTATGACTTTATGCATGGTAAGCACCAGGGACCGGAATTTCCCTACTAAATCTGATAAGTGCATTCGGATAAACTTAAAAGAAGATAAACACACAAAACTCAGTGGTTTTCCTAGACGGGGACAACCAACTGTCTCAAAAGGAAGCTAAGAAAGCAGTCAATATAAACACTTGAGAATTAATCGTGAGCTGAGGTACTTAGCAGTGAGAAGGGCAGAGCAAAGAAGGAATTGAGGAGTACCATAAGCGTGCACGCGCGCACACACACACACACACACACACACACACACTGTACATGTATGTTATGCTCACTGATTGCAAGACTTTATTATTGTCAAAATCCTCCCCTGAGCCTAAGCTTTCCAGCAATTCAGTGCTATCTCTACCAAGCCAGAAACCAACTTTTCACTACGAACCCTAGATAAAACTCTCCCCGTGGGGGCTGCCGAAGGGGCTCAGTGATGGAGAGCGCTGTGCTCTTTCCGAGCACTCTAAAGCATCCGGGCCGCCTTCTGGCATCCGCCGGCACCACATGAACGTGGTGCGCAAACACACCCGCAAGCAAGACACTCACATCCATAAAATACAAATAAATCTAAAAAAAAAAAAAAAAAAAAAAAAAAAAAAAAAGAACCAACAACCAACCTCTACTCCCATACACCAGGAAATGCACAGAGAATTTTCCAAAGTGCTGCTGTAAATTACCCACTCACCCCCCCAAAGCTGGAAACAAGCATGATATTTGTTAACGAGGAAATGGACGATTAAGGTCTATTTATTCAGCGGGACATGATTTCAAAGAGAACAGGAACCTAGTCCAGTTGAATACGGTGGTTCAGTCTGTAACTCCAGCCTTTCAGGAGGCTGAGGTGGGAGGAACATGGCGGTGGGGGTGGGGCTCAGGAAGCTGGAGTCAGATGGAGAACACAACGCGACCCCAGAAGTCCAACCTGAAAACTTCAAGTTAGAGCTATGTGTAAGTGACAGAACATTGACCGAGTATGCAGAGCGCCCGGAGTTTGAGGATCACTACTGCCAGTAAATAACAGATTAAAATTTACAGAGGAAGTCCCGCCACTTTTAACGATATGGAGGATTATGCGAAGCAAACAAATACTGGAATGATTCTGCTTCTATTGAATATCTAGAATAAGCTCATAAGGCAGAGAGTGTGTGATGGTTGCCAGAGGCCCGAAGAGGCAAGAGGGCAGTTGGTGCTCTCGGTGGGTATTCAGTTATAAGGCCTAAAGATTTAATGTAAGTAATACAGGGCCTAGATGCGACAACACAAAACTGCACTTTAAAACTCATTAAGCGGCTAGGCATGGTGGCACACACCTTTAAGGGTACCACTTAGGAGGCAGAGGCAGAGGCAGACAGATCTCTGTGAGTTCAAGCTAGCCTGATCCACATGGTGAGCTCCAGGATAGCCAGGGGGCTATGTAGGGACTTTGTCTAATCTCTCTCTCTCTCTCTCTCACACACACACACACACACACACACACACACACACACACTCACACACACACACACACACACACACACACACACACTTTATTAAGCCAGGTATGATGGTATGGATTGTAATCCCAGAATTGAGGGGCTCGGAATTTGAGGCCAGTCACTGTTCTATGAAAGTCTGAAGCCAGCCTGGGCTTCCTGAGAGCCTGACTCAAACAGGTTGCCAAGGGATGAGAGATGTAGCTCAGTTAGTAGAGCATTTGTTCATCATGTGTACAAAGCTCTGGGTTTGATTCCAATGCCTTATAAACTGGGCCCGCCTGATCCCCACACTTGACAGATGGGAGCAGAGTTTAAGGCTTATTCTTAGCTACATAGCAAGTTCCAGGTCAGCTGTGTCAAGATACATACATACAGAGAGAGAGAGAGAGAGAGAGAGAGAGAGAGAGAGAGAGAGAGAGAGAGAGAATTAGGGAAGGAGGAAGGGAAGGAAGGAAAGAAAGGAAAGAAAGAAAGAAAAGAAAAGAAAAGAAAAGAAAAGAAAAGAAAAGAAAAGAAAAGAAAAAAGGGAAAAATTCTTTCTACTACTTGGTACTTTCTAGTTTCAAGAGTAGAGCCAAATTGCCTTCTATCCAAGGATGACAAGCCTTCTCTTTTTTAGTTTGGCTTCTAAGTACGGCCATCACCTGATAGTAACTTATTTTTTGCTTCCTGTGAGTCAGAGAGGAAAAGGCCCTGTCTCCAAGCCACCAGGACAACTTTCAGACAAATGGCCCATAATGAGTAGTTTTGGTAAAGTAACAGCTGTTGCTTACCTTGTTATAATACGTGAAAGCTCTCTAATTTGTTCAGCGCTCCATATTAATAAAGCACGTGTCCTATCATTTCTAAAGAGTCACGAAGGATGCTTGCTCAGATGGGCGGTGAACCATCTCACACTAGAGCCTGGGAGAGCGCTGTGAGCGGAGCGTCGTGGGGGCGAGGCCGGAAATCGGTGATGACTCTGGGCTGTGAGCTTTAGCCTTGTGTCTGAAACCGCATGACCTTGCTGAGGTCCGGAGAACAGCTAAGTGGAGAAGACGCTCATGGAAATACCTTGTTGAAATATTAGACATTTTCTATGGGGTCCTTGTGTCTTTTTGTACCTTTGCATTTTCTATTTGAAGAATGCTTGTGTGTGTGTGTGTGTGTGTGTGTGTGTGTGTGACACACATGTGTACCCTTCCAGTTTATTTTGAAATGCTAGTCTCTGTGGTTCAAAGCGGAGGGAACCAGGATGTCTGGCCTTTAAGCTTCTGGAGATTTTCCTCCCTCTGAGCCTTGCAGGGGAGCTAGACGTTCTGGAGGTGCAAGCGCTGGCTCTCACCGCCCTGAGCCATCTCCCCAGTCTCCAAAACAGAATATTTTCAAGAGCTAGGGAAGTCGGGGATTTTCTTTTCCTCACACCTTATCACAATCCACAAAAATATCATATTTGGATTTTTGCTTTTCTAAGAATGAATATTATTATATCAGTGCTCATATACTTCCTGTTTAAACATTTTTGCCTTTTTTTTTAAAAAAAGATTTATTTATTGATGATACATAAGTACACCATAGCTGTCTTCAGACACACCAGAAGAGGGCATAGGATCCCATGACTGATGGTTGTGAGCCACTATGTGGGTGTTGGGATTTGAACTCAGGACTTTTGGAAGAGCAGTCAGTGCTCTTAACCATTGAGCCATCTCTCCAGCCACCATTTTGCCCCTTTTTTAAGAAAAATTTATTTGTGACAGAGTCTTGGGGACACAGCCTAACTTTCAATCCTCCTGCCTCAACCTCCTGAGTGTTGGGATCACAAGCACAGGCTACCATACTCAAACAACACCATATCAATGCCCCTCTCACTATAACACCTCACCATAACACCTTCTGTACAAAGGGCACCAGAAAACCCAAAACAAAAGAGGCAAAAAAAAAACAAAAAACAACAACAAACAAACAAACAAACAAAAAAACACAACAGATTAGCCTGGCAATGTTACACCTCACCTGCCTGCACCTTACAGGCCTGCAGTCCCAGAATTTGGAAGGTGGAAGAAGAGGGGATGGGGTAGAAGAGTCGAAGGACTGTCCAAGGCATATGAGACCCGTTCAGAAAATAAGCAAAAACAAACAAACAAACAAACAAACAAACAAAAACTCATAGTAGATTTCCATGGTGACTCTTGTCTCAGTTCATGCTGACTGTCGAATGAGATGCCCCGGAACAGGATTGAAAGAGAACATGTCCAGGAAGAGCCATCACCCTCTCTCTAGGCACAGTGCCAACCTTTAGCAAGGACACACAAGTGGCAGGTCCCAGGAAGTAGCCTTTGACAAGGCCAAGGTTCGGGAGAGGGTGTGAAGGGGAGCTCTCCCCAATCCACCGAATCTTCACCCTGCTCCGTCCCAGCAGGAACTACTAACTCACCCTGAGAGACGTGGCTGATAAAGACCTCAGGGAACTGGTAGGTCTGTGTACACTAGCACTTTCTAACACTATCACTTCAGAAAGGATGTGAGATGCTTGTGGGAGGGGCCTTAACAAGGAGAGATGAGAGCACATGGCCCCTTCTGACTATCACAGGTAGCCAGAGCTTCCTGCATGGGCTGAGATATGGCTCAGTGGGTACTTTCTTCTCTCGTTAAGCATTTGAGAACACAGTGGCACATGTTGTCCGAGATTTCCATACGCACACACTAAATAAGGAAATAAATGGGGAAAATTAAGTTGTACTCTGACCTCGATATATCAGGTGCAGCCCCCGTTCCCTGCCCCCCGCCCCCCCCCACACACACGGAAAAACCTAGTTTGCTCCAGTGCAAGCTGCCTGGGCAGACGTGAGCGCCGTAGGCAGAGAGATCTATAGACCGCTGGGCATCTGCTGTCATGTAAGAAAAAGGACTCTGGATCTGCTGGCTGATTGTGAGGAGCAAAGTCTCTCCTTGCACCTGGTGTGTGTGTGTGTGTGTGTGTGTGTGTGTGTGTGCGCGCGCGGTACTGTTGCTCTTGAGCACTGCCAGCTGACGACACAGCGAGGGGCTTTGCTTACTTGGGACGCAGATAAGATCATTACTATTTTGCAACGAGGATATGAGGTTCAGAGAGCAGACAGTTGCGTTCACAGCCACAGGTGACAGTATCCCATCTGGGCAGTCAGAGTCCTTCTCCGTGGGAAGGTAAATGAGGGGATGTAGCTTTGCTGTCCAAGACCTACTTAGCATGCACGAAATCCTGGCTTTAATCCTTGGTACCAAAACGATTTAAACAGCAGCAGCAGCAACAACAACAACAACAAAAACAACAACAACCCCAGAACCCTATCCTCGTTTGCGACCCACCCACTCCTACTCTGAAATGTTCGTGCGACCTCCCAGTAGTCACCCGCCAAGAAGAGGCCTGGAAATCCAGTTTCTGGGTGCCCCAAACCACATACTGAGAGCCAAAATGAGAAATCCCCAACAAGAGTCAGTCTAGGGCCTGGGTCTCAGGTTCTCCCGCCTGCGGCCGCGTTGCCGCGGGAGGACCGGCGGGGGGCGCTGCAGACCGCGCCGCACCCGTCTCCAGCTCGAGCCCTCAGGCCTCCTGGGCACCGAGGCCGCCCAAGAGCGTCGCGGACACTGGACGATCGGCTCTTCCGCCAGCCACACCCTGAGATCTTCCATTCCACCTCCACTAGGAGAGGAACCGGGACGCGACGGAGTCCTTCCGGGCGTGGCAGGAGACCTGGAATACGTCGGTGCGCTCTTGCAGAGCGAGAACTGCCCTCAGCGGGGACTCCAGGTGGAGCCCAAAGCGCGCCGGAACGCGCGTGCGCTGCTTTCCCGTCCAGTCCCAAGTCTCCCCGGCCAGCTGCAGCGGAGCAGCACCGCACCCCATCCTACACGGGACCCTACTTCCCACTGGGAATCCCAAAGTGGAAGGGCTGGTTCTGGGCCTGCATTGCAGCCTGCAGAAGCCCAGGCAACAGATGCCCCAGTCCCCGGGGCGGAGACCCAAGTCGTCTCTGCTGATTCCCAAAAGCTAACTGATCCTAATTGCCTCCGTAGAAGAAGCGCGTAGAGCATCCAGGTACTGGGCGAAGAAGGTTGTTTCTGAGATTCGCAACCGGCAGGCCCTGGCTTAACGATTTCAGAGTTAGCTTATAATATATTAGCATGCTTGTTGGATTTCCATTTTCGCTTTTTCATAGCTTTCTAACTCCCAAGGACTCTAGAAATTCAGGTGTGTGTGTGTGTGTGTGTGTGTGTGTGTGTGTGTGTGTGTGTGATGCGTGTGCCACAGATAGCAACTTGTATTTTAATGAATGTTGACATTCATTAAAATACAAGTTAACAGCCGGGCGGTGGTGGCACACGCCTTTAATCCCAGCACTTGGGAGGCAGAGGCAGGCGGATTTCTGAGTTCAAGGCCAACCTGGTCTACAGAGTGAGTTCCAGGAGAGCCAGGCTACTCAGAGAAACCCTGTGTCAAAAAACCCCAAAATCAAAAACAAAACAAAACAAAACAAAAAAAACAACCCCAAAATCCAAAAAAACAAAAACCAAAAAAAAAAAAAAAATACAAGTTAACATTCTCACAAGTTTTACAACTACAGTATTAGGAACAATGCATCATGGCAAAAGTGACTTGCCCAACATCTGTTCCTTCCAATGGAAGGGTCTCTTTCCTGCCAAGAATTTTATGACTTTTATCTAGGAGCTTGGTCCTGGTTGGGGAAGGTGGGGAAGGCCTGCCCAAGCGGCCTGGAAGAACTAAGGCATGCTTCACTTGTGACTTTAAAAGTCGCCTTTCGGAAGAACACAGAAAAACAAAATCCCAGACAAGTGGCACACGTGACCAGAAACAGCAGATCAAGGTCAAGGCCCAGAGTCCGGCTGACCTGCGCGATTCTGTTCTAGCTTTGTTCAGAGAGGGTCCAATCCCTTGTGGAGAGAGGGAGGGTGTTACGGGGCTGAAACCCCAACAACTCCTATCGGGGGGCACTGAGAGCTCCTTTCGTTTCACATAGACCAGATAGTTCATCACCCGAACTTCTCTCAATCTCTTCATCTCCAGTCCATTGTCTTCTCCGTTGGAGTCTGTTGACTGGAAAGTTTATCTTCTGAGACCCACCATCAGGGGGTGCTTGGAAAAGCCCTCAGAGGGAATAGGTCACCGAGCGAATTAGCCCTTGAAACGTTAAGTTAATGATTACCCCTGGGCTCAATGTGGATTTATTTATCTAAGCAGGTTTCCAATAGGCTCCTGCTCAGCCATTGAAAGAGCTATCTGCTGTAGAGTGGGTCTGACGTGAGCAAGGGGGAGCCGGGCCTTCCCCCCCCCACCACCAAAGGCCGCTGCGGAGTCTGCACACTGAGCGGAGTGGGCCGCGCTGCCGTCAGCCCGGGATTTCAGATGAAATACATCAGGCGTTGTCTTCACTGTGTTGTGTTATGGAAGAGAAATAATAGAAACGATCCAGATATGTCTTAAATAAGCACGAAGAGGAAAGACAAGCAGGTTAAAGAGCTAAAGGCGGAACAGCAAAGCTCTTTTAGTACAATCCGGAAAGGGTAACAACGCCTAGACAACAGTACGTTCCTTCTAGAATTTTCCTTGTGTAAACGATCACCTCAACTATGAAGTTTTGAACGTTCTCCATATATATGCAGAGAGAGAGAGAGAGAGAGAGAGAGAGAGAGAGAGACTTGCTTTCCTTCCGTTTCAGTTATCCAGGCTCGTCTAGGTTCTCATGTCCCCCGTCGTCCTCAGAATGAGAAGAACTGTAACCTCGCAGGGTTATCATGGGGACTGAATGAGAAAAATGCATACAATGCTGCGCATAGGAATGCTAGGAAGTAAGCCTTGACACAAGCTGGCCCATCTTCACTGCTGGTCACTTGAATGGTGGGTAGCAGCTGGTTCCGAGGTTACACTGGGACTTTCAGAGTCCACGCCCGACTGCTGGACAGAGAGAGCTGAAGGAGAGAGGCAGAACAGTGGCACAGCCCAACAGCTGAGACTCCACACAGCTGAAAAGAAGCTCAATGGCGCTACCGACCCATGTCAGCACAGGTTCTGGAGGAGACTGTCTGCCTTCTAAGTTCCTGATGAATACTCCTGCTCTCGAAGGCCTGTTCACTGGCTCACACCCCCGACACCCAGTCTCTGTTAGGATACCTCAGTTAGGACTACTTGGGTTTAGATACTTACCCCAAGACCTTTTTTTAAAAAAAAATTTTATTTGATATATTCTTTATTTACATTTCAAGTGATTTTCCCTTTCCTGGATTTCCCCCCCTCCCCGAAAGTCCCATAAGCCCTCTTCCCTCCCCCTGTTCCCCAATCCACCCCTTCCCACTTCCCTGTCCTGGTATTCCCCTACACTGCTGCACCAAGCCTTTCCAGGACCAGGGGCCACTCCTTCCTTCTTCCTGGGCTTCATTTGATATGTGAATTGTTACCCCAAGACCTTTTACTGCAAGCTGGATCTAAGGGTTGGGAGTCTGAGGCTAAAGTGGAGTTCTACAGGAACGTAATGTTGAGGGGGATGGGAAGCCCCTGCTCCCCCATCCGTGAGAAGGAGGCTTCGAGCAGGCCAGTCTTTGGCACGCTTTCTAACCAGTCACTCAAGGGCTCCCAGACTCGGATCCTGTGTTTGGCTATGCCTTCCAGGCTGCAGAGATCCGAAATGGCTTCTGAGTCATTGGTTCATGCCTGGCGGCACATGCCCAGGGCTATTTTCGGTTGAGATCCTGGTTAGGGGAAAAGGGATTATCTTTAGATATTGGGAGCATTAGAAGAATGTTGGCAAGGGGTTTTGGAAGATGGGCAAGGGACAGGAGTGTCTCCCACGGCCATGGCTGAGAGGCAGGCTCAGTGTATAGTTCAGAAAGGTCAGCTTCCCGGATGCACTATACATCGAAGGGGCTTTGAGATGGGCTCTCTGTCTGTCTGTTTCTCTCTCACACACACACATCTCTCACACACACACACACAAACACGAATCTAGCCATGAAGCAGAGGTTGGCATCGAACACCTCCTCCTTCCGCCTCTGGGGTGCTAGGATTACTTGCATTTTCCAGCATACCCAGCCTCCAGGGGTGTTTTCTTAAACTCACCTTCAATGGACCTTACTATAAATAGAGATGCTGGTCCTTTTCTCAGCAACCGAAGAAGATGCGCGTCAAATGTTTTGGAACCATGCGGGAATTATCCTGGAAGAAAAGCTATGACTTATTTGTGGTGCTTTAGTCGGGGCTATCTATGGGTTGCTACAATGCAGGAGATGATCATTCTTTCGAGGTCATTGTTCAAACGGAAAACTAGAGGAATGTGTGGTATTTTTAATAGAATGACAGGGAAGATTCCTTGTCTGTATTAGAAAAAATGGGTGGTCAGGCCAATCCTGCCCATGTTTGTTTGGTTGGTTGGTTTTGGTTTTTCGAGACAGGGTTTCTCTGGCTGTCCTGGGACTCACTCTGTAGACCAGGCTGGCCTCAAACTCAGAAATCTACCTGCCTCTGCCTCCCACATGCTGGGATTCAAGGCGTGTGCCACCACTGCCCTGCTTGCTCATGCATTTTTGGATGCAGAAAATATCACCCTATTTAGATTCAAAATGGCAGGGAATGAGGAGCTTCCGTTTATCTGATATATATATATATATATATATATATATATTTCCCCAGTAAGATAGTGGACTTTCAAGGCAGACAGATGTGGATTCCTTTTGTACCTGTGCAGTCTTAGATAAGTCCTATAGGCTTCAGTCTTTAATCTAAAGCAGTAGTTCTCAACCTTCCCAATGCTGTGACCCTTTAATACAGTTTTTCATATTGTGGTGACCTCCAACCATAACAGTACTATCATCACTATTTCATAACATTAATTATGCTACTGTTATGAATTGTAATATAAATATCTGTGTGGGGATGGTCATTTGGGGGGGGGGTCATGACTCACAGGTTGAGAACTGCTGACTTACAGGGCTATAGCAAAGTGATGTGGTGACATGCTCCTGCAACCCCAGAACTTGGTGGTGGAGAGTTGAGTGTAGAGCCAGGAGTTCAAGATCATCCCCTACACATAGAGGTCGAAGCTAGCCAGGGTTCCAGGAGACTTCGTCTTCAAATAGCAAAAACTTGAAATAAAATATGTGTAGCAAGATCTTCCTCTTCTAGCAAAGTTCTCAGCATACCAGGGACACTTAGTGACTGGGAATCCTGCCCTTTCCTCTTCATCCACCCCTACCCTGTTCAACCAGCATCTCCAAGTTCACGTTTGTCCCCCAGTGCCATCCCTGCTGCCACAGAGGAAACACTCCCAAGCTGGGGTTAGTGACAAAGCTAAAGAACAGAGAAACAGAGTTCAAAAGAAAACAAAAACAAACAAACAAACCATTCCTTCTAAACCCACAACCTGTAAAATTGTCCCTCCTTGAGAAGACGTCTATTCCAGCTTGTAGGTCGCCCATCTGGGAACAGCGTCAAAATAAATATTGGGTAAAAACTGTTTGCCAAAGGATTGGCTGTTGAACGCCGGGTTGTGCTGAGAGTATTGTCATGGCAACTCTAAACTCAGGTTTCTCAAACCTTGATGTATATAGGAAGACACTGGGCAGAGGTGTCCAAAGGCAGCCTCAAGCAGTCAAAGGCTCGCTCTCTTCTCCTAGTTAACCGACCGCATCTCTGCAGAGTTCTTTTGTTAATCGTGTGCCTGGTGTTCTAATTCAGAAAACCAGGGACACTTGGTAGTGTCCTATAGTATAGATAGGACACCTATCACTACGAATTCTTTGTCACTTTTTACTGAATCCATAGCTTGATATTTTTGAAGCCCAGGTAGACTTCACCCTAAAAACCAACAAGAGGTCTGGAATCACTGCAAACAGTTTTTACTAAGGTTTACAGAGCATCTGCTGTAGACTAGGAGGAGAAGCTGAGAATAAAAGGGAGCCAAGCCTGGAAGAGGGAGGCCTTGTGTTTCCGTATGCAAATTGAGACCTGAACATTAAACAGTGGGGATCATCTAATCCTTTGACAAAGGCACAAATTGCAAATCAGACGTCTAAGCCATAATGGCTTTGCCTAACAAAGTTCTTAATGCAAAGAATCCCCCAGGCAAAGCCTGCTCTGTCTCCTCAGACTTTGGCACCAGGCTCTTCTTATGAAGTCAGTTATTCTCACGCCATAAACTTCATTGTGCTTAAAAGAAAATAATTTTCTTCCCATGGCTAGCATACAAGGTCGCTTGTACCCTAGAAACTCAAGGTATTTCAGGGGTTAACCTCCTCCTCCTCCTCCTCCTCCTCCTCCTCCTCCTCCTCCTCCTCCTCCTCTTCCTCCTCCTCCAAAAGTGTTCTATTTTGCTTTAATCACTAATCCAAAAAGTTTAAACTGTTTTGTTGAATAACACTAAAATCTTTTTGCTCAACCTAAGTAGCATGTTTTAACATGCACCTGAATAACAGGTTGAATGTATATAAAATAATAAGCAATCAAGAAAACTGTACGAGGCACACAGCATGTGGGGTGCAGGGATTGTGGCTGAGTCAAAGAAAAATATAATCACTTTCCCAAGAAAAGTCAAAAATAAAACCAATCAACCAGCCAGCCAACCAACCAAAGAACTGATGGAGGCTAGGATGCTGATTTTCTTTACTGAGACCTAGTGTCATGTATCCCAGACTGGCTCGGAACTCAGTAGATACTGGTAAGATGATCTCAATACTAGGAAGGCAGAGGCAGGAGGACCAGTAGTTCTAAGTCAGGTCTACCTCCATACACAGGGGATTTGAAATAAATGTCGACTACATGAGACCTTGTCTCAAAAGAAAATACTCCAAACTTGTGGCAGCAAGATGGGCCGGCAGGTAAAAGCTCGTGAGGCCAAGCCAATGACTTGAGATTGAGTCCTAGAGTCCATTACAGAGGGAAAGAACTGGCTCTCAGATGTGTAAGGCCCTCTGACCCTTACACATGCCAATTTATCTACGCATATTATAAAGTCAGGAAATGCTTAGAAATTCTAGGGAGGGCGTCAGACAGATGCTTTTGTCTCATTGACCCACTCAGAAGCCCAAAGGTGCCCCCCTCATTACTGTTGTACATCCTAAGTATTCCTTTTCATACATTTTCCCATGAAAGGAAGGCATTCCAGCGGGCCACGCGAGGAGAGGGGAAAAATACCTCGTTTCTCCTAAAGCTTTGCTTCATAGCAAGCCTGCTCTTGCTATCAACCTGACAATGCCCTATAGCCCTTGCTTCCTCCAACACATTCCTGAAACATGTCAGACTCCACAGTCAACCCCATGGTCACCCAGCAAAGAAGAATCCACTGAAAGGAGATTCTGAATTTGGGGGCTAAATGCCCATTAATCGTTGATTTCGTTTTGCTAGGGCTGATGATGGTGTGTGTGTGTGTGTGTGTGTGTGTGTGTGTGTGTGTCCAGAGGCAATCGAGAAGGCTCGCTCCCTATGGATTCCAGCAGCTCCTGTCTGCCAGGGGAAGCCACACTATAAAACCCTGCAGCAGCTCAGTGTCGAGGGAGGAGCACAAAGGAGCCTTTTCAAGCCCTCAGCTTTGAAGCCTAGTGCGGTGGCACATATTTGTAATCCCGACACTTGAGAGGCTGACCCAAGAGGATTGCTGTGAGTGTTGAGGCCAGCCTGAGCTACAGAGTGAGACCCTTTCTCATAAAAACTGAGGGAAAAGGAAAAAAGAGGGAGGAAGGGGAAGAGAGAGAGAGAAACAGAGAGACATAGACAGAGGCAGGCACAGGAGACTGGAACCTCCCCAGTTTGATGAGGAGAAGAGTTCCCGGGTTGGGAGACAGAAAGTCTCTGGCTTTCAATTCTGAGCCGCAGTACTGGAAGAACCTGGGTGTTAGCAAATCCTCCTGAACTGGATGTATCTGTTTTGCCTGCCGCCCCACCTGTCCAGCAGACTGAAGACAAAAGTATTAGAAATGCTGTGAGCGTGGCCGGGCGTGGTGGCTCCTGCCTATAATCTCAGCCCTTAGGAGCTCAGAGAAGGCAGGCTGGAGTCAAGGTTTATCTGCGCTGTATGAGACCCAGCTAAAAGAAACGCCCCCGGAACAAAAGGAAAAACAAATACAAGTACTCACTGAACAACAGAAGAACGAGGAACGAAAACAAAAATGGTAACTTTTCCAAAAGAGAATCTCAGAGTCTTCATCTATGTAATGGGGTCAGAAGGGGGCAGTCCCAGCCCTGTGTTTTGTTGTAAGGTAAAGCTTAAAGAGTTGTGCAGAGCTAAGGGGAACCCAGGTCAGAATGAGGTGTGCTTGCCCCTGTGGGGAGTCCCTTCCGATTGCGCTGATTGCATCTTTTTTTTTCATGAAGTATACTGCCTTCCCTTACTCCTCAGGCTTTCAGCAAATCATCCAAGCTTTCTTGGTGCAGTCTCTGGAGCAGCAACCCCCTACCTTAAAGGCTAGTGTGCAGATGTAGCACCGGAGTGCCTTGTGTTCCTGCTGCCCCCCCTCGCCCCCCATTGATCCTGTGATGGTCTAAGAACTGACTAGGGATTTGCTCAGTTGGGAAAGTGCCTGCCTAGCAGTACTAAAAACCCTGGGTTTGATCCCCAGCATGGTGTGAACTGGGTTTCATGACATACACTGTAATCCGAGCATTCAGGACGTGGAGGCAGGAAGATCACACGTTCAAGCCCCAACTGGGAAGTATTTCTAAATAAAAATAAAAAAAAAATGGCTAAGAACTTCTGGCCTCAGACACAGTGAACTGGAAATAACTGACTGTTGTAGTTGATTTACCAAGATAATTATCCAACCTCTGGCAGGAGTCCTGTCTGTCAGTACATCATCAGCCGTTGACCAATATATTTCTTTTAACTGCTTGTTTTCTGCCCTGCTTAAATGACATGTAACATAAACAGGAGAACAAACCCAAAAACATAGCAAAAGGCCCTAACATTCTGGGGCCACTGACTTATAATCAATGAGTTGTTCCACCACGCCCATCAGGTGACTGCGGAGGAGACTGCAGGTGTGGCCTGTCTCCTTCTGCCCTTCTTAGGTTTCTATCTATTTCTCTTCTTTTCCTTTAAGAACAATTGGGAGACTTTTGGGCGGACCCGTTTGCAACATGTTGACTCATTTAGGTGTGAGAGAACCGAAGTAATTCAAGTGAGACTCCATCAAGAGCATGGTCAAAACAATTAAAAAGAAGGGTTCCGAGGATATCGAGTTACAGCAATATGACACCTCTGGTGCATCTCCTTCCTCAGCCAATGTAATTGGCTACCTGAGGCTTCACACCAGCCTGGGAAATTGTGTTTCAGCACACAGTTTTGAAGTCGCTTTCCCTGTTTTGACTGTGATCTGGGCATAGACACATTACATAATTTAAAGCGATTGAAGCATTAACCTTTTTTTTTTTTCTTTCAGGACTCAGTGAGAAACTTCCTTAAGATTTTTTTGTGTTTAAGACAAAAGTCTTCCAAAAGCTTGTTCGTTTCCAGCTCGAGTTCCATTTAATGTAAAATTTAAAAAAGACTAATTTCACACAGCGTTCAGCTGTTGATAGGTTTCCTTTCCCGCTGGATTACACAGGCAGCACAGTCCACAGCCTTCTTGATGAAGACAGCAGATCATGTTGGTTTTATAGGAAATATCTTTGAATGACTGTACATGTGAACAGTGGAAGACAGTTTCATAAAGGACCTTTAGGAGGCAGGCATGGCTTCAGTTTAGTCCTATAAAAACTTGACAGTATACAATAGCCCATAGAAGGTGCCAGGAAAATACAAAGAACTAAAATAAATACAAAAAGCACAATACATCATAAAATAATAAAATGATAAAAACAATAAATAGGTAAGTGTTTTTGTAGGACTGGGTGTTACCTTTGTCTCTATGAGACAGAGAGGGGGTGGGGAGGAAGGGCTGTGATGGAGAGGATCTGGTCTGAGGAGCGTTAAATACAGCCTCAGAACAGAGCTCTAATGGTGGCTGCCACTCCTTGCTAAATCCAGAGTCCCTCTGTATTGTCAAAGCACAACAGGTCTAAGTACTTCTGTTGATATTTTTCCTGTGGAACAGCTTCCACACATGGCAGTGCCTGGCTTTCCTTATAAAGACACATGTAGCAGAGCATGGTGGCACATTCTCAAGTTTAGCACTCTGGAGGTAGAGGCTAGAGAATCAGTAGTTCAAGGCCAGCCTCTGCTACATAGCTCTGTCGTCTCACTTTCTTTGTGAATGTGTGTGTATTTATGTACATGAATATATATATATATATATATATATATATATATTCATATAGTATATAAAAACTGGAGATATCTACAGAGTGAGTTTGAGACCAGACTGGGTTACATATTAAGAGTGTTTCTCCCTGAAGAACCCCAAAATTTGAGAATGCAGCTCAATAGTGGATTGCTTGCCTGGAATGTATGAAACTCCTATGTCTTCAGCACGGTACAAAGTAAGGGTGGTGGCACACACCCGTAGACCTAGCACCTGAGAGGTAGAGGCAGGAAGGTTAGAAGTTCAAGGCTATACAGTGATTTCCAGGCCAGATGGGAACACAGAAGACACTGTCTCAACACAAGAACAGGAACAAACACAAAACAAAATTCAAGCAAACAAACAGAAAACCAGAATTGCAAATCTCTTCCGGTAGAAAGTATATTTTGACAGAATAAAAGTCAGCCTACACGTCTGTTGACAGGCAGGAAATACTACAGTTAATCCCCTTGTGTAAGCTTGCCAGTTAAAATCTAGGACATATAAAATTAAATGTCATAAGGAAAATATAATAAGCAGGCACGTCAATTATTAGGTACTCTCTTGTACGTGAGTGGTTCTGTACCTCCACAATGACAGTGCTCCTGGCAGCCCAGAGCTACTAGGTGTGAGAGGAAATAGTTCAGGGCTGTGTTGAATAATGTTTTGTCCTGTTAGAGAACTCTCCTTCCTCATTCATTCGAGATATTAGACTTACTTTTGCAGATTAGAAGAAGCTAATGTGCACTGATGTTTCCGTGTAAGCTCAGACATTTTTGAATAAATTCGAAATGTCTTGATAGTTTATGCATAAGATGGTAACAATCATTCAGAAAGATGTCCCCCCCTCCACCTTTTAAGTACAGTGAGGATGACCTTGAGCTTCTGATCCTCCTGCCCCTGCCTTCCATGTATTGGGATTATGGTAAGTACCACCAGACCTGGTTTTATGCAGTGCTGGGGATCGAACCCAGGGCCTCATGGATGCCAGCAAGCCGTGTGCCAGCTGAACACGTCCCGGGTGGAGTAAACCATTTATTTATAAGACAAGTAGGTTATAAAAGCTGCAGGCCACTATCTATTACAAAGAAAAAGTCATTAAGCATACAGGAGTTTTATTTTACATAGTTTTAATTCTTTAAAAAAAAAATAAAGACCAAGTGTATTTTACTTTTATTCTTAAAAAAGCAGTTTTTCTGTACTTAATATTTTTGAGTGTTTGCAAATTGGTGGGGAGGGGTAGTATTTGGTTCTCAAATCCATTTAGAATGAGAGTTTAAGAATACTACCATTCAGTTTTCTGTGTTTCTTTCTCGTCTTTCTATTTCCTATTGTTCCTTCTGCTCCTCAACACTCATACCCAAGCCACACATGACTGTGAGCACCAACACTGGGGAGACTGAGGCAAGAGGGTCCCTGTGTTAAAGGACAACTGAACTACAACAAGTTCCCGCATGCTTGAGGTACAATATGAAAACCTATTTAAACAAACAAACAAACAAACAAACAAAAACACAAAAGTAAGGCCAAACCAAACAGGAAACAAAACACAGCCAAGTCTGATAGAGCATGCTCAGAATCTAAGAGGATTCTGGGAGGGAGAGGCAAGATGACCAGTTCAAGGCCATCCTCAGTAACAGAGTTAGGTTTGTGCCAGCCTGGGTTACAGGAGACAAACCCAAACTCAAGTACATGCGCACACAATCCGAGTCTCCATGTTCATTGTGTTATATCCTGCCTTTCCCACTTAACATACCGTGAACATTTTTCCATGTCATTAGCTTTGCTTTGAATATGTTCTTGACCACATAAAATTCCATCCTCCTGATGCACCTGTTTCCTTTTAAGCAAAGACACATGCTGTGGTTTCAATCACACTGGCCTCTTAAAAGTCAAAAGAAAATTCTTTGTGCTGATCTCCCATGAGCTCCTTGTGAATCTACATTTTTAAATTCCATTTATAAAGCATATTATGGTGTAAATACAACTCCGGGCACTTAGATACAATGGATGGTTAATAAGCACTCTAAAGAATAAGCCAGTCAGCTCCTGCTCCCTTGATCTTCTGAGTCACCCACAACACCATTAAAATGTCTACAAGTATCACACGTACTTTTCCATTTTGTGACAGCTAAAAATAGTTTTACTTCAACCTCCTGAGAGAGTAATTAGTGCAGTTTTAAGCTTAAATAAGCTCAGAAGTAGAAACACTCACAAATTTACAAGGACACCACTTGAAAGTTTTAATTTATGAGTTACACGATCGAGTGTGGAGAGAGGTGGCTACCTCCGGGGGTTTGCTCAGGTGCATCCCACCTCTGGGCTACACAGTCCTGTCCCCCAGGGCAGAGTAATTTTCTAATTGTTTCCATGTCTTCAGAGAGATTGAGGAAGCTTTAAAATACTCTGTAGACAGTATGCTTTGGATCTCTTTAGGGATAATATATGCAGCATAAATGAAGCCCTTAATCCTCAGGAGGGCACTGTGGAACTACATTCCGTTTCTTAGGGTTGTTTGCCTGGGGAAGGTTCTTTTGTTACTCAGATTCTGAGCGGACTGCAAGGCCAGGCCTGCAGAGAAAATGATTCATAATTTCATTTACTTTAAAGACAAAATGTAATATGTACATCTACACACACACACACACACACACACACACACACACATGTACGTGTGTGTGTGTGTGTGTGTGTGTGTGTGTGTGTGTATAAGTGTATGAAACTAGAGTGTCCTGGCTTACTGTTGAGTGCTCCCTGCTCAAATTGAGCAGATCAAAAAATAACTGAGCCGTGTGTACCTGGAAGTGTGCATTTGGGTAAGGAGGTGTACTTTTGCATCTGTACTAAGCAAACATGAACCAGATGTTTTATAAGGTCCCATCTGTACAGCTCTCAACTCCAACACCTCTTAATCTAAAACTGAGTAGTCTAAAAAGCAAGTCCTCTACATCCTCTGGTCAAGGCTGGCTTTCCAGAGTGGTCTCACCAGCCTCCCCTCCACCGCTGCCCAGTTAGAGAGTAAGCCCTTTTCCATCCGGAAAACAAAACAGAGATTGCTGTTCAGATAAAATATTATAGGTTTATTTAAAACTTATTTCTCACCTTGAGTATGCAAAATACAAACTCCACAAAATGTTCATTTTTTTTTACTTTGTAGTTTACAAATATACAAAATAGAAGTTTGCTTAAATTTATATTACATATTTATTAAGGCAAGGAACTATATAGAAAAACACATTTGTTCTGCTTAAAGGCATACTTGGGAATAAACCATTGTACAAATTATTGCACATCTGAAACCACAGTGCATAACAGACTGTCTGCATAAAAATGTTACAGAAATAAACCAGGCTTATTTACCTGACTTAGGTCATAAATGTAGATCGGAAGACAAAAATAGATTTTCCTTGTCAAAGTATGCAGCAGTTGGAGAACTTTGGCTCCCCGTTTGGTACCTTTAGAACCACGACTCACCAAGCACCATCGTTTAGGCTGTTAGAACATGTTCTGTACCTGAATTGCTTCCTCTTCCTCTGACGTAATAATGGCTTTTTAGAAGGCAAAGAGCTTACAAGGTGATCTTTACATGTATATTGCATCATCGAAACACAATTCAAGGGAACTCTGGTCGTCCCTCCCCCCAGCTCACTGATTTAATGTATACCCTGATATCCACAAACTTCCAGTCACCCCTTGGCATTTTGTAAGTCCAGGCATGTTCAAGTTGGATTTGGTATTGGAATGATAGAAGATCCAGTCTCAGACCCCATCTGTTCTGTGATTTTTTTCTTTTTTTTTTTTTTTTTTGTTTGTTTGTTTTTAGTATTTTTGTTTTGTTTCGTTTAGTCTCTCGGACTCTTCCTTTCTCCTGATTATCCATTCACAAGCTGACTTTGCTGGGAACTTGACCATGATTGTAGCGCTTGCCAGCTGGGCTCCTCCCCTCGTGGGAAGACAGTGTGAAAGGTTAAAAAAAAAATACTGAACTCTCTCCTGGCAGTGTGGGTCGTTTCCACTACGTGGGATTTAAAAGTGCCTCTTCATGTGCAAGGCAAGGTGGTCGGACCTGGAAAAGGCCCTGTCGCACTTCTGGCACTGAAAGGGCCGGTGCCCCGTGTGTTTGCGGTAGTGCCTGGTCAGTTCATCGGAGCGGGCGAATTTCCACCCACAGCCATCCCAGTCACAGTGGTAAGGTTTCTCGCCTGTAAAGGGAAAGGGAGAATGGGCTGCTGAAGCCATTGCTAGAATGAAGAATTAGCCCCTTTAAAAAAAGAAAAACAAAAAACCCCGGAGAGGCCAGAGAGCAAATTCTGGTGCACACCCCACCCTCTCTTCTTTCAAAAAAGAAAAAATACAAAAATAAATAAATAAATATAGGAATGTCTTTATGACACTGAAGGGCCATACTGAATTTCAGATGAATAGGAATAACACGTGCTATGAGTTTAAACTCACGGAGAAACAGTAGTTAACGACTCCCCCCTCCCTCAAATGCAGATACCCTCTCAATCTCTGTCCACTCCCACACAACACAAATCGGGGTTTTCGCTCTTTTGAGTTTAACCAGTGCTGGCAATGGACTGGATTAGACTTCTCTCTGTGGCAATACAAAGGATCCCATGCCGTTCCGCTGGGTCCAGAATGCCACCCATGGCTAATTTCTCCAGCAGTGCCGTTCTGGCTGATTCAAGAACGGGATCTAGAAGACTTTACCCACTTAATACTACTTAATAACTACCTTTACATTATTTTTTGTTATTTTGAGACTGGGGTTCTTTCTTGGCCAGGCTGGTCTTGGATCAACAGGATTCTTTCAACTCACTGTCTTTGGTATTTGTTAACTCCAAAGTTGAGTGTCACCATACCCAGCTCGCAGGGGCAGTTTTAAACCAGAACTCCCAGCAATGGGAACCATTAAATTCTTGGAACATAAATCTGATCAAATTATTCTAAAGACTGGCATAGAGTTAAGGGTAGGTAGATCTACAAGGAGGAGGAGGAGGAGGAGGAGGAGGAGGAGGAGGAGGAGGAGGAGGAGGGGACAACTATGAAAATAATCTAGAAAATTTAAAACTTTTCGTTTGAAGACACCACATTTTTGCATTGCAAAGTGTAACTTCTTGCTTCCAGGGCTAGGAGGGGCTGGCGCACACAGGAAACTGCCTATCTTTTAAAGGCCCAGTGAGAAACTGCACATTCAGGCGCAGATAACATCCATCAAGCCAAAAGGCTTCTGGGCAAAAACACAGGCGCCTGTTTGCTGCCCTCCTGTGTGATCCGGGAGATGGAGAAGAGATACACCCCAGCACCCAAGAAAGCCCCGAGGAATCCACAGCCAGCCGAGGGGCACCAACCCTCCTCCACGGCCTCCACAGCGCTGGGTCCCTTACCTGTGTGAGTTCGCAGGTGTGCCTTGAGATGAGAACTCTTCGTATAGGTTTTGCCACAGCCTGCATAGTCACAAGTGTGGGTGGCTGTTCTTTTCCGGGGCCACGACCTTCTTCCCCTCTTTGGCTTGGGCTCCTCTGGCAGGCAGGAACCCGGTGGCATGAGCTCTACGGGTAAAGAAAAGTGGGCTCAGCTTCATTCTGGATAGTCTCGAGAACCCCCAGAAGCAGAGCTCCCCAGCCGCCATCTCCACCAATCCCTTCCCCCACTGACCTTGATAATGGAGAGAGGGGACTTGCGACTGCATCTGGTCTGGCAGGAAAGGAGGGTAGTTGGGCCCCGGATGGGGATGGAATCCTGGGGGAAGAGGCAGGCCAGGGTGACAGTCCCTGCTGTTCAGCAGTTCCTCGGGACTCAGTGTAGGGGTAGTCCTGGTGGGGAGCTGCCGCCCCAGGGGGAAGTCGTGTGTGTTGGGCCGGTGGCCATTGCTGAGCTGGGGTCCAGCGCTCAAGTGGGCCTCTAGGGACCGGCTGACCGTGCAGGACGGGACGGCCTCTTGCTTAATCTTGGGGCACATGCGCGGCGGGCCACCGCTGTAGGGCGCCACTACCACGGGGTGGCTGCCGTCTGGGCTTCCTTTGCTAACACTGATGACCGAAGGGCTGCTGTACTCGCTGCCAGGGGTGGTCAGAGCCGCCTTCAGCACAAACTTGCCCATCAGCCCGCCACCTGGCGGCTGAGGCTGCTGTGGCGGAATGTATACTGGGTCCAACTCCGGCCGCAGGAGCTCAGCCACGAAGCCGCCCGAGGGGCTCACGTCATTGATATCCGCCAGGTTGAAGGGGGCCGTGGGAGGTGGTGCAGATTCTCGGCTGTAGAGGAGCCCTCCACCGGTGTTGCCGGCGGCCACCCCCGGGTCACCCCCGGCCCGGATCGGATAACTGAAGCTGCAGGTGGAGGGCGCGCTGGCAGGGCCGCTGCTCGCTGGGGAAGACGAAGATGAAGCTGACGCCGAGGTGGTCACGGTGGCGGCCACCGATTCTTGGTGGGATAGCGAGTTGGAGAGGATAAAGTCTAGGTCCAGGAGATCGTTGAACTCCTCGGTCTCCCTCCGGGGTAGGAGGGCCGGGTTGTTACTGCTGCAAGCCGCACCAGCTCCACCACTCTCCAGGTCTGTGGCCACCGTCGCCGCCAGGTCGTAGGGGCGGCCGGGAAGTGGGGGAAGTCGCTTCATGTGAGAGAGTTCCTCACGCCAACGCTGCAAGAACAGGGAGGGGGAGAGAAACTGTTAAGTTGTAGCCCCCTGTTACCACCCCGAATATTGACTCTGTGGGTGAAGCACACCAACACCCTGTCATAGGAGCTGGAGAGAACAGGAAGGCAGTCTCGGGGACTCCAGGGGCCAGGTACTGCAATCTCAGCTAACACCAAGGTAAGAGGTAAGAGGTGGCGCGTTCCTTCTACTGCAAGCTAGTGCCGCAGCTCCGCCAGCTCAGTTCTCTTCCCCGCCAGATCTGCGGGACGCTCCAGCCGCCCACGGAATTGGGACACTGGGACACTGTGGCTTTCTCCCCATGCACCATAGCCACCCGGTCGCCTACGCACTACGATCACTCCGGCCCAAAGGGTCTCGAGACTTGTCCACCTACAATATAGTGGCCCGAGTGCGCCCACCCCACGGTCCGGACGCCCGGAGACCTGTGGGGAACCGCTGTGCGCCCCTGGCGGTACCGCAGGGCCGGGACCACACGCACTTAAGGCCGACTCAGGGGCCGGCCGAGGAGCCACCTTGGGAAGGCTGTAGAGTCCCAATGGAGGGCAATCCTTGTCCTAACCAGGGGCTCTTGGTGACCCCCAGATTCCGCCCATCCACCCCACCCCATCTGCAGAAATCTACAGGGCACTAGCGTGACACTCACGTTAGTCGGGGCACCTGCTGGACGCAGTGTCTTCTCCCTTCCCGCCGGGCCGGACGCGAACGTGGAGAAGGACGGGAGCAGAGCGTCGCTGACAGCCATGTCAGACTCGCCAGGTGGCTGCCTGCGGGCCGGGCGGGGCGCACAGGGACCAGGAGTCAGGGGACACCCTGGCCACTGCTCCGAAGTTTCCCACCAGTCCTCACCCCTTTCTGTTCCCAAGCCCAGCATCTCACCTACCTCATTAATGTGGGGGCCCAGAAGGTCCTCCGGAGTCCGAAGAAGAGAGAGGGGTACCCGAACCCCAAAGTCAACGAAGATTAAAAACAACTTTAGAAACAAAACCCCAAACCAAAACCCCCAAATTTCCCGAGATCCTTCTTCTTTGGATTCAATATAAACCAGCGATGTCTTTTAAAAAGTTCCTTTGTATACAAAAATTCTTAGAAAAGTTGTAAACTCTTATAAAAATAGACAATCAGCAAGGCAGATAAGTAGGTCCGATGGCCAGGCTGCACGCTCTTGGACTCAGCAGTGTCCCCCGCCGTTGTCGCGGCCACTGTGGCTGTCGGCGGCGCGGGAGCTGTGGTCCGGGCGGTGGGCGGGCGGCGCCGCCAGGTGAGAATGGCCGCGGTGGCGCGGAACTGCGAGCTGGGCGGTGGCGCGGGGTGCGGAGTCCTGGGGACTGTGCCGGGTGCGCGCGGCCATGGGCGCGGGTCACGGGTGGGTGGCTGGGTGGGGGGCTGGAGGGGCGGGGAGGGGCACTCGGCGGCTCCGGGTGCCGCCGCCGCCCGCCACCGCCTCTGCTCCCCGCGCGCCCGGAGCCGCGCTCGCTCTCTCGGCCGGGGAACTGCCGGCGGCCGCCGCGCGCTTCTTACTTATAACTTCTCGCTCGCTCGCTCCCCGCCTCCTCCCTGTGGCGCGCGGGGCTCCGCCGCCAGGCCCCGCCCCCTGCCTTTCTTCTCCCCGCCTTCCCGCAGCCCCCCCCGCGCGTTGCCATGGCAGCTAAATAAACAAACTCCACGCACGTGGGGGCGGGGGCGAGGGAGGGGCACGGGCGGGGCGGGGCCGGGCCGTGACGCCAGCCCGGCAGCTGGCGGGCTGGAGCCGTGCTGACGCCGGCGGCGGTGGCGGCGACGGCGGCTTCGGCGCTGGGAGCCCCGGCGTGGCTCCCGTGGTCGCGCTACTCGGAGTCCTCTGCGCGGCCACGGTCGGTTCCCTGGGCTCGAAAGCCCTGCCAAGGGAACCCTGGCGGGGACAGGAGATTAGGGGGGAAGAGGCGGCGCGCCCCTACCCCTGCTCGCGTACGCGCTTGTCCAGTCGTCTGCGCACTCAGGAGCGCGATTATCCGCGTGACTCATCCTGCCCGCCCTCTCGCATACGCACGCAGAGGCCCGGCCGTGTCGGCGCAGGGCTTGGCCTGGCGCGGGTGCCAGTGGGGCCTCCTGTAGGGTGTGGGTGGGGGCCTGGTGATGGGGGGGGGTGACTAGGAATCCCAGAAGCTAGGAGAAGGGTTTCCGCGCCCTCTGTGGAGGAAAACGGCCGGGATTGGGCGCGCAGTCGTCCGTCTTGATAATGGAAGGAACAAGGAAGGGAGTGAAAGCGGTCCAACTTTGGGGGGAGTGGGATCGCGGAGAGGAACCGGGGCGCGGAGAGAGATACCTTTCGCCAGGGATCGCAAAGCTCTTTACAAGCTACGCACTCGCACTGTTCAGTTTGAAGATGAGAAGTGAGTCATAAAGAGGTGAAGCGGCGAGGTAAAGGTCATAAGACAACTCGCTCCCCTCGACCTAGGTTCTGAGCTAGCCAACCCACTCAAAGGGACTTCGCTGAGAGGCGATCGTGTGCTGCAGTGGGACCCTAGTTCTCCAAAGTGGCACCTCAGGCCCTTGCCCACCGGGAGGGGAAAAGTTAGCCTTTATTTCAGTTTTATAACCAACCCTCTTTCCCATTCCCCACTACGCTCTTAGTACGTGGTCAGTAATTTTCCAGCCGGGAAAGGTTTTCGCCCTCATCTCTACCAAGTACTTAAAACAAAACAAAAAAAACCGTGAGTGCGGTGTTCAGTATAACTCGCTAAACTCGGTTTACTTTTTTTAGACTAGGTGTTTACTTTGAATTGGGGAGCAGAGTTGGGTTCCGCCGCCCTCACGGTTGAACCCCCCCACTCCTGGCGGAGACTGCTGAGGGCGGGGACTGAAGAAAGGGACTCGGGGAAAAGGGTCGCTGCCCCAGCTCAGGCAGCGTGTGCGCTCGCTCCTCTCTCGTGGCGTCCTCGTCGGTGCCACGTCCTCTCTCGTTTCACCTGTTTGAGTCCCGGCATCCTGGGACCTATATTAGTTTTCTTCGGAAGATTTGTCATCCTGAATTTTCCACTTCTGGCCGACCACAGAAGCGTTCTTGGAATGCATCTCGTCCCAATGAAATGGGGCTGCCCAGTCAGTCAGTCAAAGGCAGGTCTAGAGCTGGGCGCCCTTGGAGGGGCTTTTCATCCTTTCTCTTGGTTTTGGCAGAGGACTAGGCGGGCTTTCGGGGCTAAGGGATGGGAGAGAGAGCGCAGGACTTCGCCTGGAAGCGGAGCTCCTCCTTCACGTGACCTCGAGGGGTTCAACCCCATGCCCTTGGAACTAGGCCAGTTTAACTCTGAAAATATTACTCATTCAAAGGAACAACAAAAAGAATACCTGTTCCCACCCCCACCCCCACCCCCGATTGTGGTGTCAAGAAAGAAAAAAAAAAATCCCGGCTCGGAACACTAGGACTGGGCATTCCTTGGAAAGTGAGCGCCACTTAGATGAACCTGTGCTTGAGAGCCGCCACCCTTAGGATGTAAACAGTAAGTCAGGGCTTGGAATTTACAACTTCTATAGCCGAAGTCAGTCAGGGCCCTAGACTTTCAGCTCGGGGGTTTTTATTTACCTAAGACAGTAGCCCCTCCCCACTCTGACCATCTAACCAGTAACCACCACAGTGAAAAAAAAAATTTCACAGATGAATTGGAAAGCCACTATTATGTCATATAATCAAGGCAAGACTCTGAAACTCAACTGAGAAAGATGAAGTTTCCCCACAGCCTCCTGGAGGATAAAAGCCAGCAGGCAACTCTCGGGTTATTCTTGTCATTGCATCATAGGAGGAAATCTGTATATTCATCCCAGATTTCTAAAAGAGCTATGAAGTCCCAGCTCGCAACTCATCCCTTTCAAGGCAGGTGCCGGGTGTGACTCCAGGGTTATGACCCTCCCTCGCATCAGAACAGGTAGGGCCAGAAGAGTTAAATCCCTGCCCTATATAATTTATAAACATGAGGCTGTGTAAACCTTTGATGACTAAATTGCACTCTAAAATAATAATAATAGAAGACACCCTTTAAAGAAGAATTAAATACTGGTGACTTTATTTCAGCAAACTCATATTACAAGTTTTGTGGTATGGAAGTTAATTATTGATGTCCTTGGAGTGTTAAAATACATTTTTTTTTCCAGCACAAATGGCAGTAGTGGGCAGATGATGTAATGGCAGTAGCCAGGAGGCTGGATGCCCAGCTGTGGGGGAGACTGTGTGAGTGTCCCCAGCGCAGGACTCTCCACATAGCTGGGCACAGGTCTGGGCCCCCGTACCTTTTCCCGGGTTTTCTGTAGATAGCTGCCAACAGGACTCAAGAAAAGGTACTCTTTGGAGTTTTTAAAATCTGTGAGGCGTCTCACTGTTGCCTAGTCTGGTCTGGAACTTATAGCACAGTCAGGTCTTGAACTCATTATAGGTACCAATCACCAGGCCCAGAAAAAAAAAGTTTTTTTGGTTTTTTGTTTTTTTTAAATTGAATACGGGAAGGTGAATCCCCAGAGCCTAACCTGAGCAAGGCGAGCTCTCTGTCACTGAGCAGTATCCTTGGGTTAAAAACTGTTTAGCTGGTGGTGGTGGCGCACGCCTTTAATCCCAGCAGAGGCAGAGGCAGGCGGATTTCTGAGTTCAAGGCCAGCCTGGTCTACAGAGTGAGTTCCAGGACAGTCAGGGCTACACAGAGAAACCCTGTCTTGAAAAAACAAAAACAACAACAACAACAAAAACCCTGTCTCAAAAAAACCAAATTAAAAAAAAAAAAAGCTGTTTAGGCAAAGGAAAGGGTGGCTTTCAGGACTCAGGTTGTAAAATCCCGACTGTGAGGACTCGAACCCCCGAAAGCCCACCCTCACTTCAGTGTCACTGTTTTTGTTTCCTTTGCCATCTCGCTGTGTTTCCCAGGCTGGTCTTGAACTCCTGGGATCAAGCGTTCCCCCCACTTTAAGCTTTTGAGTGCCCAGAATGACATGCGTGTCCCATCATGCCTGTTGTGCTTGGCATTAACTTCAGTCTTCCGTTGGGGTTAAAAATGTGGGTTTTCAAAAGTTGGGCATGACGACGGTACAGGCCTGTAGCCCAGTGTTCGTAGGCTGAAGCGGGAGCGTCCAACATTCAAGGCCAGCCTGGGCTCCGGAAGGAAACCTTGCTTCAGAAGGGAGAAAGGAAGCAGAAGGGAGATGGCTGTATCACTAGATTCTCAAGTTTGCACTTTGCTGGTTCGTAGCTTGGCAAGGGAACTCACTTTGCCCGTTTCCTCTTCCATAAAATGGGGATATTAATAGTAGCCACTTCTTAGAATAATGAGGACCTAATTAGATCCTCTAAAGAAGCGAGTCTTGACACTCGGGGCTTAATAGGCTTTAGTATCACCAGTTTTCTCCAGGCACAATAAACTGGAGATAGATGGGGACCATCGCTTCATCCACTGGGGCGTCTCCAGCTGCTCCTTTAGGACCTGCCTGACACGTGCTGTGCTCTCAGCATTGCCGAATGGATGAGTAGTGCACTTTCCCTCTGTAAACAGTTAACAGGAAGCTGCTCTTTCTCCTCTCCACTCTAGACTCGTTAGCTGCCCCCCTTCAGAGTGAGTCTGCACAGCCTCTTCCAACCTCACCCTCTTCCCCGGCTTCCTACAGGGATGCCTGGCTTTCCCCTCAGGCTCCTCCTTACCTTACCTTGTCCCAGGCATGCAGGTATTCACAGAGGTTTTGCAAATTTGGTTCCTAAATTGCTCCACTCACTTCCCTTTTCCTATCCTGGCTACCTTGATTTAGCTTTTGGTCAAGGCCGTCATCTCCAGACCGGCCTTTTCTTTTTGAAGCAGGGGTGTTATATATCCCAGGATGGCCTCCCGGGACTTTCTGGAGGTCACAGAGGTAGAAAAGGGTGACCTTGAGCTTCCGACCCCCTTCTGCTCACACTTGCATTAAAGGGATACACCCACAGACTGCTTTATGCTTATTTTGATTCTCGAACCCAGGGCTTCATGTGTACTAGGCAAGTGCTCTACCCACTGGGCTATATCCCAAGCCCCGTCAGCAGGCAGACCTCTTTGCCTAGAGAAGCAAGACCTAACTGCTTACCCCTGGCTAGACCAAAGGCTTCCTATTCTGGCCCTAGATAAACTTTCCAGAGTCCTCTTTGGAGACCAGTCCAAGATTCTTAAACTCTCAACTCTCAAACCCATGAATCTGTCATGTCTTTTTCTGTCCGGAATAGCCTCTGTGCTGGCCTGTAATCATGGTCAAAGCCCCAAATTGTATTGTTCCTTTAAAAAAATTCTCTTCTATTTCTTATCTAATCTATCTGTCTGTCTGTGTGTATCTAGTCTCTCTCTCTCTCTCTCTCTCTCTCTCTCTCTCTCTCTCTCTCTCTCTCTCTCTCGGTTAGGGGATCACTTTCTAGTGTTGGCACTTTCCTTCCACCAGGGATTAGGGATTGAGCTCAGGTGCCTGTCTTGGTGACAAGCTCTTTCTTTGCCCTCGGAGCCATCACTACCCTTCAGATTTTTTTACTCACATTTTTCTCTCTGCTCGGGTGTTGGCAGGATGGGACTTAATTTATCATCCTTTTTATTCCTCGACCCTTTCTTTTTCTTTTCTTTGTAAAGTTCTCCGATTGAGGCAAAAAACCAACCAACCAACCAAGCTCGCTTGACTCTCTTTTCAGAGCAGCTGGTCAAAGTGGGTGAGCAGCCCGTGCCCAGCCGTTGTACTAAAGCAAACGTGAAAACACAAGCAAAAATAACCAAAGCCCAAACCAAAACCAAATGGAGAGAGACTCGTCTGCAGCCAAACTCATTGCCTTTCAAAACCCAGAACTTGGGTATTGAAGTTTTTAGAGCAGAAAATGAATCACAGACATTTAAGAATCAATTCTCAGAAATTTAATTAAAATCTTTTTCGTGAACTCTTAGGTTTGATCACTTTAGTTGCAGTCTTAGCGCTTGAGGCACATGCGTACTTGTATTTCTCTCTCTCTCTCTCTCTCTCTCTCTCTCTCATGCTTTCTCGCTCTCCCTTTCTCACACACAAAACAAACCAAAAAAAAAAAAAATCCAAAACCCAAACAAGCAAACAAAAAAACCCCAAAACAAAAGACCCAGTACACCCTTTAAGCTATTTACAGAGAAACTCTAAAATTAATGGAGTACCATTATTTTTAAAATTCTTGATGTTTTGTTGTGCTGTTTTGTTTTGTTCTTGATACAAATTCTTACCCTGGAGCCAAGGCTGCCCTCACACTCATGGCAGTCCTCCTGCCTCAGCCTGGATATAAATGCTGAGATCACAGGCTGAGCTACTATGTCCTATTTGAGTTAGGCTCTTACTATCTGGAACTCGGTAGGTAAACTAGGCTGGCCCCAAACTCACCATAGTCCTGCCTCTCACTCAGTGCTGATAACAATAGTTCTCCCATACTGTGCTTATTTTTTTATTCTTAGTGGCAACATAGAAGAGAGTAACTTTTAAGAGTAATATATTGCACTAATAATTCTCCTAAGAAATTAAGGGATATTGTAAACCATCATTAACAACATGATTAATTTTTAAGCATAAAAAATCTCACTGGATACAATAGTCATTTGAAACATTTAAAGTTAATGAGCTGTACAGGTGTAATGGTACAAGCCTGCAATCCCAACACTTGGGAGGTGGAGGCAGGAAGTTCAGGAGTTCAAAACTAGCACAAGTGACAGGTGTTACTGTTCACAGCAGTAAAACCCTAATTAAGACAGAAGTTGGTACCAGGGACTGGGGTATTGCTGTGATAGGCCTGACCATGCTTTTGTTTGGAAGAATGTGGATTTGGGGACTTTGGACTTGGAAAGCCATGAAATGCTTTAAGTGGGGCTTAATGGGCCAGCCTAGTAGGAATATAGAAGACAGTGGTGCTGAGGGTCATTTGAACTGTGTAGGCCTGATGGCCCAAGAGGTTTCAGTGGAGAAGAGCTTTAATACGTGACTGAGAGACTGTTTTAGTGAAGAACATGGCTGCTTTTTGCCGTTGTCAGAAGAGACTCCCTAGGGCTAAGGTAAAGAGATTTATATTAATTGCATCTGCCAAGGAAGTCTCAGAAAAGCCCAACAAAGACTTTGTTCTCTGGTTAAGTCTGATGAGGAGAATTTTGAACAAACATAGCAAGCTGAGAAATGAAAAGTACAAAATAAATCGTTTTATTAAAGGGACTCCAGGAAGTGAAATGGAGCTGAATTCAAGGATATTAAATTGAATTAAAGGAGTAGTGACCTTGGGACAAGATTCCACCCTTCTAATTTAGGTTCAGGCAAGGTAGTACAAGCCTTTAATCCCAGGAGGCAAAGATAAGCAGAATTTAGAGTTCAAGGCCAGCCTAGAACAGAACAAATTCTAGGTAAAGAAAAACTTAAATCCAAATTTAGTGGACCACACCTTTAATCCCAGTGTTTAGGAGATCTCTGAGTTCAAAGTCAGTCTATGGAGCAAGATTCAGGACAGCCAGCTTAGGCAGTGAAGGAGCTGGGGAAAAGGAAGCTAGTGATAAAGTAATAGAACAAGGGGGCCAATGTTCCAGCTCCCACAAGCAGCAAAACTCAGCAGTTTCGGCCATGTATCTCTGGCTTTATATTCAAGAGGATAAGGAGACTACTGGGACAATTGATGCTGGTTAGCTGGAGCTAAGAAATTAGTGGTGATTAAGAAAAGACCAGCATCACTGAGGTAAAATCTTCTGGGAAGTATTTTCTGAGAGCACAAAGAAGCTATGTTCCAGAGAGCCAGGATTGTACTTCATGCTGCTGCTGTACTTGGTAACATGTAAGAATCATCCAGGTGGTACTGGTTTTGAAGGCATGAAGGCATCATGGAGAACAGCTGAGGTTTGGCACTGTGAGAGGCCATGGAAGACCATTGGTGACAGTGCACCCTCAGTTGTAATTGAATGACCCCAGGACTGAAGGGGTCATACAAAGGAGTATGGCACCATGAAGAGCGCCTATGAGAGGCTTTGGTGAAGCATAGTTGCAATTGAAGACCCTAGCATATTGGAGATGCCAGTACCATGGGATGACCACCAAGAACAGCAGTGGCAGCGGAGTGGATCAACTTGAACTTAGAGTGCTACAGAGGGCAGAGCTGGAGAAGTGACACCAGCTCTTTGGAGATGCACAGAAGATCATGTGTGGATCTCAGACATTGGAACAAGAAGCTGTGAAGCTGAAATTGACTTGGGAACCCCAAGATGTTAAAGATGCCAGAGCCACAGGATGCCTGCTAAGGAAAGCTGCTAACAGGGAATGGAACAAGCCCAGGAGAAAGAACCTTGTTGCAGTTAACAAAGATGAAAAAGGAGTTGGATATCTGAAGACTGCTTTCCCATTAGATATGGAGATGCAGAGTTTGGACTTTGCCCAGCTGGTTTCCGTTCTTGCTAGGGGGATTACAGTTAAGTGATTGGATGAATCTCAAAAGAGACCTTGAACTTTGGACTTGTTGAGACTGCTATAGGCTACAGGGGCTTTTGAAGTTGGACTAAATGTATTTTGCATTATGCTATATTTAAGTATGGCCCCCATAGACTCATGTTTGAACAAGTCTATGGGGGCCAGGGAGTGGAATGTAATGGTTTATATATGACTGGCCCAGGAAGTGACCATATTAGGAGGTGTGGCCTTGTTGGAGTAGATGTGTCATTGTGGGTGTGGGCTTAAGACCCTCACCCTAGTTGCCTGGAAGTCAGTCTTCTACTAGCAGCCTTCAGATGAAGATGTAGAACTCTCAGCTCCTCCTGCACCGTGCCTGCCTGGATGCTGCCATGTTTCTGCCTTGATGACAATGGACTGAACCTCTGAGCCTATAAGCCAACCCCAATTAAATGTTATCTTTTATAAAACTTGCATTGGTCATGGTATCTGTTCATAGCAATAAAACCCTAAGACAACAGGAGAGTGATTTTTTTTTAAAAAATAGACTAAGGGGAAAATGAGTTGGATTCCCCTCTCTGTCCCCTCACCCCTGTGTGTGTGTGGGGGGGGGGTGTCTGGAGGCCTAAAAGGATTAAACAAAGTTGTAATTTTCTTCTTGCCCTGGTCCACCAAGTTCTGCTGCTTCTTGGAATAGGGAAAACTACTCCAAAGGAGAGCTGACCTCCTGTCCCAGATTCTACCATTCACAGGTGAGAGCTTTGGTACCAGGGTGATTTGCTAGGATCACTCATCTTTCTTTCAAAGGAAAACAGATTCCTGCTGTCCATCATGTTGGAGCTTGCTTGTTTGTTGTTTTGTATTTTCTTTTGCCTTAGGCCAAGTGTAGGATTTAGAAATGAGTTGAAAATGAGTGCTTCACACCCTGAGAAATGCAAACAAGAATCAAGCCTTCTGTGTTTAATTTTCTTCTCAGTTTGTGGGCCAGAGGATAGGTTATTTTTGCCAATATGACTTTATGTCCTTTGAGCCAGGGATCTTTTTAAAATTTAACAATACATTTGATTACTGATTGTTCCTTCCCTTCACATTGTGTTCATTGATCAATTGATCAATTGTAGTGTCCTGCCTGATGGGGAGAGAGCTGGAAAGAGAACAAGAGCAAATGTTCAGAAAGGAAAGAAAAGCCAAGAGAACTTTCTAGCAGAGCTTTTGCATGTCTCATAGTGTATTTGATACATTTGAGTCAATAACTCAAATCTAGATGCTTTCCTATACATATATGGAAAGGCTAGAGTCATCCCTGAAGTGAAAGCCTCTGCATTGTTGCCTGATCTTGAGAAATTCCCAACATGATGGTAGATATGCAAGGAGGGCAATCCATTCAGAGTGAGCTCAGTCTGTGGAGTCAGTTGCTGATGCATTTTTTTTTTTCCTGGTTGCTAAATTTAACCAATAGAGTTCTCAGTGCCAAGCGTTGTGGGGAACATTGGCATACTAAATTCAACGTTCAGATGTTTCATTCAACAAGCTCAAGACAAAACAGCACCTTTGGTTTTTTCCAAGTGCGGATTACCGTTATCGGAGTTCGGTTCTTTGAGCCATTTTGCTGTAACTCTGTTAAGGAGGTGGGGGTGGAGAGAGAGGCTTGCCAGGAATCGCTGGACTGTGGAAGATGGAAGAATGGTAGGAAGTGGAAGCGTGCAAGACTGCGGGAGGAAAAGTCATGAATGATGCCACCCAAGTAATTAGCCTGAGGTCCCTATGACCTTCCACACATCAGTTACATGGTAGCAGTGCATTTGACTGTGAGAAGCGCTTGAATAGATGTGCTTCCTAGACTGCTGGGAACGTTAAGTGAAACTGGAGGCATGAAAGGTGCTCCTCAATGAGACTCCACATAGTTAGTTACTTCTTCAGTATACAGTGCTGGCCCATGGTGAGTTGTCTTGGTTCAAAGACTGAGATGCACTGTCAACCAATTATGGTCCTCCCACCAGCATCACTGCATTTAGGTTACTCAAGGCGTTTATGGCAGTACGTTTGGATTACTCTCCAACTCTGAAAAGACAGAAACAGTACCAAGTTAGAACTGAACTGGACCCCCTCCCCCTCTCCCCCCCCCATCCTTAGCTTGTATCGACAGAATCAGAGGCCTGGAGAGCAGGGTGTTGCTCTTTGCCTGCAGAACTGGAATGAGGAAACAGGCATCCTGACTGCCGTCCAAGCTCAGGCATTGGACAGCAGTGGGGAAGGAAAGCCTGCAGCAAGCGCTTCCGTGAGCCCCCTCCCTCCTGTGTCAGTGCATGCGGGGCAAGCAAGCCTTCGCCGAGGGCTTTCTCAGAGTCCAGATCTGCCCAGAGACCTGTTCCTCATCAGACCCACAACAACCCTGCACAGTGGATATCATCCAAGTTTGCTGAAGACGTGAGGAAACTGGAAATGAAATGAAATGAAATGAAATGGGTCATTTCCAGCCCATCCCGAGACAAATCTAGCACTGGGAGGTTCTCACACCCCTCACAGTGCAGATAAGAATCCGGGGCAGGAAGAGTCTCGACTAGCTAACTAGTCTTCCTTCTGCAGCTAAGGAAGAGATTTCCTGAGATCACCGAAGACATTCTGCTGACCCTTTCTCCCCTCATAGCCTAGTTCTGTCATATGAATCAGCATAAGCAACATGTCACAACTGTGTCCCATTGACTCCGGGGACCTTGGCTCCTCAGGAGAGGGCTGCACAGCTGAACACAGCCCTTTGCTGGCTGAGCCCCTGTTCGGGTATGCCTGAGCTGTCCAGCATGGCCAGGGTGTAAATGTCAAGTAAACATCAAATTCAAGTGCAATCTAACCATTGTCCTGGAACTGTTTGCTTTAGATATAATAGTTAGCAGGAAGAGAGGAGGCGAGGCAGGGAGAGAATGCATGTCATTCCGTAAAGCAAAACGCGAACATGGTGGGCCCTCCCTCTGCCAATGTGTTGAAAAGACCAACGTCAAATAAATTTTTTTAAAAAGCCTGCACTTCATACTGCAAAACCAAGTGTGTTCTTTAGCTTGTAAAAAAAAAAAATTAGATGAGGGAACATTTTCCAGTCAATCACACTGCAGCAAGTCATCCTGTTGAATTTGTGACTCACAGGCGCTCTGTGTCAATAGACAGATGAGCGAGCCCAGCATTATGACTTCACTGGGGGATGAAGCAGAAGTTGGGGGATGAGGCAGGGCCAGCTTTAAATGGGCTCTGAGCTCTGACGGTAAGTAGCCAAGGAAACACTGAACACTGGGTAATCGCATCCATTGTTCTTGTTTATTTCTTGCTTGTCTCCTAGGAAATAAGTAATTTAAATTTGACTTTATCCTTTTCTGCCTTAAGTTCGAAGGCTGTGGTCCTTACCTGGGGTACAACTGATGGAATATCTCTTTTTTCCTATCTTCTCAGCAATACTAGGAAGTAAAGATATTTGTATTATTTCATTTTACTTTATTATTATTATTATTAATTTTATTATTATTAAATCTTTTGAGACAGGGTCTCATGTAACCTAGACTGTCCTTAAATTCAATCTATAGCCTAGGGTGACCTTAACTTCTGATCTTCTGCCTCTACCTCCTGAGTGCTGGGACTGTATAGGTGTGCACCACTCATTATGAGGTGTGCTCATTTATGTGGTGCTGGGAATAGAACTCAGAGCTTTGTACATGCTGGACAAGTATTTACCAACTGAGCTACAACTCAAAGCCTTCGTTTTATCTTTCTTTTCTAGTGCTAATTTCTGACCCTAGGGCCTTCTATCTGCTAGGCTAGTGAGTGCCCTAGTATTGAATGACACCCACAGTTATTGTGTTATTGGCAAGAATATTGAGGCCTAGAGAGGCTAGGTAACTTTGAAAGCATCTACCTAATGATTTTAACCCACCTATCTCTGGCTTCAACATCTACTTTTATGTTATATCTTTGCTTTTCCTTTTGTATTTTAATATAGAGTCTCATGAAACCCAGATTGGTTTTGAACTCTAAATTCTACTTTGAGAGTGCTGGGATCATAGGTGTGTGCCACCAAGCCTAGCTTTCGGTTTTTCTCATTTTGCTGACCTACAGTGTGCTCGTCACTGGCTTAGGTACTGGTATGTCCCAAATAAGTAAGGCATACTTCCTGTCTTTGAGGAGCTCCAGGACCAGCTAAAAAGCTCTTGGAATTTAAGATAGTTGTGCCATGATTGCATTAGATTGCAGGAAAGTCAGTTCAGATGAAATAAAAAAATATATAGTACCAAGAGACCAGTCACTTATTCGCAGATGTCTCAGGAATGCCTGTGGGGATAGAAAAACCACAAAGAGATAATAGACTGTGGACCATTGCACAGGGGGCAGAAACCACTGACTTGAAGACAAAGCTTCAGCCGGTTAGCTATTGGATGTCCTGGGCAGCAGGGAGAAGCCTAATGTTTGTTTCTGTCTCACCACAGAGCTGATGTGTGCAGGTCAGGGGCCTGGCTGCTGAGGGGGCCTGGCTGCTAGGCTTAGGCTCCAGTCTGGACTTGGCTCTTAAACATGTAAGCTCAGGTTAGCCTTCCTATCAGTTGGCATGATGAGTTCTCCATGTGCACTATGGGAGAGGGAAATGGTGCAAGTCTAAGGCTCAATCAAGATGGGTGTGCATGAACAGATGAGTCCTTGACCATTGGTCTGACTCCAGCAGAGGCAAGAAATCCTTGGACTTCAAGCATGTGCCATGCTCTAGGTTTTTTTTGAGACAGGCGGGTCTCAAACTCTCTATTTTAAGGATGACCTTGATCTTTGATCCTGTTTCCTCCACCCCTGAAGTGCTGTGATTATAGACATTTAGGACCATGCTTGGTTATGGGATGCCAGGGATAGAACCCAGGGCTTGCGTGTGCAGCAAACACTATATCGGCTGAGCCAGACCCCTAGCCTGTCCTAACCCTTTTTGCAACTGTGCTAAAGATCAAGTCAGAAAGTATCCTTGAGATGGACATGGTGGCTTGACTTGCAGTCCCAGCACACAGGCTGGGGCACTAAGACCACCGTGAGTTTGAGGTTAGCCTGCAATAGAGTGAGACTTCCTTTTAGAAACAAGATAGTAAAACAAGGCCAAACAAAATCTTTGTGTGATCCTTTAAAAAAACTCAGCTATCCGTCTAGACCAATACAGCGCAGGGTGTCTTTGCCTTCATCTTAGTATAACAGCGCTCCATTCTTCTTCCTTTCCGTGGTCTCTGCATTCTCCACGCTCTGAGACTGTTAGCATATGTGATGGGGTTCCTTCACATCTCTCCTCTCAGTTTTTATCCTCTGGTTGGGGAGTTTCTTGAAAGGCCAACTCTTTCCCGGAGTATAGTTTAAAACTTTTTTATTTTGGCTATGTGTTGCTTGTCAAACCTTTACCGGGTCCTGAAAGTGAGGGCGCTCCATTTACCATTCTGAATTTCCCCCCTGATTGCTGGCAAACCTTGCCTTTCCATTATAGTCGGCCTGAAAAAACAAACAGGAGAGTTAACAGCAGTCTCCGTGCCAAGTCCACCCCCTCAGTGAACTATACAACAGTCTAAGAGCTAAGAGACCGACGGACGGCGCTTGGGGTGTAAAACAAATCCACTACTTCATTTATGAAGTTGGTTTAGGGAACACAGTCCATGTGTGTGGCCCAGAGCTAGACATCGGGAAGGAACATCAGCATAAGTCACGATGCAATCCTAGCCCACTGGGAGCTGGAATTATCTAATCAAATAATCACAAACATGCAAACGAATAAGATAACAGCTAGGACCAAAGTGCAGTGTTCAACGTCGTCCTGTTCGTTTAACAAAATACAAGAAGTCAAAAAGCTGTGTTTCAGCTTGTGGATTTAGAGGCCTGAGTCCATGCTTTGGCCAATATGGAAGAAACCCACAATAGTAGAAGTCTTGAACCTCACGGAAGCAGAGAGACAAAGAGGAAATGCTAGGCACCAGTGTCCATCAAAGGTCATGCTCCATGCTCTTAGTGACCTTAGATATCTTTTTTTTTTTTTTTTTTTGATAAGGTCTTGTTCTATAGTCCAGGCTGGCCTCAACATCACTCTGTAGCTAAGGTTGCTCTTAAGTGTACTATGATACTTGATACTCCTATCTCAATCCACGTTTGAGCCTCTACATATAGATCCAAGGAACCAGCCAAGGCACAGTACTGTATTTCCAGCTTCGAGTCTGTGGTTGTCTAATTGGTCTGGTCCCAAAGTCTTTTGGATGTTTGTTTTGTTTCCTGTTCATCTAGCAGACTGGCTGGATGCCTACAGAAGGAACTCTGGTATACGCTGAGAAGTCCAGAGAAGAACATGAATGGTATAAATCGTGCTGCCAAGAAGCAGAGCCTGTATTAGGGATTCTACAAAAGAAGCATCTGCGAGTTCCCCTGACCCCATCGCAACAGCTAGATCAAGAAAAGGAAGGACCACAGTTTCTGGGGAGGACGTGGGGAAAGAGGAGCTCTCACTCACTGCTGGTAGGAATGTAAAATTGATCAGCCACTATGAAAATCCGCATGGAGGGGGCCACAAAAAAAAGCTGAAAATAGAATGATCATATGCCAAGATGTCTACTTGGTTTATAAATTAAAAATTCTTTTTTTTTTTTTTTTTTTTTTTTTTTGGTTTTTCGAGACAGGGTTTCTCTGTGTAGCCCTGGCTGTCCTGGACTCACTCTGTAGACCAGGCTGGCCTCGAACTCAGAAATTCGCCTGCCTCTGCCTCCCAAGTGCTGGGATTACAGGCATGCGCCACCACGCCCAGCAAATTAAAAATTCTTAAGCCAACATAGTATTTTGAGATAGGGTCTCAATGTGTGTGGCCCAGACTGATCTGAACTGTCATACCGTAGCCCAGCCTGACCTTGAACTCATGGCCATGTGTGGTACTTTAATGCACATATTTGCAGGTGCTGTTCTCCCCAGGAGCTGGCACTAGCCTAGATGCCTGTCAACAGATGAGTGAATACTGGAATGTTTTGTTCCTATAAAGGAAAGTTAAAATCACAACAACAGGAAAATGGATGGAATTGGAAATTATGTTAAGTGAAATAAGCCAGTCTCAGAAATACAAATATGCTTTTTTTCATATATCAAACCTAAATTCAAAATTCTATAGTTGTGTGTGTGTGTGTGTGTGTGTGTGTGTATACACATGTGCTTGTAGGTCATGAAACTAGAAAGATCATGAATGGGGAAGAAAGGACATAGGAAGGGTGATGAAGTATGTAACTGAAAAGAAGACAGAAGGACCAACTGCAGGCAGAAAGACCCATGGACAAGAGGAGAGTCTGTGGGGTGGAGAGTGGGATAAGGGATCATTAATTATATGTGAAGATGCCATGATGAAACCAAGTGCTTTTTATTATAATTTATATATGTATGTATGCACAGTGTGTGTGTGTGTGTGTGTGTGTGTGTGTGTGTGTGTGTACCAGTAGGTAAGGGACCTTGCTACTAAGCCTGATGACCTGACTCCAATCCACTGAACCCACTGTGCCGAGGGAGACAACTGACTCCAATAGGTTGTCCTCTGATTTCTATGCTTAGAGTTGGACACAGTGGTTCATGTCTGTAAATCTCAGTACTTAGGAAGTTAAGGCAGAGGATGGCCATGAGTTCAAGGCCAGGCTGGGCTACAGTGTGGAAGTTCAGATCAGTCTGAGCCACACATTAAGACACTATCTCAAAATACTAAGACCAAAGTAACCTACCACCCCCCCCCCACCTTATCATTACTAGATCTGATCTCTAGCAGTAGTCCTGGACAACATACTAGTTTAGGAAGACATACTGTTAGTGCTTCAAATGACTCACAAAGAGAATATATTGTCTTTCCCTGTATAAATGTAACAATGTAGCCCTTTAAAAACAGGCAGGGGAGGGGAAATAAAAAAGTAAAAAAGTAAAAAGGAAGAGGAAAAGATGAAATGGAGCTAGCGAGCATGGGACAGGGCTGTCGTGATTGTCAAATCTGTCTCCCGGCTTCCTGGCAGCCAGGACAGAAAAGGAGCCAGTCCTGCCCGCGGCTCGCATCAGAGGGGAACAAGCCCATGGTTATTTTGGTCCTTTAAACCCTATGCTCAGTTCTCACCTGGAAGCCCACATAAGGACATTGATAGACACAATAATTAATGTTTTTGGCAAGAGCTTTACCGCAAATGCCAATTTTTGTCTGCCATTTCTTGCACAGGCCTTTAATTAAGGTCAAGGGCTTAACACTGAAGCAGACATCGGTGAGGGCTCGGCTAACCTGGTTCAACAACTGACTGCAACACAAAGCAGGCTTGGGATAAAGGGCTAGTTAGCACTACCAGTGAGGTCGAGCCGGAGCTCAGGGTCATACAGTTAGCTGTGTGCTGGGGCGTGAGACAGTCTCTAACAAAGGACTCCATGAGTAGGAGACAGCATACAGAAAGTGGGGTGGGGGGGAAACTAGACTTAGTGCACAAGCTCCAAGGGCCTTGTGAAATGGAAATGCTTGGCCCATTTGGAGAATGTCAAGCTGTCTAGAGTTGAGAGAAGGGATTCTAATAAGACTTCCACTAAAGAAGTCGGGTTTGCCACTTGGATATTTTCTGGTTCTTCCAAGACAACTTTTTTGTCGAGTTAAGCGAAAATGAATGAGAATCAGATGGAGCCCATTTCTCTTGAATACACACGGGCTTAACAATGAAGAGGGAGAAAGAACTTGACAGAATGTGTCCCGGCTTCTGCCAAACCCAAAGTATTTGCGGAATCACACAGGATGCAGCTCGGACCCAAACACATGCCTGGATTCGCCGGCTCCTAATTGCAGCTGCAGCCAGTTAGCACAGTGGAGCGTGCCCACGAAAGCGGGGTCTGAACGGAGGGGCCCTGCTAAAGAGAGTGACTGCTGCAGGCTGCTTAGCTGGCTTGGCCCTCCCGGAACCAGGGAATGAGAGCGGGCCAACAGGGCACAGTTCCTTAAACAAGCTATTCAATCCAGCTCTCTCGTAGAGAACAATTAAAATCCGTTATTTAACTTCATTGTGTCGTGTGTGGAAAGAATTCAGCTTCTCTTGTTTCCTACATTCAGGGGTATACAAAGGAGAAGAAATATGCTTTGCCTCAGGGTCTGTTCTCTCAAATGGGTACCCAATGGGAGGTGGGCAGGGAAAGAGAGCCAGACCGCTGTACTGTGTGTTTGGATTCTCACCTCTTGGCCAGAAGATCATGGATGTTTGAAAACTAGAAGGAACCCGAGACCTGGAGAAGTTACCTGATCTGTCACTGGATCACAACTGGTCAGTTGTAGAGTAGGGACTCACTTTTTTTTTTTTTTAAAGGAAGTGTCTCGTGTGGCTCAGGCGGGCCGCATACTTGCTGTGCTGTTACAATGAGTCTGCCTCTACCTCCTGAGTGCTGGGATCTCAGGCATCCAGCCCCTCGCTTGGCTTATGTGATTCGAGGACAAAACCCAGGGCTTTGTGCATGCTAGGCAGGTGCTCCGCCAACTGAGCCGTACCCCCAGCCCCGTGATTCTTCTTCATAGGAGGCACATCAAAAAAAAAAAAAAAAAAAAGTGAAAAATCAGCTTTTAAAGAAATGGTCTCATGATGCTCAGGCTGGTGTCCAAGTTGCTATGACCTGTTCATTGTCTTGGCCTCCATATCTCGAGTGCTGGGATTATAGATGTACACCGTGTGTGTGTGTGTGTGTGTGTGTGTGTGTGTGTGTGTGTGCGCGCGCGCGCGCGCATGTGTGTATTTAATATGGCCAAGGTGGCATACTCACTGAACCATGAGTTTCAGAACTGTGTTCATTTCTGCATGTCTGCTCTTCCTCAATGACCAGGAGACTCTGCCTGATGAAGAGAGTCTTGAGCAGCTCTGGAGCTAGGAGGCCTCAGTAAGCGCCATATTGACATACTGAGGATACATAGAACTGTGACCCAAAGCAAACACTGGAAAAAATGGGAGGCTGTGGGCAGAGAACCCACCTACCAGTCACCCCTGCCCGGGGTACCCAGACCATGTCTGCTCAGCATGACCAACGGCTCCCTCTCATATCTCTTAGTTTCTGCTTCCGTCCCCCTGCCTTTTATGTCTTTTAGAGTGTTTGGAGCAGGCTCTCATTCTGCAGCCCAGGCTGACCTAGAACTCTTCTGAACTCTTCTGACTCCACAGTCCGGATTATCACACCTGATCTTGACAGCAATGTCAGTCCTCCAGGCTGATGAACCTTACTCCAAGTCTTTCTTTTCTGAGAGGCTCTTGTGTAGCCTGAGCGTTATGGCTTCCCCTCAGTCCTAGAGGGGACTCCTAGCTCCTCTCATCTTCCCTCCCGTCGGGATCCACCCCTTTCTCTCTCTCTCTCTCTCTCTCTCTCTCTCTCTCTCTCTCTCTCTTTTTTTCAGAGACAGGGTTTCTCTGTATAGCCCTGGATGTCCTGGAACTCACTCTGTAGACCAGGCTGGCCTTGAACTCAGAAATCCGCCTGCCTCTGCCTCCCAAGTGCTGGGATTACAGGCGTGCGCCACCATGCCTGGCCTTTCTATCTCTTTTTAAAAGACAGACTTCTGAGGGATAATAACAAAGTAGGATAAAACAAAAACAAACAGAAGGAAATGGGCTCAAAAAGCAGATATAGACAAAGAGATCCACTTGTTCATACTCTCAGGATCCTATAAAAACATAAAACTGGAAGCTATAATATATATGCAAAAGACTTGTAGGGTAAAAAGGGAGAAGAAGCCAGGCAGAAGAAGCAGGCTCACGCCTTTAATCCCAGCACTTGGGAGGCAGAGGCAGGCGGATTTCTGAGTTCGAGGCCAGCCTGGTCTACAGTGTGAGTTCTAGGACAGCCAAGGCTACACAGAGAAACCCTGCCTGGAAAAACAAAAACAACCCCAAACAACAAAAAAGGAGGAGGAGGAGGAGGAGGAGGAGGAGGAGGAGGAGGAGGAGGAGGAGGAGAAGGAGAAGGAGAAGGAGAAGGAGAAGGAGAAGGAGAAGGAGAAGGAGAAGGAGAAGAAGAAGAAGAAGAAGAAGAAGAAGAAGAAGAAGAAGAAGAAGAAGAAGAAGAAAATACAAAAAATTAAGATAAAACTAAAAAAAGAAAAAAACCCTGGCAAACCATTATGAGACAAGTGTCGCAGTAACTCTTCAACCCAATAAGCCCGTCCAACGAAAACACAACTCTATTAATATGAATACAAGTCGCACGCCTAGATCGGGCAGCTCTCCTGCTACACTACTCTCTTCCCCAGCTATGAGAGCCCTTAGAACTTGTGGTTTCTCCAGGCCACGTGCTTCTGCTCCATTTCCTCCCACCTCCTCCTTCATCTTCCTCTCTCTGTCTCCACTCCTCCCTCGGGCTTCCTAAAACTTTTCAGCTCCATCTTCCCTTCCAGGGCCCAGTCACCAGCTCTAGCCTTCAGTTTACAAGTTAAAGTGGGGAGAAGGTTCACTTGAAGTCACCAGGTACGTGATTCTCTCCTCGTTCCAGGCAGCCCCTCTTGGGGAACCGGAATTATCATCAAAATACAAACAGCACCTGGGCAATCCACCGCAGACAAGGACCCTCCAGGGATGCCCTTGAGTTTCTTTTCTGTTGGCCCTCTACTGCTGGGCATGCTGCTTAGGGGTAGTTTCCTTATTAAGATTCCCTTGAAGTAAATAAAATGTTTATCTGCAAGTAGTTGCCCTTTGGAGGCAGCTTCTGGGGCGGGGATGTGGGCGAGTGTCTACTCTTTTCTAAGTTCTTATCTGGTGCAGACCAGTGCAGACCAGTGCAGACCAGTGCAGACCAGTGCAGATGAGCATGCTACAGTCTCCTGCTGTCTTTAGCAGGCCTTGTTTCCCTGGTGTCCTCCATCCCCTCTGGCTTTTTTACAGTCTTTCTGCCTCCTCAAGGGAGCCCTGAAGGAAGGTATTTAATAGAAACATGCTGTTTAGGCTCGAGGGTCCCAAGCTCTCTCGCTCTCTGCATAATGTCTGGGTGTAGGTCTCTGTATTCAGTCCCATCAGCGTCAGGAGGAAGATTCCCTGATGGTGGCTGAGCAAGACACTGACCTATGAATGTAGCAGAATGTCACGTAGGAGTCATTTCGTTGCTCCTCTCCTTTAGAACTATTTGGTTTCCCCTTAGGTCCATGGACTACCCAATCTCAGGTTCTTGGTCACCCAAGCATTGGGCTATGGGTTCTATTTCACGGAGTGGGGCTTAAGTCAAATCAGATATTAATCGATTACTCCTATAAGCTTTGTGCCACCATTGCCCTAGCATATCTTGCAGGCAGGACACCATTATAGATCAAAGGGCTTGTAGTTGGGTACTGTGCAAGGGTACCTTCCAGTACCAAGGACACCAGGCCGTAGGGGTAATGATTCTATGTAGGCGCCAGCTCGACTTCTCTGCGTTCAGTGAGTTGTGCAGGTGCTGTGTTCAGCAATAGGGCCTTACGTGTCAGTTTGTGGAGAGCAACCTATAGCTTTGGCAAAGCTTGGCTTGTCTGGGGTTCTCATGGCATTCCTGTGGCCAACAAGTCGATTAGACGTAACTCATTCCCAGTATTGGAAGTTTTATTTGGTGATGAGAAATGTCCAGCTGGGGCTCTGTCTCCCTTGTGATTTGGCACTTTTATTTAGATTGCTTTCGTGTGCGCATATATTTTAGGAAGGTTCTACACTACTACTCAGATAGCTCTTAGTTTGATCCGCATCTCTCCATATTCCCTCATCCTCTTTTCTCCCCTCCTAATCCTCTCATTTCAGCCTCCACTCCTCCTTCCATTTGTAACTTTTTTCTTCCGCAATGGATATCTGTCCCTCCCTAGTCTCCTACTTAACCTGTGTGGTTATATAGACTGCAGCTGGCTTATCATTGACCTAACAGTGAATATCCACATCTAAGTGAATACGCACCATAAATCTGTCTTTCTGGGTCTGGGTTACCTCACTAAGGATGAGTTGTTTTTTTTTCCTCATTCTGTCCATTTACCTGTAAAGTTCATGATTTCACCTTTTTAACAGCCGAGTGCTATCCCATTTACTCTCCTCTTTCAACTTGGCAGCCTCGGACTCTTGCACATGCTACGAATATATCCCTCTCCCAACAACCTAGGGGCCCACTGAGAGCCAGGGTGTAACAAGTCTCTGCCCCCCACCCCCACCCCGTCGAAAATGCCTTCAGAGACATTTTCTATTCAGAAGTATTCTTAGGTAAATCTGCAAGGAGGGAAGTCTGGCCTCAACTGGTTTTGAAGGCATGCAAAGCAAGGCCTGACGTGACCCCGAGCGTGCGTTTAGGGAGAACCCCCTAATTGCCATCTTTTGCCTATGCATAATTGGGCATCTGCATGATTAGAATCAGATGCATTGTGGGAAGGGCCGATGTAGAAACAAGGTTATGCCCTTCAAACCTGTCAGTCAAACTCCGGCTTCTCCCGAACCCTATAGAAGAAAACCCTAAATAAACCTGAGGTCCCTTGGAGTACACCCAGGCCCGCGGCTCACTGCCATTCGCTTCCTTATTTGAGAGGGTCACGTGAAGTGCATTTGGTCTTGACCTTGTGTGACCCAGGATGGCCGTGACCTTGGATCCTCTGACCCCCACCTCCCAGCGGAGGAACTATAGGTTGCCACACCCAGCTCTCTGCTCCTGCCAGCCCTCTTGAGAGCACGTTTCTGGCTTGTATTAGCTTTTTGACTTTGAACCGAGTTCCCTTGCTACTCTCTAATCTTTGTGTGCATTTACTACAGAGTTGGATAAGAGGCCAGGATCCTGGAAGCACCTGGAAGACACCAACTCCCCTCAACACTGGAATGACAAGGGTATGCCACTACGCTTCGTTCACGGAGCGCTGGGCATCATAACCGTGCATGCTTCGGGAATGCTAGGCAAGCACTCTAGCGACGCAGTGACATCCCCAGTCCAGCCCTGAGCTAGCCCTTCTCTTGCCTCCACATCCCAAATGCCGCCACGACACCGCCACACTCAGCTCTAGTTCTTACATGCTGTTTTCTCTGCATCTTCTTGCTTATGGAGCCCGTTTTGTCCTCATGCATCTTTGTCTCTGATTCATGTTTCATTGTGATAGACCTAGATTATCGTCATGGTCTTTATGACAGCCTCCTGCTTCCAACTTGGCCCCGAAAACTGCCCTGGATCCGACTTTCCTGGGATTCTTTAAATATGCCTTGAAATAGTCTGTTCCACTTGGCACCCTGTGTCAAGAGGCATCCAATTCTAATAAAATGCCCACTTCTTCACACACACACACACACACACACACACACACACACCATTTTTTTTTTTTTTTGAGACAAGGCGTTACGTATCCCGGACCTGTCTCATGTTTACTATATAGCTGAGGAGAAAGCTTCTGACCCTGAGTGCTGACAGTATACACTGCCACACTCAAACTATGCAGTGCTGGGGATTGAACCCAGGGCCGCTTGCACTCCATAAATACCCTCGGTACAGTTCTCTGCCAGCGGAGCTATTGTAGTCTTCCCTCTGTGCCTGTCTCCAGGCCTCCCGGTTCAGGCTTGATTTAGCACACCATGGCTTTTAGCTTCCTAAGAAAAGTATGTTTGGTTGGTTTCTTTGCTTTTTTTTGTTTTTGTTTGCTTGTTTCATGTCTATGCCTTTGCTCCAGTCCTCTCCTGCTCTGGGATGTTATGTTATGTTATGTTATGTTATGTTATGTTATGTTATGTTATGTTATGTTATGTTATGTTATGTTATGTCCAGTCCATCTCCTACCGCATCTGGTCTGGGAGGACTTCCTGAAGCAAGTTCTTCTAGATGTTTTCAACCTAAGCATCTGGAATGTAAACAGGCACACTGCAGGTGTTCACTAAAACACTGAATGAGTGTGTGAGCCGAGGTTGCGGCTCAGCGGCGCAGCATGAGCCTGGCATGCTTGAGGTCTGGAATGCCATGCTTAGGTAGCAGAGAAGAAGAAAGCAACGTGGAAGGGGCAATAACCAAAGAAACCTGAGAAATGGGAGGGAGAGGAGAGGTTCCGGGAGCAGTGGCCTCACGTGATGGTGGCAGCAGTGGCCGCAGCACCACCAACACAGCCACCAGATGTGATCACTGTTCTGTTTATTTTTTATTGTAGTTCAGGTTATTGGCTGTGGACTCCAGATCCTCCTGTCTCTGCCTCTCGAGTGCTGAAGTTATAGGCGTGTACTCCCATGACAAGCTGTAGAATTCTTGATGGGCGAGCAGAGTCCAAGAGGCCATTCGCTCACTCATTCCTTCTTTCAGTTATATAACCTCATGTACTCTCGGAGTACTCTAGGAGGCCCATGGGCAGCTTGCCGGGAACACGGTACACACGGGCACAGGATGTGCTGCCGGAGTCGTGTGCTAACATGTTATTGCTGTAGTTGGTAAATAAATAGCCACTGTGCCTAGACCACTGTAACTCCTTCCCCAGAATAGTTCCTTACCTGGAAAGCCTCGGTCTTCCTTCATTTTTATTTTTATTTTATTTTATTTGGGGGGGGGGACTAAATTTTTAAAGTTTATTTGTGATGAGCATGTCATAGCACACACATGGTGTCAGAGGACAATCTGTGGAGTCCATGTCCTTTCACATGTACATGGGTTCTAGAGTATTGAACCCAGGTCCTCAGGCTTCTAAGGAATTGTTGAGCTCTCTTATCCACCTCCTTTAAGTCTGGGTCCTCATATATGAGTAGCTCAGGCTGGAATTGGACATACAATGTAGCCAACGATGGCCTTGAACTTCTGACCCTCCTGTTTCTGTCTTCCATGTGCTGGAGTTTTATGTGTATGCTACCACACTAGGCTATTTTATTTTATTTTACTTTATTTTATTTTATGTTATGTTATTTTTGATAGGCTCTTGTCCAGCTTAGACCAACCTTGAATTCTTAGTGATCCCCTTGCCTCCATCTCCTGACAGATTGTGCAGCCGTGGTCTCTCTTTTTCTTTTTCTTTCTTTTTTTTTCTTTTTCTTTTTCTTTCTTTTTTCTTTTTCTCTTTCTTTCTTTCTTTCTTTCTTTCTTTCTTTCTTTCTTTCTTCCTTCCTTCCTTCCTTCCTTCCTTCATTTATTTTATTTTATTTTATTTTATTTTATTTTATTTTATTTTATTTTATTTTATTTTATTTTATTTTATTTTATTTTATTTTATTTTATTTTATTTTATTTTGGTTTTTCGAGACAGGGTTTTTCTGTGTAGCCCTGGCTGTCCTGGAACTCACTCTGTAGACCAGGCTGGCCTTGAACTCAGAAATCCGCCTGCCTCTGCCTCCCAAGTGCTGGGATTACAGGCGTGTGCCACCACGCCCGGCTCAGCCGTGGTCTTTCTTTATGACCCAGCAACAAAAGAGTTATCTCCGGACATGGGGGAAGGGACAGAAAATCTTTTGCTGTCTATCTGCTATGAATGTTCTGCCAGAGGGATTGTTAAGTGTGATCACTGTCACCAGTGCTTGTGTGTGTGTGTGTGTGTGTGTGTGTGTGTGTGTCACAGGGTCTATTTTATACATGCATCTTGGATTAAGCAAATGTCCAGACTTCACTCAGCAGGCTCATGGTTTCCCTGCCTGAGAATCCAGAGCCCCTCCCAGGCCTCGGTCGGGCCTCCACCTGCCTCACACATTCAGTGCACTGTGAAGCACTAGAACTAGTGCAAACTTGGTTGCCCCAGTTTTGACAGATTCCTCTGTGGCTAAGGTGAGATGTAGGGTAGCCAAATGTCAGGGTTTGAGAATGGTGTCCTATATTTACCCAAGCTTAAAATACAACAGCAAGCAATGGGCTCTTTCTTCTTCTCCTGGTAAAGAGGTGTGTGTGTGTGTGTGTGTGTGTGTGTGTGTGTGTGTGTTGCAAATTTAACTTGTTCAAACAAAATTCCATCCACATGGAGGATTGTCCTTGTCCTAAATGTGTAATTATTTTCCTTTGGTTATAACTGCTCTGCTTCCCCACAAATGGAGTCTCTTTTCCCCTCGCATCTCACTGAGGGAGAGTAGTGTGATGCAGGCAGAGGGCAGAGCATCATAGTTAGTGCTGTTTTTGGACACGAGGTTCAAAAATGTACTTATAAATAAAAACCCACTTCCAAGGGCCAACACGTCATACTCTAAAGCTCATTATCTTCTCCTGACTCTGCTAAAGCCAGCATGGTCTCTACTTCCACGAATATGCTGCCTGAGGTCAATAGCTGTCTTCTCTTCCACTAGGGGTGCAGGATAGCCTCTGTGTTGGGAGCTACTCCTACACCTCCAGCTCCCTCAAAAGGGCCTTCAAGAGCCCAGCATTGCTGCCAAACTTCCATTCCGGAAGCTTTGAACACAAGTCTAGGCCCTTTGGAAATGACATCTCTCATTTTGTTTTGTTAACAAAGAGTCTCTATATCCCAGGCTGGCCTTATACTCACTATGTGGACAAGGTTAGTTTTGAACTCCTGACTCTCTTGCCTCTCCCTCTTAGGATCTGGGCTTATCAACATATATTTTAACATCCAGATTACTCTCCTTTTGATTGGCCTGTGATATGTCACAAACTAATAGGAAACCCACAAACAGTTATTGAGTACCTACTGTGTACCAAATGCTAATCCAGGAGGAAGGAATTATCTGCATTTCGACTTTAGTATACTTTTCCCCCTGATATTGATTAATTGATTATCATTCTGGATGTCAACAGGGTCTTGCACACACTGGGTGTGTGCTGTGGAACCAAGCTACAGCCTCAGTCCCTTTGGCATCTTCAAAGTGAGGGGAGTAGTGTGTGGTGGTCCACACGCATAACTCTAGTACTCAGGAGGCAGAGACAGGGCGACCAGGCGACCAAGATCAATCTCTGGTACACTGTGAGTTTGGGCTAGCTTGGCCTACATAAGTGTGTCAACTGCCTCTACCCTTCAGGAAAAAATACAAACAAAATTAAAACTGAATAAAAGCAAAAGCGAAATAGACAAGACGGGAGTCAGTGTTATATAAATAATGGCTCTTACAGTTGTAGACAGACAGGGCCTATCAGCGTGTTAGTGCCTCGATCCTGTGGTTCCGTGTGTAAATGCACATATAATAAAGCACCCAAGAAGGATGACTGATGGCAGATTCTACGTTCCAAAAGGTTGTTTTGCTCTGGTTCAGTCGGGGAGGGGTGTCCTGCTGAGTCACCAGGTTGGCCTGGACTTCCTGGGCTAAGCCCACCTTCCTGTCTCAGCATTCTAAGTAGCTGGACAAAAGGCCTATGCCTTCACACCAAGCATGGAGAAACCCTGCACTGAGAAGAAAGTAAAAAATCCTAAGGCTTAGGAAGGCATGGCGTCATGGTGTAATCGGGAGCACTTTTTCTTCTTCAGGTAAAATAATGATGGCTCTAAAAAAATCGGCTGGCATGTTGTACAACACAGTGACCACAGTTAATAGCATTTGCATTGTGTCCTGAAACTGTCAGGGGAGTAGATGCTCATACCACAAAAGTGATTAAGTATATGAGGTAATGCATATGATAATTATCTCATTGGAGCTATTCCCCGAGGTCTACATATCTCATGTCCAATTTTGTTTTTGAGAAGAGTCATAACTATATAACCAAAGTGGGCCTGGAACTCACCGTGTAACCCAGGCTAGCCTTACACTTGTGGTAATCCTTCTGCCTCAGCTTCTTGAGTACCCTCATTGCCGGTGTGCACCATCCTACCTGGATCAAAATGTATAATTATTTGTCAACTAAAATAAGAAACATTATGGTCACGTCAGGGAATGCACTGGTGCCAAGGCCAGCTGGCTACATACCCCTCTCTCCCCCATGCGGTTTTTTTGTTTTTTTGTTTTTTGTTTTTTGTTTTTTTAATTGGATATATTCTATATTTACAATTCATTTCCCTTTTTCTGGTTCCCCACCCCCAAAAGGTCCCACATGCCCTTTTCCCTCCCTCTGCTCCCTCTTCCACTCCTTCCCTCTTCCCTGTTCTTGTATTCCCCTACACTGATGCTTTGATCCTTTCCAGCCCCAGTGTCCACTCCTTTCTTCTTGTCAGACATCATTTGGTATGTGAATTGTGTCTTTGGTGTTCCAAGATTCTAGGCTAATATCCACTTGTCAGTGACTGCATACCATGGGTATTCTTTTGAGACTGGGTTACCTTACTTAGTATGACATTCTCCAGCTCCATCCATTTCTCTAAGAATTTCATGAATTCATTGTTTCTAATGGCTGAATAGTACTCCATTGTGTATATATACCACATTTTTTGTATCCATTCCTCCGTTGAAGGACATCTATCTGGGTTCTTTCCAGCTTCTGGCTATTATAAATAAGGCTGCTATGAACATAGCGGAGCATGTATCCTTATTGAATGCTGGGGAATCTTCTGGGTATATTCCCAGGAGTGGTATGGCTGGGTCCTTGGAAAGTATCATGTCCAGTTTTCTGAGGAACCGCCAGACTGATTTCCAGAGTGGTTGTACCAGCTTGCAGTCCCATCAGCAGTGGAGGAGTGTTCCTCTTTCTCCACATCCTCTTCAACACCTGATGTCTTCTGAGTTTGTGATCTTAGCCATTCTGACTGGTGTGAGGTGAAATCTCAGCGTTGTTCTGATTTGCATTTCCCTGATGACTAAGGATGTTGAACATTTTTTAAGGTGTTTCTCAGCCATCCGAATTTCTTCAGGTGAAAAGTCTTTGTTTAGCTCTGTACCCCACTTTTGGATAGGGTTATTTAGTTTTCTGGGGTCTAACTTCTTGAGTTCTTTGTATATATTGGATATTAGCCCTCTGTCGGATGTGGGATTGGTGAAGATCTTTTCCCAATTTGTTGGTTGCCGATTTATCCTTTTGACAGTGTCTTTTGCCTTACAGAAACTTTGTAATTTTATGAGGTCCCATTTGTCTATTCTTGCTCTTAAAGCATAAGCAATTGGTGTTCTGTTCAGGAATTTTCCCCCTGAGCCAATGTCCTCAAGGGTCTTCCCCAGTTTCTTTTCTATTAGTTTTAGTGTGTCTGGTTTTATGTGGAGGTCCTTGATCCACTTGGAGTTGAGCTTAGTGCAAGAAGATAAGAGTGGATCAATTCTCATTCTTCTGCATGTTGACCTCCAGTTGAGCCAGCACCATTTGTTGAAAAGGCTATCTTTTTTCCACTGGATGTTTTCAGCTCCTTTGTCGAAGATCAATTGGCCATAGATGTGTGGGTTCAATTCTGGGTCTTCGATCCTATTCCATTGATCTGCCTCCCTGTCACTGAACCAATACCATACAGTTTTTAACAATACTGCTCTGTAGCAGAGGAAAAAAAATCTCGTCGTGGAAGCTGTAGTGTGTCACAGTGTGTTCCACAGTAAACTCTTTTGTACACACACACTTCTTTGCTTGCAAATGTTCATTGCAATGGCTCATTAGTCAGGCACAAGGCCTCCGGTTTCTGCTACTCTATCAATAATGGATCTTCAGTGGGACTCCTTTCAGATGTCCTGTTGTTGCCCTGTAGTTTTGGATCTGTAGGACCAGACCCTTCATGTGTACCTGCAGTTTACTGATGGAGTAGATGGTGGGGTGGACAAATTGAAAGCCCTGGGTCTGGGTCTGAGAGGTAGCAAAGTTGGTCAGCCTATCGGTTCTTCTACTTCTATGCCCTTGGTGATAGCCCACCTGCAATCCCAATACCAGGGCCAGCTCTACCCTGCTGTCCAGGTAAGAGGCAGGGCCCACTCTCCCAGATATTGCAGCCAGTGATGGACATGGCCAGTTCTCCCACTCTCCTGACCCCAGGGACAGCTCTCCTTGCCTTCTGTAGATGGCAAGGGATAAGGGAAGGAAGGAGGGCATCTCCCTCATTGAAGCTACCACGGAGCAGACAAGAGGCAGGGCTGGCTTTCCCATGTGCATGGCCAGGTCATCTGTGACCCCACCAACAGACTCAGCTCTACCGTGTTGCCTAGGCAAGGTGTACAGCTGCTCTCCCAAGTGCTGCAGCTGGTGCGGGTCAGGGTCAGCTCTCCTGTTCTCATGACCCCAGGGCCAGGTCTCCTACCTGCTGGGTGAGGGAAAAGAATGCTGTCTCTCTCTTATCCACACCCCAACACAGGAGACAGCGGAAGGGCTCTTCCATGCTTGTATGCTTTCAGGCTGGCTCACCAACAACTCCTGAGAACAACTGGCTAGGGTTGGAGTCAGCTCTCCTGACTTCATGCCCCCAGGACCGGCTCTTTCAGGGCGTCAGGGGAGGGATGGGGCCAGTTCTGCACAGCACTTGAAGTGCAAACTTCTAGTTTCTTTGGAAAGTTAGTTATGCCAAACGGTGTTTTGTTGGGGAACACAGGTGAAAGATGTTTTGCTAAAGCAAACACGTGAAAGAATGTTGTCCCGAAGCAGACACAGGTGAAAGGATGTTTTGATACAGCAAACACAGGAAAGGACCAGCGATAAAGGAGTATATCTATGACCCCACAGACCCCACAGTGGGAGATAAGCACTGAGCATTGGTTTGGTTTGTTCTGCCTCACTATTCTTTGCTAAAGACACACATGTGCTGGTTCACCTTACATAGTGTTGCTGAGTTCAACCTGTGGTAACACTGACATTGAGAGAAACTTGTCAAAGACCTGCTCGAGGTGAGGTTCCTGCAACGTCTTGCCACTTCTGCAGCCTCACCTCAGGCAGTTGGCGAGCCTGGCAGTCTTTTCAGGATTGAACTGTAGCTGCTGGTTCATGCCTGGTGTCTGCCTGCCTGGAGGACTGGTCTGCAGCTGCTAAATTGTATTTGGCGTTTGGTACAGGACTGAACTGCTGAGAAAGAAGATGGAGCTTGCCCCCCAAGAACTTACAGGTCCACTTTCCTCACATCCTAATAACTTTTCTCTTCCTCTACCTCTTCTGCATGGTGGGGCAGAGGAGGGCTTGAACCCTTATTAAACGTACATTGCAAAAAAATTTATGCCTATAGCCTTCAAATATCAGCCCAGACTAGGGCTACATCTATCTAGCCTTTGGTGGTAACAGACCCTGGCTGCTGCTGGATCATGGACCCATACATAGCCCCCAGTGGCAGGCCAGGCCAGGATCCCACCATTGTCCCAGGAGGCATCACCCGCTGCTCACATCAGGCTGTTCCTCACTATCCTCAAGTCCCCAATTCTGCCTCTCTTCGTTGTGCCCATATCCTCCTGTTTCTCTTTCTCTTTCATTTCTCCACCACTTATTTGCCCCTCTTAGAGACACCTGGGATCTCTGAGTATCGGCCATCATGTCAGGTATGGTTTCAGAAGTGCTATGTCCCACTCATGCACTGTGATGGCACTGGGCAGGGGTCATCTCAGGCATGACCTCTGTACCTCCAGGTCTAAATAGCACCTGACTGGTGTTCATTTCAGGCTAGCTCCCTGTCCTTGCCCTGTGGTGCTGGTCTGGTGGTCACCTAGGGCTTGCTTCTTACCCGGCCCACCCAAGTGGCCCCATGTGAGGGTCATCTGTCTCAAGCTTACTCCTCTCTGGGACTCTCAGGCCCAGGTGGGATTCTAGTGTCTGGCTTGCCCCCAGTTCAGGGAGTCACTGGGGCTTACCTATGCCCAGACTGCTGGTCATCTCAGGCTAACTCCCTGTGTGGGTCCGCTGGCACCAGACTGGTGGTTGTCTCAGGCTAGAATGATAGGCTGCTAATAATTCAGATGTTCATAGGTCAGAACACTGAGTGTAGACATAGAGTCTCTCCTCTCTGTGACTACTAATGCACAGGTGGTAAAGCAGTCACACCTGGGATGCCTCTAGGGGCAGGGGGCTTTTGTAATCTAAAGCCTGTCCTCGGTGACACATGTCCTAATCCTTCCTGTAGACTTAGGTTTTTCAAAGCCTACTTTAAGATGGGTTCTTATGTGCTTCAGATTCCCTTCTAGTCCACTGACCTAAGGCAGGGGAGGAAATGGTTACTAGGACAGGGGGTGGGGGCCTGTTTAGAAGTAGTTCTTTGGGGGGGGTGATTCCAATCTTTGTTGTCAGGATATTAGCAGTCCAGTCAGAAACATCAAACATGAATCAGTAGCAGTGGCTTGATCCAGAAGACACTCTGAGGCTTCACCACATTGGCACTGAGTCCGAGGAAGAGGCAAGAAGCAGCCGGAACACTATGAGAAGCTCTTTGGCTCATTTCTCTCTAAGAAGTCACCACAAGCGAAGGTCAGTGAAGACCAGCAGAGTGCTGCAAGGCGAACCGATGCCAGAGCCCCACTCGCTGTCTGTTGGGGTCTACCTGCAGACCTCTGCAGAGACTAGGGAGACCCTCTAGTAGCAAACTCTCTCTCCTCACGCCACCCACGTGCAGAAGAAAGGAGAGCAGTAGTTCTCGCCCTGTGGGACACAACCCCTTTGGTAGTCAAAGGCCCCTTTCACAGGGGTCGCATATCAGATATCCTGCATATCAGATATTTACATTATGATTCATAACAGTAACAAAATTACAGTTATGAAGTAACAAAATAAATGTAGGGTTGGGGGTCACTACACCATGAAGAACTGTATCAAAGGGTCCAGTATTAAAGGGTCCAGAATTCAGAAGGTTGAGAGCCACCGGAGTAGAAGATGTTGCCGCGTTCGTTACACAGTGCTGTCCCTCCTGGAACTGACAGCTGTGTTGGACTGCTTGCTTGCTCTAAGCTCTCTCATGTGTTTAAGTATTTGATTATATTACATGACTACACTTCTGTCTTAGTCAGCGTTTCTATTGCTGGGAAGAGACACAATGACCAGGACAATTATTATAAAAGAAAATGTTTAATCGCGGTTGGCTTACAGTTTCAGAGGCTCATTCCATTACCATTGTGGTGAGGAGCATGGCAGTGTGCAGGTAGACATGGTGCGGGAGGAGCTCCAAGGAGTTGTTCTTCTTGATCTGCAGACAAAACAGGAGGGAGGCTGTGTAACATCCTGGGTGTAGCTTGAGCGTAGGAGACATCAAAGTCTGCCCCACAGTGACGTACTTCCTCCAACACGGTCACACCTCCTAATAGTGCCACTCTGTATGGGCCAAGCATTAAAACACGCGTGTCTATGGGGCAAACCTTTTCAAACATCACACCTTTCTCTTCCGCTTCCCTGCTCTGCCCCTCCCTTCCTCTCCTGTCTCGTTTCCTACCAATCTTCCTTTCTTTTCTTTTTCTTTTTTATGTTTGACACTGTCTTGCTGTGGATTCCAAGATGGCCTATAAATCCATGCAGGAAAACAGCATCAGCCAGAAATAAACTTTATAGTTTGGTCTTTCTTGAATACTTTGTGAAAAATAAAGAAGCTTTAATATATAGATTTTACTATAAAACATTTAAAGTTGAAATATCTACCACAAATTAAAGGGAAGAATCAAAACATGGGTAAGATACTTGCAGAATGATGGATGAAAACTTCTTTGTTTCAAAATGTCAAAAAGTTTAATATCAAAGTGTAAGAATATGTGAACTGCCAATTATAGGAAGGGAGGGGAAAGGAAGGAAAGAAGAAAAGGAAGGAAGGAAGGAAGGAAGAAGGAAAGAAGGTTAGAAGTGAAGAAGGAGAAGGAAGGAAGAAAAAAAAAGGAAGGAACAAGTCAGCCAACAGCATTTTAAGGAATCATCTTTATGCCAGACATGGGGCTGTCCTGATTGGCTCTGCCAGTTGGCAGCCTAGGGTCATATGAGAGGAGAGCCTCTTACTGAGGATTACACAGGATTAGCCTGTGGGCATGTCTCTGGGGGACTGTCTTTATCATCAGCTGATATATGCAGAGCCAGGGCACTATGGGCAGCACCACCCCTGTCCATGCCAGGTGCGTGTGAGCAGGTGAAGAAGCCAGCTAGCCAGCAGCAGCCTCGATGGCTCCCGCTGTACGTGCGAGGTGAAGAGAGAGTTTTCTTCAGGCAGAGGTAATGCTCTGTACAGTGGCAAAGGTTGAGCCTCTCAGTGATGACTTGGAACTGTAAACTGAAATAAAGCATGTCTTCCCTCAAGATGCTTTTGTCTACAGTGTGTTTATCACAGCATTAGGCAGGAGAGTAGAAGCGAGGCTCACATTTGCAGTCCCAGCACTGAGACTGACACAGGACTGTTCTGAGCTTGAGGACAGCCTGAGCTGTACAGTGAGGTCCAGGCCAGAGAGGAGCTACAAAGCAAGACTCTTACATGGGGAAGTTAAAACAAAACAAAACAAAACAAAACAAATAAAGCCAAAACCAAATCAAAAGAACAAACAACAAACAAACAAACAAACAAACAAACAAAAAACCCCAGACAGTTGGGAATGGTGGCACAGTCTGACACCTGGAAGACAGAGGCAAGAGGACCATTGCTACTTCAAGTCCAACCAGGACGACACCTTGAGACCCTGTTTAGTGTAGTTTTAACAGTTGTGAAGAGATCTGGAAAGACACATAGTCGATTTCACCAGAAACACTGACAAAAGAAAAGAAGAAGGAGGAGGAGAAGGAGAAGGAGGGGGGAGGAGGAGAAGGAGGAGGAGGAGGAGGAGGAGGAGGAGGAGGAGGAGGAGGAGGAGGAGCAAAAGAGGCAAATATATGCCTCTAGTGTATTCTGGTCCAATCTTTTCTGAGGGTGATTTCGCAATTTGAACCTGTAAAGAAATTAAAACGACCTTAACCTTGACTGCTCGGAGAGCACTCTGGGGACGCATTTCAGCATCGGCAGAAAGCGTCGGGTCTTCGGATGCGATTGGAAACACATGTTGTTTGCTGTGTGCGTCTGTTTGTTTCTCCAGCCTGGGCAGAACTGAGCCTCATTCCCAGGGGTGTATTCAGACTTTAGCAAAGTGCCAAGCAGAGAAATGGGAGTGTTTTATGTCTGGGTAAAAGAACAGACAGAAGACAAAGAGCGAGAGCTTTCTGTTGCGGATGGAGAAGGCAGATACCGTCTGCAGCTCTAAGCACACAAGCAGAGCGGTGACAGCGTGGAGGCTTCCTGGCCACCACCTCACACCTCCTCTGACCTGACACAGGCAAGGGTGTGAGCAGATTCCTTTCTGGACTTCAGCAAACCCACCATCAGAAGGAAAAGCACGGGCTGTGGGTGCAGTTCATCAGTAGCATGCTCAAAGCCCTGGGCTCCCAGCACCACATAAATAGGGTTTATTGTATGTGTTTAAAATCCCAGCACTTGTTTGGGAGGTAGAGGCAGGACGGTGAGAAGATCAAGGTCATGCTTGACTACTTGGTGAATGCTAGCCTGGATTATGTGAGACACTGTCTCAAGAACACAAACACAAACAAACGAAACACAAAGTACCTGCTTTTAGTTGCAGCACTTGGGAGGTAGAGGCAAGCAGATGTCTGAGTTCGAGACTAGGCTGGTCTATGAAGAGAGCTTGAGGACTGTCAGGGATGTGTAGAGAGAGTCCCTGCCTCAAAACAAAACAACAAAACAAAACAAATCAACAAAATCCCAAACTTACCAAACATCATCCATCCATCATCATCATCATCATCATCATCATCATCATCAACTACAACAACAGCTGTAGCAATTCCAGTGGGGGAAAAATCACTCCCCCAGCAGGAAGGAGGGCTTGACTCACTCTGTAATCTCACCAGGACTGAGGCTTCCAGACTTTTCTATTTCAGTCCTCCAGTGTGCAGGTCTGAGGGTGAGCTTAATTTGAATGTCCCCTGTGCCCCTGCCAGATGTGTATCAGCCTTTTGAACATACAGTTGTGCCCAAGGATCTGCAGAGGATGGGACTCGAGGCCCTGTAATTCCACAGATCCGAGGATGCTCCACTCCTTGCATAGTTCGCATATTTCCAGCATACCTTCCTTTGCGCTGTCTCCGCCCTCCCCTCAGTTTACCTCGAATACTCCGTGCAGTGTAAACGTTAGCTAAGTCGTTATTACACTGGCTCGCTTAGGAAGTAGCCGTGAGAAACTCTCTGTCTTTAATTAGCTCTGAGGCATCCTTAAAAATGGCCTGTGAGATGACTGGGCTCGCAAGAGCGTTCGCAGCGCTAGGCTGGCAGCTTGAGTTCCATCTGTGTAGACCACGGAAAGGTGACAGACCCCTCTACCACACACATCCTGTGACTTGCTCCACACAGGCCCACAGGACACACACTCTTTCGCACACACATTGTGTGTGTGTGTGTGTGTGTGTGTATACATATATATATTTATATCTCAAACAAAACCCAAACTTACCAAACATCATCCATCATCATCATGGTCATCATCATTATCATCAATTACAACAACTGTAGCAATTCCAGTGGGGGAACAATCACTCTCCCAGCAGGAAGGAGGGCTTGACTCACTCTGTAACATCACCAGGACTATATATATATGTGTGTGTGTATGTGTGTGTGTGTGTGTGTGTGTGTGTGTGTGAGAGAGAGAGAGAGAGAGAGAGAGAGAGAGAGAGAAAGAGAGACAGAGACACAGAGACACAGAGACACAGAGAGACAGACAGCCCCTCCCCTTCCATCATTTTCCTACTGTCCTGACTATCTATGTAATGGCTGCCTTTGACTGCAATTGCAGGAGTTCCTTGCTTATTTTGTTATATCATATTTTATGCTGATCCCTTGCCAGGTAGACTTTTGCAAATATATTTTCTTAATCTGCCTTTTGCGCTTCTAAATACTTAGTGAGGTTTTTTTGATGAGGAGTCCTGCTTTGCTATGTCTTGTTTTGAGACAGGGTCTCATACAGCCAAGGCTGACCTCGAACTCCTAATTCTCCTGCCACTGCCTCCCAAATACTGAGATCGTAGGCTTGTGCCATCCTGCTGATGATGAGCACTTTTCATTTTTAAATTACCTTTATTAAGTGTGTGTGTGTGTGTGTGTGTGTGTGTACACGCGTGTGCTTGAGCCATGGTATGAAAGAGGAGGTCGCAGGTCATCTTTTGGGGCTATTTCTCTGTCTGCATCACATGACTCCTTGTAGAACTCAGGTCACCAGCTTGATGAAAAGTGCCTTCCCCGCTGAGCCATCATTTTTGGGTTATGATGTCATTCATCCTATCAAATTGATGCATTTAGTGGCTGGTCATTCTTGTGCTCACTGAGAAACTTTGCTTATACTATGATTTATTCTACTAAGTGTATACCATGGATGTACACACAACACCAATATATATATGTTCGTGTATATTGTAAAAACATCTCATTGTTTTGCTTTAGTTCATCTGGAATTAATTTTAATGTGTGTGTGTGTGTTTTAATTTTTAAAGTGCATTTATCCAGTTGATCTGGCCCCACTTACTGAAAGCAGTCACCATTCATTCTGGGCTGAAGTGTCACATCCATCATAAATCATTGGGGTGTGCTTGTGAATCTGTGGGTTCCCCTCCAGTCTGCAGTCTGTTTGTGTTGTAGTTCTCTGGGATGTGGGCTGTCCTAGGAGCTCCAGCTTGGTTCTTTTGGTCCTGCATGCCTTTGTATAAAATACGGAATCAGCTTGTCACTACAGACATCTCCACATTTTCCTGGTTAGGGGCTAGCGCGAAGGCGCGATGATTACAAGCACATATTCCTCTTGCAGAGGATCAGAGTTTGGTTCCTAGGCAGGCCCCACACCAGGTGGCTCACACAGACAATGTACTCACGTGCACATACTCCCCATATACACATAATTAAAAACATACACATAATTAAAAATACTAGAAAAATAAAACAAAAACAACTGGAAAAACAGCTAGGTGTAGGTTTTTCAAGGGTGTAAGCCAGGTATTAAGACACTAAGGCAGGAAGGTCAGTCTTAGTTTGAGACCAAACAGGACTAGCCTTTGATGTGAATACTCACTCAGATATACATGTGCAGATGTGTACCTGAGTATTATATTTTGGTAAAAAGGTCACTGAACCTGGAGTGTCGCTTGATGGCTGAGTACTTGTCTAGCATGTAGTGACCCCAAGCCTTAGTTCTAAAACTGGGGGGAAAATCTGTTAAATAATATAGGGTTGGTGTTGTAGGTACCATTTCTGCTTCGTAGTCAGGAAGTCCTGGGTTCAATGCCCAACACTCATCAGTTGTACTTGCTGGTCTCAAGGGGGTGAAGAATTCAGTGTCATCCTCAGCTACACTATGAATCTGAAGCCAGACTGGGCTACATGAGACAGTCTCAGACAAATAAATAAATAAGTAAGCAAACAAACAAATAAATTTAAATGAGAAAGTGGGTGAGATGACCCAGGCAAGAAATACTAGAATTAAAGAGGTTAAGGCAGGGCCGGGCGGTGGTGGCGCACGCCTTTAATCCCAGCACTTGGGAGGCGGAGGCAGGCGGATTTCTGAGTTCGAGGCCAGCCTGGTCTACTGAGTGAGTTCCAGGACAGCCGGAGCTACACAGAGAAACCCTGTCTCGAAAAACCAAAAAAAAAAAAAAAAAAAAAAAAAAAGACATGTAAAGAGGTTAAGGCAGGAGGGTCTCTGCAAGTTCAGGGCCAACCTTATCTACTTAGCAAAGCCCAGGCTCTTCTGGCTCCAAAGACAGTGTCTCAGAAAACAAAACCAAATTCAATGTAACGTTTTACTGGAAGGAGTCTCACTGGCCCTGCACCTGCGTGGGAAGCAGGGCAAGTGTGAGAACAACTACCTGGGTGCCGCTCTGGGGAAGTTCAGGACTGAACTCAGAGAAAAGAAGAGAGCGGGCTGGTGAGATGGCTCAGCATGGGTAAAGGCGCCTTGCTGCCAAGCCTAAAGACCAGAGTTCGATTCCTGGTACCCACTTGGAAGGAGACAGCCGACTTCCCATGCATTGTCCTTTGACTTCCGCACACGAGGTGCACACAGAGAAAATAATAAATAAATATAATTTTAAAAGCGAATAAAAGAATGGAAGAAAGTTAAGCAGCATTTGAAGCTCCTAGGTCAAGAAGCTGTTAGAGGATTTTTTTTTTTTTAAGGATAGGAAGCAGGGACATATGAAACTAATGTGCTAAATTGTATTTTTAATTTGAAACAAGGTTAAAGCTTAATTTAAGCCCTGACTAATTTCCTTGGAACTGTGGGGAAGTAGAGATGTTGTAATCTGGATGGTGAGTTTAAAACCCAGACTCTTCTAAGAGGACCGGAGAGATGCTTGCTGCACGGACCTCTTTCTGGTCTGTTCCTGGGGACGAGGAACAGGTTCCTAAGGATGTAATCACCCAGATGTAGTGAACCAGTGAATCAATGAAGTCAGTCACATATGCAAATGAGAAAGCACTCACGCTGTGTAAGGAAATAAACGGGGGTGAACATATGGGGGGTAGGGGGCGGGGCAAACTATGGGTACTGTGAAGCAACCAGGGACAGAGAGATGGAATTTTTCTGTCTAATCGTTGGCAATTTGGGGGAAATCTCAAAGGACCAAATGTTCTGGAAGAAATTTTGTGTATTAAGAATGTCCCCAAATTAGACCTCTCAGCTTAATTCAGGCCTTCTGGAAGATCCCCTCCCCCCCCACTGGCTTTGAGAAGGGTAGTTTGATCGCTTCCTTAGAAATACAAACCAACTGGGTTTTACCCAGTGTGGGTCAGACTCAGGGAGAGATGTCTGGCTGACTTACATAGCTCCCACTGGGTTCCCAGCAGATGGGACAAACTGCTAGTTCAAAGCCACTTTGTTGTAAAGTGTTTGCCTGGTGGAAAAAAGATGTCATGCAAAGGACTCCAAAAGATGGATCGATGGTGACTCCAGGGCCACCCTGACCCCTTGAGCCCATTCTGGCCTCCTTTTCCTGTTTAAAGAGAGTGGTAGCAAACACCTTGTTGTGAGAATGGATGCTAGTGTGCCTAAGACAGCAAGCACAGAATGTGGCATGTAACAGACCTTCCCTCAGTGATCATAATATTTATTATTTTTGCAATGCTTTCTGGCTGATGTCATGCTGGACAATAAACGGAGCATTGAGCTGCCCATTTTTCTAGGTCACTGTGTTCACAGCTGGGGCGCTGAGCCGAACTGCAGTTCACTTGGAACCGGGATTAGTTCTCAGGCAAACAATGGGAAACAGGCAGCAGGGGCGAGGAGTACTACTGACCTATTGATCGGTCTATCTGACTTGGGAGCCTGGACTACCCGATGTGATTAGCAAGTTTGGGGCTTGTCCAGCAAACAAAGTAAGTTCTACAACACAGTGCTAAATGCCCTGAAACTATATTCTACACTATACTGTTTCACTTCCAAGACCATTGGCTGGAACCAACGATGATGATGATGATGATGATGATGATGATGATGATGATGATGATATTAATTTTCAGACAGAGTTTCCCTTTGTAGACCTGGTTGACCTTCAACTCATTTTGTAAACCAAGCTGGATTTGAACTAACCTGTGAAAATCTTCCAGCCTCAGCGTCCCATGTGCTGAGATAACAGGACTGTACTACCACACTTGGCTTTTGACCATTCAATGGATCAGAGTTTGCCCAGTGAAAGGCCGGCTTCTGGGGAGTCCCCCAGGTTGCAAATGAAACTGAGGTGGATGGCAGGAGGGAGAGTGTGTCACTAAGGGGACGAGGATGGTGGCAAAGGATGAACCCAGCTGTGTGTGCCTCACTGCTGCTGCTGTTTGTAGAAACCACTGCTCTAGGGTCTCCTGGTAGAGCGCCACCCCAAGACAAGCTCTCCAGTGGCAGCCATCTTAAGAGCAGGCCCACTGCTAAGGAGCGGTGCTGTTACCAGTCCCCTCAGGGTTCAACCACGTCACCGAAGCCTGACGAGGCTGTCTCTGAACTGCCCATGCTCTGCTGAGGCCAAGGTATCTATCTCTCTACAATTCACACTCCATTCTTCCGGCTTCTGACTCAGAAGTGCGAGAAGTGTAGAGAACGGCAGGTGTGAGCCGGCATATCTTGATGGCGTCTCCTCATCCTCAACTTCAATGTCTTCTTCCTTTGTTGTTGTTGTTGGAGCAAGGTCTCTCTATCTAGCCCAGGCTAGCCTTAAACTCACAAGGGAGATTCTCCTGTCTCAGCCTCCCAAGTGCTAAGACTAGCGGCATGTACCTCTATAGCAGCCTTTCTAAAAAAATTAATTAAAAAATTAATAATTAATTAATTGTCGTGCATGCGTAAGAGCGTGCATTGGCCATGGTACTTGGGCACAGTTGAGAGGCCAGTTTGTGGAAGTCAGTCCTCTCTGCCATGTCGATGTGGGGGATCACGTGTGGGTCGTTAGGCGTGGCAGCCAGTGCCTTGACATATGAGCTGGTTTGCCCAGCAGACCCTGTCTCCTTTCCTCCCAGTGAGAAACTAAAACTGACACGCACATGACGACCACATCGGAATGGAGGCGAAGGCGGAGTAGCTGCTCCGATCCCTCCACCAGGGTGGCACGCTCATCTTCCTCTCAGAGCGCCAGGTCCTGTCCAGACGCTCACCTCTTGCACAGTTCCTTTAGTGGGGACGAGCCGTGGCAAAGGGATTTCCTTCCACTTCAATACGGTCACTCATTTCTGCCGTCCAGCTGACTTCCCCGCTGAAAGCACAGCTAGCGTCGTTAACCGTGTACTGGGCCACACATTGGACAGATTGTTTTAAGTATGCTAACATTTGCATAGCCTTGACGAGGTAGGTGTGAGGATGATGATGGTGATGATGATGATTATAGAAAGCATGGCAAGAGGCCCAGGATCTGCCTGGAACTTGCTGTGACCTTGAACTTCTGGTGCCCTTGACTCTTAAATGCTGGGATTGTCAGGCCTATTTTAATGCAGTACTGAAAATCCAGGGCTTCAAGCATGCGAGGCAAGTACTCTACCAACTGAGAGATTTGCAAAGACTGGATACATTGCCTAAGATGATAGAGTTGTCACCATCAGCAAGGCAGGTGGGTGTCAAATCTAAAAATCTCAGAGGAGTTACACAGAACTCAAAAGCTAGACTGAGATCTAGGACTCTCCCCCCTGTCTCCCTCTATTCTTAGAAGGCATCAGGACTCTGGTTGTTTTTCTGCTTCTCCGTGGTGAGGCGGAGAGATGGGCTATCCTTGGCTTTTATCTTATCTTACGCAGCACTTATCTTATGGACTTACCATGAGTAATTCGGATTGTTTATACGCAAAGGGCTTTGCGGACAGCTGTTTGGTACTGTTGACCCAATGCTTTCAAGTTTATGACCTCACTCGATGCTTACTCAGTAGCCAGGTAGGAAGAAGGCTCATGCAGTGTCCTCAGATGTCAGAGAAGGAGGGCAGGTAGGGAACTGAGTCATCATCCCAAAGGCTCCCCAACTTAAGGAGTCTGCAGCCACCACAGCAGGCAGGTAGCGTGGGGTTTGCGGGGCGGGTGGACCGCGCCGTCAGCGGGTTCTGAACTTCTGCCTTGGAGTGGATGCAGCGGTGGCTGATCTTAGCAGCGGAAGAAATGTTTTGAATGTGCTCCTGCGTAAAGAGTGTATACACCATTCTTGGGTGTGTTGGCATATACCCGCAATCCCAAGGCCTGAGGCAGGAGCCCAGGTTTGAGGTCAGTCTGTGCTACATAATGACTTCTAACGAGCCTATGCTATAAAAAGTGCCTTTGTCCAAGTACAAACCAATCAGTTTGGGGGCGATGCAGCTTGCCTGGTAGTGTGCCTCCCCAGCACAAACAAAGCCCTCCAGGTTTTGTCTCCGGTATCGCAGAAAGCAGGCACAGTAGCTCTGCTCCGGGAACCCAGTGGGAGAGAAGGGCAAGGCCATACTGACTACATTTTGCAGGGCAGCTTAGGCTAAATAAGAACTCGTCTCAAGAAAAACAAAACAAAGTAAACCATGCACACATACACAGGGCATCCTGAAACAGGCATATCTGTACAGACAGACAGCCTAGAGATTCTTCCTACTGAGGGCATCGAGGCTCGGTCCCCACTCTTGACTCTTGGAAGTCATTTCCCATCCTCAGGATCACCATCTTCCGAAGAAGAATGTAAAATAACGGGAGCACACGGTGGGAGGCAGGCTGCTTAGCTGGACTTCCCGAGTCAGTTTGCTCGCCCTCTAGCCATACAGCATCGATGGTACAGGCCCCACCCAACTCTATTACCCAAGTCAGCGATGGCAGCAGGACTCACAAAGGGCTTTCAAGGCTTGAAGCATAGAAAAGGTTCATATCTATTCTTCCACCAACCCTGGGCACCAGCTAGACTCCTATGCGTGGTGGTCCTGGTGTGTGTGAGGACACAGTTCCAGAGACTCAGTAGGGCTGGTAAATGGACATGGGCAGGATCAGAACTAGAGTCAAGTTTGTCCAAGATGAATCTTCGTTTAGTCTATGCTTTCATCACGACACCGTGCCCCCTCCAATTTAGACATGGCCAGTGTGTCGCTCCATCTCAGAACAATTTCCCTGTCGACTGCTCGTCAGGAGTCATCTGAGCATCTGGCAAATGCTCGGCTGTCTCCTCGCAGCAGCTGGAGACCAGCGAGTAAACCATTTACCAGATTATTGACATAATGGGTCTGGGTGTTTGTTTAGGTATCAAGCAGTTGTAGATTGCCTTTAAACACTGTTTTGAAATGAAAATAAATGTGACAGCGAGCTCCAAATGACCCTAATAGAATGTCAAGAATGATCAATACGTGGCTAGAATTGGTTTATTGCCATGGAAGATGATCCAGAGGGAACTGTCTTCCATGACTACCTGACTGTGATGGAGATGGGGAGTGGGGTTCAGAAGGTCTTGAAGGAGAAACTGGAGAAGGAGGAAGAGGAGGAGGAGGAGCAGAAGGAGGAGGAGGAGGCTCAGGGAGGAGCGGGGAGAAGAGCTGGAGACTGACTGGGTAGGATTGTGAACTGTAGGTGAGTGTCCTCAAGTCAATCAAAGGACTCCTCCTTGGTGGAACCCAGAGGCTAAGGCATGGTATAGCCTCTTGCAAATGAAGCTGTCCTTTTTTTTTTTTTTTTTTTTTTTTTTTTTTGGTTTTTCAAGACAGGGTTTCTCTGTGTAGTCCTGGCTGCCCTGGAACTTACTCTGTAGACCAGGCTGGCCTCGAACTCAGAAATCCACCTGCCTCTGCCTCCCAAGTCCTGGGATTACAGGCATGCGCCACCACGCCTGGCGAAGCTGTCTTTTATAATCCAGCAGCCTGTGGATGAGGCCAGGCATATGCAAAACTGAAAAGAGAGAGAAAACTGGGGACATTAGGGCCTTTAGTTTTTCTGAAGAAAGACCCAGGTTATTCCTAGGACCTTGGAACATGGCACCCCACTTGGGGTTCTCCATTGGGAGTATGGGGAGCACTGCAGGACAAGTTAGATAAAATCTGCTTATAATTCTCAGGTCACCATGACTCAGGGCCTCTGAGGATGACGTGGCTCCCACGAGCAGGTGTGTGTGTGTGTATGGAAGATAACGACCAGTCAGCCTCAAGGGCCTGGGTTGCCGCTGAGGCCTGCCATCCTGAGAACAGTAAGTGTTCGGTATCCTCTAGCTGTAAGGAAGATGGCTGCTCAAACCAGCAGCTGGGAGTGGCCAATGACAGATCACAGTGACTTGGGTAGATGTGTTTTGCTGAGCAGAACAGGATCGAAGCAAGAGGGGGAGGGAGAGCTGAGGCTACCCCAGTCACAGAGAAGGCCATAGCCAGAGGAGGATTGAGGTAAAAGGATTATTTATTTTTACTTTTTGTTTATCTGTCTGTCAGTCAGTCAGTCTGTCTGTCAATCAGTCAGTCAGTCTGTCTGTCTGTCTGTCTGTCTGTCTGTCTGTCTGTATATATCTGGAGGACCACAGGAGAGAAAAAGCTGAATGGAGTCAGGAGGGGTGATTACAGCCAGGGAGATATCTCTGCGCAGAGGGACCGTGAGAATGAAGTAGAGAGATGCTGTTGGAATCTCTCCTGAAGGGCAGGAAATGCTGGATGCAGAAGGAGAGAGGGCTTGATGCCTTTACTGAGAGCTAATGGGCCAGTCTGGGGAGGCTACTCCATGTTGGTTTTAAATCTACTTCTACCCAACACACCAACACACACACACACACACACACACACACACACACCACTTCTCCTGAAAATCACTTTCCACTTAGCTCCAGACAGAAGAATTACTCTAAGACACCAGTGACGTGGTAAAATGAATCCTATTTCAGTCTCTACTTCCGAGTCTCATAGCTTGATTGCAAGACCAAGTAACAGACATGATATCAAGATTTTTTGAGAATGTTTGCAAAGCTACAGCATGGTTCTGAAAACCATGACTACATCTTCAGGAGGAGGAGAGACTAATGCTAGAGTGTGGCTTCCCTGCTGTTATAGAATACCCTGACAAAAGAAACTTAAGGAAGGAAGGCAGGAAGGAAGGAAGGAAGGAAGGAGGGAGGGAGGGAGGGAGGGAGGGAGGGAGGGAGGGAGGGAGGGAGATAGGAAAGGATGGAAGGAGGGAGGGAGGGAGGGAGGGAGGGAGGGAAGAAAGGAGGGAGGGAGGGAGGGAGAGAGGGAAGGATGGAAGGAGGGAGGGAGGGAGGGAAGGAGGGAGGGAAGGAAGGAAGGAAGGGTGGGTTGACTTTGGCTTACAGTTCCAGCACACGGGCCACTGTGGTGAAGATGGCAGTAGGATCCTGAATCAGGGGCTCACATGGCATCCACCATCAGGAAGCTGAGGGTGATGAATACTGCTCGTCAATTCTGTTTCTCTTTTGTATTCAGTTTGTGAGCCCAGACTACAGGACAGTGCTGCCCACACATAGAGTGAGCCTTCCCATCATGACTGACCTAATCCACTTGTCTTAGTCAGAGTTTCTCTTCCTGCACAAACATCATGAACAAGAAGCAAGTTGGGGAGGAAAGGGTTTATTCTGCTTACACTTCCATACAGTTGTTCATCACCAAAGGAAGTCAGGACTGGAACTCAAGCAGGTCAGGAAGCAGGAACTGATGCAGAGGCCATGGAGGAATGTTTCTTACTGGCTTGCTCAGCTTGCTTTCTTATAGAACTCAGGTCTACCATCCCAGGGATGGCATCACCCACAAGGGGCCCTCCCCTCTTGATCACTAATTGAGAAAATGCCTTATGGTTGGATCTCATGGAGGCATTTCCTCACCTGAAGCTCCTTTCTCTGTGATAAATCCAGCGTCTGTCAGAGTGACACGAAAGCAGCCAGTGCACCACTGTCACATGAACATGCCCAGAGATTTGTTTCAACAGTGATTCGAAATCTTATCACATTGACAGTCAAGAGTGACCATCCTATCCAGCAGTATTTACCTGCCATAATCCTTGATGACAGTGGTGGTGACGGTTTCTGACCATCATCATCACCACCACCAACACCACTACCACCACCAGCCTCCCTTATCTGTACCGCCAGGATGAGCTCTCCAGCACTGTTCTGGCCAACCACCCGATGCTGCCATCCGTGGGCAGGAAGCAGGGCCAGCTCTCCTGCCCTCACATCTGCCTGCTGACTCACTTGCATCCTGGTCTCCAGAGCCAGCTCTGTTTGCTTTGCTGCCCAGTTCAGGCATGAGGCCCGTTTTCCCAAGTGCTGCAGCCAGTGAGGGGCAGGGCCAGCTCTCCTGCTCTCATGACCTCAGGACCAGCTTTCCTGACTGCCCCAGGTTCCCAGAGGCAAGGAGGAGGAGGAGGAGGAGGAGGAGGAGGAGGAGGAGGAGGAGGAGGAGGAGAGTTTCTGCTTCTTTAATACTGAAATGTCCAGGTTTCATGCTATCGTATTTGGGTTTTATTATACTTAAAAAATGGGACTTGTTGTATTTTTTGGGGTGGTGGTGGTGGTGAGCACAAGAGCAGGCAAGTGGACCTGGGGGGAATGGGAAAGGAGTGTGATCAGGGCACACTGTGTGAAATCCCGAATAATCAATGAAAATAGCATGTTGGAGAAAAACCCACGGAAATGAGTTCTCATCAGATGGAGTGGACCATTCCTATAATTGGAGCATTTAGAAGGAGGAAGGAGGCTTCTGAGTTTAAGGCCAGCCTCTGCTACTTAGTGAGCTTGAAGACTAGACTACACCCTTAGTATCTGGCATTTCAAGTTCCTCTTTATTGAATAGCAGGACATTCTCTCTTCATTTTCCCACCTGCTTCTTCACTGTTGATATAGGAATTATATGCAGAACATGTTTCCTTTAGGTCTAATGAGTCTATACTTTGGCTTAACTCCAATGGACTTTCATCAGCTGGGCTAAGCCGCTCAATGAGTATCAGCCACGGCTGGCATCATAGTCTTTCACCCAGAACGGCAGGCAGGAGGTTCCTGAGGGCTCTGTGTGCTCTATTGGTCACTTGTTGTGGTTGAAAATGTCCCACAAAGTTCACATGTTGTAGCAGAGTCCGAATACAGCAGTTCTGGGAGATGGGGCTGGTGTAAGGTTTAATCCAAGGCTCAATTCATGCTGTGGAGGGAGTAGTTCCGTGATGCTGGAGACTGGAGTGGGAACCTTATAAAAGCGTGTGTTGGTTCTTTCTTCCCTTCTTTCTTACTCTCTGTTGCTCTTCTCCTAGGGAATGATTCAGAAATGTCGCCCTCAGATGCTAGCCACTCAGTCTCGGGTTTCTTAGCTTTCAGATGTATCAATTAATTTGTCATTTATGACAGCAGTACAAGTTAGGCAGACATTTGTCCACAAGTATCTGTCCATTATTTGTATATTATATATCTATCCACCCATACACCTACCCCCCATCCATCCATCCATCCATCCACCCATCCATCCATCCACCCACCCATCCATCTTATCTGAGTCTGCAACGTTGGTGATCTGTGTGTATGATAGGCAACTGCTCTACCACTAAACTGTGTTCTCAACCTACAGATTTTACATTTACTAGTGAGATTGCTACTGTCTCTTTAAAACCAAGCTTCACAGCCCTTACTTATCTCAATCGCCACCATAAGATTACCACTGAGCCTTGCCGCTGAGACTACTTCCCCTACTTTTTTTTTGGACAGGGTCTTGTTGGATAGCTAAAAGTGATTTTAAAAACCAAAACAAAAAACCACCACCAACAAAAAACCTTAGGATCTTTGTGCATCTTTCACTCCACAGTACTAAGATAACAGACTTGTGCAACATTTCCCCCCATGATGGTTTGATTGAAATGAATTATGTCACCCATCCATGAAGTCACCCATTCATTCCATTCTCCATCCATACACTCTCACTCCCCCCAGCCCCCTCCTGCTTGGTTAATTCATCTCTCCATCCACCCATCTATTCATTCATTCACTCTTTGAACACATTTAAGTACTTACCTGTGGGATGGTAAAATAGATTGGTGGATGAAGGGGCTTACTTTCAAGACTGGTGACCTAGGTTTCTACCTCTGGGACCCACATGTTGGAAGGAGAGAACCAATGCCTACAAGATGTCCTCTGACTTCCAATGTTCACTGTGGTGCTCACGTATGCACACACAGATCAAATAGATGCAATAAATTATTATTTTCTAATTGTTTGATGTTTTCCCAAAACATTTGGTGGTTTTGTTATTCTATGATTTATTAGTGGCAGTTCTTTCTCCAAAAGCATTTTTTTTATTTTAGTGTCAGGGATCAGACTCAGGACTTCACGCATGGTAGGCAAACACTCTGGCACTTTGTCACACCTCCAGTCATAGTTATTTTATTATTATTTAAGTATGAATTCCATAAAGCTTGGACCTACCTCTGTGCATGGCGTTCTGCTAGTTAATACTGAGGGAATGGTAACTAATATGAGTTGAATATTTAATTTTTTTAAGGCAGAGTCTCTTGTAGCCCAGGCTGATCTTGAACTTACTGTGTTGCCAAAGATGACCTTGAGCTTCGATTTACTGAGCCTCTCAGTGCTAGAATTGCAGATGTGTATGACTGCAACCATTTTTTATTTGGCACTGGGGATCCAAGCCATGGCTTTTCTCTTGCTAGTCAAATGCTCTCCCAACTGAGTCCAACCCCTGAGTTCAACCCTGAGGGTTCAGTAAGCATTTTGTAGGTGAAAAGAGGAGAGAGAGAGGGGGGGATTCTGGGTGTTGTGTAGTGTGGGTAGTAAGAAGTGTGACTCTGATCACTTGATCACTTTCAGGTAGCTCCTGCTGTCAAGGTAGCAGGGTAGAAGGTGCGGGTCTCCAGCAATGAAGATAGAGAGGAACAGTGTCTGAGTCATGGATGTCTTGGGTTCAGGCTGAGAAACCTCCAACTACTATTGAAATCAACTTGACTCTTTTGCATAAACCACGAAACTATTGACTTCTCTAGACTCACTGAGTTGAGTTGATGACAGATCTGAGCCAGGTCTCATGACCATGAAGCCAGAGGCAGCCTGCCCACTACCCCGTGTTACCAACCTTTCTTCTGACTCATTCCCCTTCCCTATATCTAATCTGTCTCATCTCCCAGTTTCTAACATATCTGTCTATAAACCCAGTCAGAGCTCAATAAATGTTTGTTGAATGAATCACATGCTTATCAAAGGTATGAGCATACCCAAAAGCCCTCTAAAAGGTCTTTCAGCATTCCAGGCTGTGTACACTTGTATTGGTGTAATTGGACTAGATTAGCCACCTCAAGTAGCAAGCTGCAGGCCCTGGCTCTCTCCTCATCAGCCCTCATAGCCAAGCTTCATTTGCTTTTGGAGTCCTTGATGTGGATCTGGAAGTACAGTGGATAGCCTCTACTGTGCCTGATGCCTATAAGGTAGTTGAAGCTATGAATAATTCCATAACAATTTCATAATGTCTATGAATGGAATTTGCTAATTGTGGAGTTCTGTGCATTTACCGGGTAATATTCCAATTCTTCCCTTGACTAAGATAATGTCATACTTGGATGATGGGATGCTTCCATGCCTAGTATGTATATGAGCATGCTTGGGGCATTTATTTTTAAATTTTAAATATTGCTATTCATATTATTTTGAGACAGAGTCTTAGACAGCTTAGGCTGGCCTTGAACTCGCTACATAGCAATGGTCCCCCTTAATTCTTCTGTCTCCACCTCTCAAGTGCTAGCATTGCATGCATGTGTCATCATGCCTGGCTTAAATTATTTGTGAATATATGTGTGTGAGCATGCTCATGAGTATGTGTAGGTACACATATGCCATAGTGTGTGTGTGTAGACCAGAGAACAGTTTTAGAGGGTAGGTTCTCTCATTTCATCATGAGTTACAAAGGTTGAATTAAAGGCCACCAGTTTTGTGTGGCAAGCACGTGAATCCTCTAAGCTAACATGTTGCCCTTAGAGGGTTTTTGTATGTATGTATGTATGTATGTATGTATGTATGTTGTACTGGCTGGTTTTGTGTGTCAACTTGACACAGACTGGAGTTATCATAGGAAAGGGAGCTTCAGTTGGGGACGTGCCTCCATGAGATCCAGCTGTGGGGCATTTTCTCAATTAGTGATCAAGTGGAGAAGGGCCCCTTGTGGGTGGTGCCATCTCTGGGCTGGTATTCTTGGGTTCTATAACAGAGCAGGCTGAACAAGCCAGGGGAAGCAAGCCAGTAAGGAACATCCCTCCATGGCCTCTGCATCAGCTCCTGCTTCCTGACCTGCTTAAGTTCCAGTCCTGACTTCTTTTGGTAATGAACAGCTGTGTGGAAGTGTAAGTTCAATAAACCCTTTCCTCCCAACTTGCTTCTTGGTCATGAAGTTTGTGCAGGAATAGAAACCCTGACTAAGACATATGTATTTTTTATTTATTCATCCATCCATTCATTTATTTGATTTTCTTGGTTGCTAATTGATAGAGGAGAGCCACCATTGTGGGAGGCAGCATTTCTAGGCAGTAGGCTGGCCTCTGTCTTAAAGACAGCTAAACAAGCCAGGGAACTCAAGCCAGTGAGCAGGATTCCACTATGATTTCTGCTTCGTGTTCTTGCCTTAGTGTCCCTTGAAGGTGGTCTGTAACTTGTGAGATAAAAAAAGCCCTTTCCCCCTCATATTAGTGACTTTTCTCTGAGAATCGAAGCTTCCTATCCCTCAGCTCTCAGCACGAGATAACACAACACAAAATGTATTTAGTCCAGCTTTAAAAGTCTCTATTGTCTTTTACAGTCCCCACACTATTTTAAAGTCCAAAGTCTCTTGTGAGACTCAAGGCAATCTCTTAATTGCAACTCGATGTAAAATCCATAAAACACCACGACCAGGGCAACTTATAAAAGAAGTATTTAATTTGGACTGTGGCTCCACAGGGTCCGTGACGATGGAGTGAAGGCGAGGTGGCAGGAACAAGTAAGGGCCCGCGCACTGACCTGCAGGCAGGAGGCAGACAGCACACTGGGAGGGCGCGGCTCTTCTGAAACCTCAAAGCGCACCTCCAGTGGCATACTGCCTCCATCAAATCCACACCTCCCAATCCGCTCCAAACTCCTACCAACTGGGGATAAAGTATTCACATGCCTGAGGCTTGTGGGGGACACCTCATTCATAGCTCCTGCATTCTACCCCTTTGTCCCCAGGACTATCGTGGCTGTATCGTAACCCAAACTGCATTTAGTCCAACTTCAAAAGTCCCCATAGTCTTTCACTGACCCCCACACTGTTTTACAGCCCAGAGACTCTTCTGAGACTCAAAGCAAATCACTTAAACATAACCCCATGTAAAATCCATCAACCAATTCTATCTTTCCAACCCACAATGGCACAGAATATATATTACCATTCCAAGAGGGAGGAAGTGGGACATAATGAGGAAATACTGGACTGAAGAAAGACTGAAATGCAGAGGGCAAACTCCAAATCCTGATGCTCCACGTGAGACAGAAAGAAAGTGACCCGTCCTTCCAGCCGTTCTGACTGCGCACACTTCTCTCCCTCGGGCTGCTTCCACTGCCGGCATGCAGGTCTCTTTGGCAGATGGCTCACGGCTCTGACCATCAACATCTCTGGGTCTCCAAATCAACTTGGGTTTCACTTTCACAGACTCACGCAGTGGCCTCTCAGGGTCTCAATGCAGGGACTCATCTCCCACAGGCTTGTCCCCAGTAAAGTCTACAACCCCTTTACTAGTGTCTCTGTCATGGCTCTAAAGCCAGCACACATGGACGACAATGACAAATGTGTTGGTGAGCCCTTGAATCACATTTATAACAGTTTCAATTTCCCATTAGGTCTCTTCTTAATCTCTTTACCCGTTTCAGTGCAAACCCTGGCTCCGACATCACATTTCATGGTGCTTCTTTTCCTTTCAAACTGTGTTTTGTATTTCTTTTTGCCTGACTTGCCCTTTTTTTATTCCAGACCTGCATAAGAGGTATTACTAATAGCCATGTGGTAATACCCAATATCAGGCTGCCTTATAATCTCCACCAAAGAAGTTACTCCATCACTTTTAAAGTTAGTCTCAGGCAAACTTTCTGCCTTATCCTAGAATAAGGACAGAAAATAGCCACATTCTTTGTCAAACTATCATAAGAGTGGTCTCTAAGCCTAATTGATGATTTTGTTTCCCTATGAAACCTCTTGAGTCAGGGTCCCACAGCTCACATAGCCCTCGGCACTGCTATCTTCCAAGCTCCTACTAGGAAGGCCCATTACAGCATTCCACTGTTTTTCTAGTGCAAAGTTCCAAAGTCTTCCCCACTGCCTCGCAAACCACATGGTTAGGTCTATCACAGCAATAACCCATTGCCTGGTACCAACTTCTGTTTTAGTTGCTTTGTTATTGCTGTGATAAAATGCCGTGGCCGAGGCAGCATATTAAAGAAAGCATTTAATTGGGTGTATGATTCCATAGTGTTAGAGTCCATGATGGCAGGCTGAAGCCATGGGAGAAGGAGCTGCTGACAGCTCACATACTGACCTGTGAACAGGGGGCAGAGAGCACATGGAGAATGGCATGAATCTTCTGAAACTTGAAGGCTAGAGCAAGTCTGGCTCACCTATGACACCTTCTTGTCAACAGCTACCACCTAAGGACCAATAATTCAAATGCCCAGTCTTACAGGGGACAGATCATCTAAACCACCAGACCCTCCTAAGCCTTTTGTCATAATGCTTATCAGAGCAATAGAAATCAAGCTAGAACCACAACCAAAAGACCAAGCCACCAAACCCACACCACCGCCATGGTGAAGGAGTCAAAATAGAGCTTAGAAACAAAGACAGGTATGGTGGCTTGCATGTGTCATTCCAGAACCCCGGGGGGGGGAGGCTGAGACAGGAGGATTGATGGGAGGCTGAGGCCAGCCTGAGTTACATAATGTACTTTAGCCCAGGTGGGACTAAAGAGTTAGACCATATCTCCCCCAGAAAGAAAGAAAGAAAGAAAGAAAGAAAGAAAGAAAGAAAGAAAGAAAGAAAAAGACAAGACATTTCAGCTTTGCAAGATGGCTCATCAGGCAAATGTACTTGTAATACAAGCCTGGTAATGAGAGTTCAATCCTGAAACCTCAGAAAACATGGAAGGAGAGATACAACTCCACAATGTTGTTCTCTGGCATTGGGTGCACATCATGTTGCACAGCACACTAGACTGGTTGGTTGTGTTAACTTGATACAAACCTACACAGACATGGGAAGAGGGTATCGTAATAGAGAAAATGCCTCTTTAAGACTGGCCTGTAGGCAAGTCTGTGGGCCGTTTTTTTAAATTACGGATTGATGTCAGAGGGTCTAGCCCACTTGGAGTTGCGCCTCCCTTGGCCAGGAGTTCTGAAGTGTGTAAGAAAGCAAAACGAGCAAGCTATGGGAAGGAAGCCAGGAGCATTCCTCTATGGCTTCAACTTCAGTTCCCACCTCCAGGTTCCAGCCATAGCTTTTCTCAATGGATCTGACCTAGACTACGTAAGTCAAAGAAACCCCTTCTTCCCTAAGTTGCTTTTGGTCATGGTGTTTTATCACAGCAATAGAAACCCTAACTAAGGCACATAATCTACTCTACTACTACTACTACTACTACTACTACTACTACTACTACTACTACTACATAATGTAACTCAAAGTATTCAGTATTTTTTTCCGAGGCAGGGTTTCTCTGTGTAGTCCTGGCTGTCCTGGAACTCACTCTGTAGACCAGGCTGGCCTCGAACTCAGAAATCCGCCTGCCTCTGCCTCCCAAGTGCTGGGATTACAGGCATGCCCCACCACGCCCAGCAAGTATTCAGTATTTTAAAAGAAATTCAGGGGCCAGAAAGAAGCATTAGAGCTGAATTTCCAGCTCTTTCCCTTCTCTGTGAGCTATGGTTATAACACTGAGGACCTCAAGGAGATGAGAAAGAACTAGCTAAGCCAATGGCTTACTGCTGAGCTGGCCTTACAGAGTGGGATCCCAGCCAGAGTGCACCTATGACCAGAGCGGACCACGGGGTGTATATCTGGGATTCCCTTGCATGGGTCAGTAGCGGGAGCTGCCTCCTCAAACTCCTATCAGGGCATCCGGGGCCGTTCCTGTGAGCTGAGATGACATTGACGCCAGGACTGAAATGCAGCGGGATAGCAACCAGGCTGTGAGGGACTGAGGAAAATCTTGCTCACTTATGCCAAACCTTGGTCTCTTCAAAGGCTCCTGGTACCCTGAGGTGGTCAGACTTCCAGGGGCATGAGGTTAGGATCAGTCTGCCTCTTTCCCACTAAGAGAAAACAGACGGCCACTGGGCTGTTGTGGCCTGGCCTGAAATGCCAGGGTCCTGTGGGTACTTTGCCCTTGGATCACCTGGGACAGTGCTGGAGCTCCTTACACAGTTGAGTGGTCCTTGCTGGGTTCATTTGCAGGGTGAGCATAAAGGGTCAGACACGTGGTGTTTGGTGTTTGGTGACAGTGGCTGAGTCTTGCACACAATGGCCTGCTGGGTGGGAGGAGTTATGGTAAGGGGAAGACTGTAGGTTGTGTTTAAGGATGACCTTTCTCTCAGAAAGCCTGTCCTGCTGTGCGCAACCTGGAGAGGGAGGACATCCTTTGAATCCTATACCAAGCCGCTTCTCCTACCACACACCAATCTCTTCCATGGGCTTGGGAAGAGAGGAGCCCAAGGGAACCACTACCAGATTTAGCTTCATTTTGGCAGCATCTGAGAGGCTTGCAAAACTACAGACTCTCTCCAGAATCTCCATATCTGCGGATGGAGCCTTGCAATCTTTATGAACCAGTTTCTCTTCCGGTTATGATCAAAGGGCCAAACCCAAGCAGACATAAAGGTATGGATTTGTCTAAATCGAGGAGAGACCTACCCTCAGTGTCTTGGGTCCGTAATCCCACCACGTGGAAAGTTCACAAGTTCAAGTCCCATCTGGGCTGTGTCACAAGTTCAAAGCCACCCTGGGAAGTTTCTCATGCTCCAGTCTCGACTGAGGGTGAGGGGAGGCACACCGTAGCCCCAGCTCCCAGCAAGAGGGTAGCTGCGAATTGCATGTCTACACGGCAAGTTCTAGGCCTGTGCAACACAGCAAGATTCTGTCTCCAACAAATAAAAGCAATCTCCCTAAACCAAAACCGATCAAAATAAAAAGTGAAAAAGAGTATGAGGCCCTAGGTTCAATTCCCAGACCTCCTAACACACACAAATACACACAGAAAACATCTGAATTCCACAAAAATCTATAGACCGCAGGGGTACAGGAAATTTAATAGCAATCCTGAGCAGGGAATTCATTCATTCATATCTACTTAGCGAGCATGGAGTAAATGTCTACCAGAGTATACATGAGGATATTAGTGCCTAGAAAGGTACACACACACACACACACACACACACACACAGAGATACACACAGCCATATAGACACACACACAGATACACACACAGATACACAAGACACATATACACACAGACTTACATGGACACACAGACACACAGACACAGACACACATATACTGACACATACACACACAGACATACACACAAATACACATACACACACACAGACATACATACACAAATACACACGGACACACACAGACATATAGACATACACAGAGATATACACACAGATACACAAGACATATATACACACAGACTTACATGGACACACAGACACAGACACATATACACTGACATATACACACACAGACACACACACACAAATACACAGACACATATATACACACAGACTCACACACTTACACAGACAGTCACAGAGACAGACACACAGTCACACAGTTACACAGACACACACACACAGACACAGAAACAGACACACACAGACAGACAGACAGACACACACACACCTTGCAAATCAGTGGGAGGGAGAAGTGGAGAGTCTGTGAAGAAGAGTCCTAGAGGGCTTCCTGGAGGAGGATGTGACCTGACTTGTGTGATTTCACTCTTTATGGAAAAGTGTTCAGATAGGGACTAGGGCACAGACACAGCTGGGCTTTTGTCTTAGTTCGGGTTTTACTGCTGTGAACAGACACCATGACAAAGGCAACTCTCAAAAGAACATTTAACTGGGGCTGGCTTACAGGTTCAGAGACTCAGTCCATTATCATCAAGGCAGGAGCATGGCAGAATCCAGGCAGACATGGGGTAGTAGGAGCTGAGAGTTCTACGTCTTCATCTGAAGGCTGCCAGCAGAATACTGGCTTCCAGGCAGCTAGGTCTTAAAGCCCACACCCACAGTGACACACCTACTCCCACAGGGTCACACTTTCTAATAGTGCCACTTCCTGGGCCAGGCATATACAAACTATCATAGTTTTGTGGACTGATTCCCTTCAGAGAATGGAAAATGTGTGAAAATCCATCCAGAGGAGACTAGGTAGGAAAGCTGGGACTTTCCCAACCGGATGACTGTGCTGGGATTGCTCTCTACAAATAGGGAAGGCTACCAAAGATGGTACCAGCTCTGCCTAAAGCTTCTCAACTGCAGGCCACTTGGTCAGCTTATAAAAGGGCAGATTCTAATCCCTTGGGGTAGGATGTGTTGGCATCCTGAATTTCTAACATGTTGGGGATGTGGTGGGAAACTTGCTGAGATTTTGGGTACCTGGATTATCCTTGAAGTAGGAAATACTTTTTTTTTTTTAATGAAAAACTTGAAAAAAATGCATGCGTGCATGTAAGTATGTACCCATGTGCATGTGTGCAGAGGCAGGAGGATAACCTGGAGTCTCATCTTCAGGTACTGTCCACTTGCTTTCTTTTTGACATGGTGCCTCTCCTTAGGCTTAGAGTAGACCAATTACGCTGGACTGACTAGCCAGCCCCAGGAACCCTCCTGAATCTACCTCCCCATCACCTGGATTACAAATACCACCATACCTAGTAGTTTTCTGAGGACTCTGAGGATTGAATCAGGTCCCCACACTTGCCAAGGTAAGGATTAAGTCATCTCCCAAGACCAGGAAGGTTTTAAGTAGTTCTTCTTCAAGCCAGTGTGGGGGCAGGGCTGATTGGGGCTGGGAGTTGTGTGGCTGTTGGCAGGAAAAGCATCAGACAAGGCAACAAGGTATGGGTGAAGCATTAGCTATCTAAGAAGACTGTAGCCTCTGTTGGTTTGGGGAGCAGACCCTGTCAACCCCTGCATATGTCACCCTTTGGGGCTTTCTCATCCATAAGAAAACCCAAGAAAGGTCCAGGAGGACTCATCTCAGCTCCGCTTTCTACAGAGAGCAGCCTTCAGCAACTGACATCTTGATGCCCATGGGAAATGGTCAGAACCTATTGCTGTTTGCTCCGTCACAGGACGTGAAGTGATTCTGAGAGCAGAAAATAAGACTGTCTTCCATACTGTGGTAAAGGCTGAAAACCACAAACACAGTCTCCTAGGCTGTGACCAGCTGCCCCCGCGGTTTCTGTGACTGTTGGTGAAGTCTTCATTCTTGTCATCTGTGAGCAGAAGCGTGGTGGCAGTTGCCAGAGGTTGGGGGGTGGGGTGAGGGGGGGGATCATGGGAGAATTTACATTTGAGAAAATTCCATTCATTGACTTAATTATTTCTGGGAAGTCAGAAAAGACCACCATGATCCTCCAGCCACGAAAATGCTAGGGCTGGCCTTGAAAGTCCCGGAATCTTGCAGCAGCAGCTTTGGAGAAACCCTGAACTATGCAAATTTTTCAGCCTGAATAGTTTTCTTTTGTATGTGATATTTTGGAAACTTTAAATAGCCCCATGGTGCTAGATAGCTCAGGGGCTTCTAATGGAGCTCTCCTGGCAGAGTGCTCCCCTAGCAGGTATTAGACACTGAGTTCCTATCCTAGTACCACATAAACATGGCGTGCTCGTTACACCTATAATGCCCAGAACTCAGGAGATGGAGGCAGGAGGGTCTAAAGTTCAAGGTCACCTTCAAACACTTATCAGATTTGAAGCCAACCTTGTCTGCACACAGTAAAACAACAACAACAAATCAAACAAAAGTAACTAGCTAGTTTTTGTTACAGCCATGTAAGGTAGTTAGCCCAGAGTGAACATAGTTAAAACCAGTGGGGTCTTGGCACAATTTCCTGTTTTAATTTTAAAAAATTGAGTCAAGGTCTCAAATACATTATGTAAATATACACAGGCTGGCCTCAAATACGCTATGCAGTCAAGGAAGACCTTGTACCTCTGATGGTCTTTTCTCATTCTCTCGAGGGCTGGGGCTTCAGGCACACGTCACTACGTGGTGCTAGAATGGAACCCAGGCTTTTTGCGCATTTTAGGGAAGCATTCTCCCAGTAGAGCTACAACCCCAGGGTGCCACACTTAACCCTCTCTTGTGAGACGTCATCCCTCGAGAGCCTTATCTATTTATGTATTTTCCGTGTAGTCGTTGCCTATTGCCTGCGCTCTCTGCCTCTTGTTTCCTGTCTTTCCCTGCGGTCCCACCGTCCAGTGATCGAGTCCCTGGGCTGCGTGATTTACTGACCGGATGTGTTCCAGTTTGCCCAGCCGATAAACACGGATGAGCAGCAGAGCTGGTGGGAGTGTGAAATGGCACAGCCCTTTGGGGGGGAAAGGAATTTGGCAATATGTATCCCAGGCCTGAAACGCGTACATTTCCTTTGGGCTAGTCATTCCACTTCTGGGAATCTCTCATAAGGAAATAATTCAACGTGAAGAGCTGGATTCCTGTTCGAGATTAAAAAAAAAAAAAAAACCCACGTCTAGGAGATGAGCACTTAGGACAAGCTGAACACGGGGGGGACGTGGTGTAAATGGTTACACCAGGAAACGGAATAGTATAGAACTATTAAAAATAGGTCTGTGCGCCGGGCGGTGGTGGTGCATGCCTGTAATCCCAGCACTTGGGAGGCAGAGGCAGGTGGATTTCTGAGTTCGAGGCCAGCCTGGTCTACAGAGTGAGTTCCAGGACAGCCAGGGCTACACAGAGAAACCCTGTCTTGAAAAAAAAATAGGTATGTGCAGCTCACGCATGGAAAACGATTATGATTGAAAACAGCAGATGTAGGACTGTATTTATATCACAATCCCAACTATTTAAAACTTGGCTTCTGGGCTGACTCTGCGGCTCAGCTAGCTGCTGATGAAATGAGTTCTATCCCCAGGACCCCCACAATGCCATGAGGGAAGCATTGCTTTTAAGTTCTTTGATCTGCACACACACATTCTGTGCCCCCGCAGCCCAGCCCCTATGCATACACACACACACATACACACACACACACACACACACACACACACACACACGCACACACAAGAAAACTTAAAAATCTAGGCATTTAACTGTATATAGGAAAATGCTATAGGAAAGCATAGTGAAATATCAACAGGCGGTGTTAAAAGAGATTGATTGTATTTTTCTTTCAACATTTTATGTCTTAAAAAAAAACCCAAAAAAGCCTTTAATGAATTAATT